>CM018685.1:56896060-57427415 GCA_009363875.1 Mikania micrantha | reverse complement strand
AGATCTAAACAATCCAAAATTCGTGCATGTGGTGTGTGGATGATTGCATGTGAGCATTTCTACTTGCATGTGTGTACAAGTGCTAGAAACACTAAATGGGGCTAGAACCACCTCAATGGTCTTTTTGGGTGTTTGAATATCGATGGAACAGAGATGAAAGGCTTCAAGAACTCCTGGGATTGCTTCCACAGCAGCTCCAAGTACATGGGTAGTTCCAGAAGGTCTCGACTAAGCTAAAACATGCATCAATTTTAGTTAGTTACAACGAATTGATAGATTTCTTATTCTAGGGTTTGTTTGGACACGAATTGGGGGTTTCGATCGAGATGAGTTTTAAAATCAAATTAATATGAATGGATAGTTTCAGAAGCTGCCGATCATGCTAACTGATGTATCAATTTCATATCAAAACTTCGATTTAAACCGATTTCGAATTCTAGGGCGTGTTATGATAAAGTTTTGGGGATTTTGTTGTAAACTAGATTAAAACTCAAATTAAACATGACTGATAACTTCGAAATTTGTTATCAGATGAAAACCCCATGGTCGTAGGATCGATCGGGCTCGAAATCGAGACAAATGGGACTCGTTTGTATTCGAAATACATATGGACAAGAGAACTCGATTAGGCTTTGATTTAAAACTATTTAGAAATGGAATCAGTAACGATTGTGAGGTAGATCAGTTGGTTGGGTGTGTGGTTTCAGTTCCAGGGGTCGCGGGTTCGATCCCGGTCCCAACCATTTTTGGGCTTTTAAGGTTATTTTGATATTTTAATCATATTTCGTTCGTTTGAACTCCGTTTTAAACCGTTCAAGTTGCGTTGGAACCGTAACGAGAATACGAACGTATTAGAATAATAAAATTCATATTTTAATCCGAAAACGAAATCGCGTATAATTACGGCTATTTAAATAAAATCAAATACGATTTTATTTAAACAATTTCAAAGCACGTGTACTTACGAATGCACTTTCCTAACACTTTAACATACGTGTGTTGACACGTATGTGATTCCAAGCACAAAACGACATCTCGAATAACACTGAGTTATTATTAAACCACAGATTCTTCGTAGAGGATTTCTACGCGAGTTCACAAGTGTTTGATCATTCTGCAATACTCAAAGGTGCGTACACGGCCCTTTCTTATTTTAAACTGTTTTGGGGGAGAAAACATGTGCAACAAACTGTTTTTAGATACATATCACTTGCATGAGTTAGCTGTTTACATTATGTGAAAACATATCAACTTGAAAGTCCTTACACACCTCGAACCGTTTAGTTTGCTGTAATGCAAAGCGTGGTAGTTAGAAATAGATCTATTAGGTTTGACAAACCTCACCTGGTAGATGGGATCTACGCAGGTGTTTGACTGACCAAACACAATTTTACTATTGTTGTGATAGACAATAGTGGCAAGGCGAAAACATGCTATAGCATGGCAATCCGTCAGCTTCGGTGTCGAACACTTATGTAAATAGTTTATATGACTAGCTATCATGACTGTGCATGTGTGATTATGTTATCTACAACTTGTTATTCAAACTGCTGTTTTGAACATTGTGAAATACTTAAAACCTGTGTTATGCACCAACCTTTGTGTTGACTTGATTTGCATGTTTTCTCAGGACGCTAAGGCGCGCGTTAAAGCTGGCATGGACTAGGAGATAAAGTCTCATGCATTTTAAACATTTTGAATATTTGAATTTGAACATTTAAGTATTTTGTTTTGTAATGTTTATTTTACAACTGTTATTGGTTTTATAACGCTTCCGCAACTTTTGAAAACTCTGATGTATTGTTTTAAAGACCACAGTATGTTTTGAAAATTCATATAGAGGTCTTCGCTATGTCTAATGATCTGAGATCCTAGTTTGTCATGCTCCCAAACGATGTGATTCCGTTAGTTGAAAATTGGGGGTGTGACATAGATGATGCTCCTTAGCTTGCTTCGAGTCTTCAATAGCTTCAATGGTCCTTCTCAAATGGTGATAATGGCTTCCAAAGAGGCTATTATGGTGTAACTGAGTGCACGAGGTCGAGGAGAGAGTTTTCAGTAGAGAGAAATAGGGTAGGGGTGCCAGAATGATTAACTTTGGTTTTATAAAGATTCTGCGATTATAGGCTCGTCGCGTACCGCAATGCCTGCCAAAAAGGTCCTCCGCGTAGCGCGGTGATTAAAATAATCATTCGATTCCCGAAACACGCCGCGTATCGCGATTGTGGAAGATGATCGGTCGTCGCGTATCGCGATGGATTTCGGAGAATTCAAATTCTCCCGCCTAGGCTTCGCGTACCGCGAAAGCCTATTTGGATGCCCATCGCGTACCGCGATGGGTCCCAGTTGAGCCCAATAGGTCCAATTTCATAATTTGAAGCGATTTTCGCGAATTTCTCGACTACGAACGTCGTTTCTCGATATGTGAGCATTGTTCTAACTAATTTAGGTTCTTTAGAACCTAAGTGTAGTGAAAGTGTGCTATTGTTTGATCCATTCACCAACGTTCGTCATTCAAGACACGTGCGAGTGTTGTGCGATAATTCCTCGAATTATCGGTGTGTTTAGACTGTCGTGCCACGTGTCACACTAAATACTATTATTCTAGTGCCACGTATGAAATAATAATACAAATTATTATTAAAAATAAAATGAATGCTGACCTGGAATTTGCGAGGTGTCACAAGGAGTGTCTTCGGAAGCTCTGAATCTTTAATTCTTCTAAGTGTTGATCTTCCAAAGCAGTTTATCTTGTACAGCCTTCCGCAGGAGTAAGTTATCCTTCGGAAACAATGTTGCTTCCGAAGGGTAACTCCTTCCTTCCGAAGGTTGTTAGTCTTTGTAGTGTTCAATACTTAGACAAATGAGAAGTTTGGTGAGCATCAGCCTTTATTGATCTTTACATTATTATATATGATTAAAGAGTGGTAATTTTTGTTGTTGTGTTTATAATTAAGTTAATTTACTAAGAGTTATAAAGTATGATGATGTGTTTTTTTATTACTTATAGGTTATGATAGCCTTTTGTGAATTGAGTTAGTTCACTTTTCGACTAAAGTATTTTACATGTATATTTTTAATCGGGTAAGGGAAAAAAATATACAACACAAGGCGTCTTTTTATGAAAGTTTGTGTGAAAAGCATGGCATAAAACAAACAAAATAAAATTTTTATATAGGTTTTAAACCAACACAATGTTTCAGTTGGTAGTTATCCAATTGATAGTCATAATTGCTAGCAAATACAATCACAATAGTATCCAATTGCTAAATATTCAAATTTGCAATTGAAGTTATTTTGTTACCAATGTTCAAAGTAAACCGATGATCATTAGGATGGTCCTGAGAATTGAAGTGTCAATTAGACCAACCGGTGTGCCGGGTGAGTGGCGTGGGTTGGGCGTGGAACACCGCCCCTCCGGGGCGTGGAACACCGCACCTCCGGGGCGTGGGCGGGCGTGGAGGGCTGGGCATGAGTGGGGCAACGGCACAAATGACCGTTGGAAGCTTGAAATTAGACCGTTGCCAACATTAAAAAAAACAAAAAAATTACCTATTTAAACCACATTCAACACAAAAAATCTCCCTCTCTCAAAATTTCAAATTACTTCTACTTTTTTAAAGAAAAAAATACTTTCCATGGATCCCAACCAAACACTAAACCAATACTACAACCCAAGCACCCCCACCTCCGAATTGGTTCTTCAACCGTTCTACAATGAATCCTTTTTTTGATTCAAATTGTTATCGCCCACATTTTAATTCGAGTCCACAACAAGGGTTTTACACCTTCGTTGAATATGGTTCGAGTCAACAAACGCACGGGTTTGCTCAACTATCTCAGGATGAAGTTGTACCCGAGACTCAACCCTCTACTGATGCCGGTCCAAGCACTCAACCAACACAAAGGCGTAAACACAAAAAAAAAAAAAAAAAAAAACAAGTTGGGGATACCGAACCCGTTGTGGTAGCTCCAACCCGTCTTAAAAAATGGACACCAGAGAAGGAGTTTACACTTTCAAAAGCTTGGGTCGAAGTGTCGGAAGACCCAATTGTTGGTAATTACTTTCTTTTTATTATTTTAAATATTGTTAAGTTATTTGTTTAAAATTGTTAATATTTTTTTATATATTGTTTATAGGTCGTAACCAAAAAGGATCTCGTGGGGAGTATCGTACAAACGATATGATCTCTAGCAAATGGCAGGACATTAACCAAAAGGTTAAAAGGTTTAACGGGATTTATTCCCAAAAATGTCAAACTCGCCGGAGCGGCCAAAGCGACTCAATGATCGAGAGTGAAGCTGTCGATCAATTTAGACAAGAGTTTAACGCCCCCTTCACGCTTAAACGGAGTTGGGAGATTTTGAGGAAATGTCCTAACAGAGTTAGAATTCCGATTGCTCAACCCTCGGCTTCAAAACGATCAAAAGCATCATCTACCGATAGCCCGGCTCGTCGGATGCTTGAGTTCAAATAAATTTAAACGAGCTCGATGAAGAAGAAAAAGACGACGAGATAGAGGAGTTGACCCGTCTGATTGGGAGAGATCGTGCAAAGGCCGACCGAGCAAGGGCGAGACGGGGCTCTTCATCTCAAACGACCCCGGATTATAACAAAGGAATGGAAAACTTATCTCAACGAATCGGTGACTTTAACGAATTAAAACGGGAACGTCAACGGTTGGTAGAGTTACAATTTTTATTCACCAACACCGACCACTTAATCGGGGTCGACCGTGAAATTGCCAAGCGGGAAAAGGAAAAAATTGAAATAAATATAGAGATAAGTAGGTTTTTCTTTATTAATTTTATGTAATTTTTTAATTTATAATTAATTATATCTACTTATTTAGTTTTTAAAAAAAAAGATGACGTGGAGTGGTTGGACCAAGGGGCATTTCCACCACTTTTGGTGGAGTGGTTGGTTGTGGTGGGTGCCTACGTGGTGCATATGTGGAGTGGTTGGAACAATGAGCATACCCCATAATCTTAACAGAAAAAAAGCCCCTATAACAAATGATAAATTTGTGATTTTTTGGTTTTATATTTTTAAATATATGTAAATATATATAATATAAAAATAATTTTTAAAATATTTGTGTCCTTAAGAGGGCTGCCCTAGCCTAAATCCTACCTTGGAACATTGCCCCTAGAACCCTCTTAAAGAAGAATACACTTCATACTTTTAACTCTTTAAAATATATAGCACTAAAATATACAACTATTTTATGTTTTAATGTCTTTTAAGTATGATTTTAATTGACAGATTTATTCGATCCCGCTGCTCTTCGACTAATTTATAGTTGAAATGCTCATATTTATGTTACAACGTATCTATATTTTTGCTATTGAGTCTTGAGCTTATTTTTATTTGTTTATTTTACTAGCAAACGTTTTCCTTGCAACAAAAGTAATTTTGTAAAAGCTTTAATTTAGATCTTTATTACAAATAATTTTATGTGTGATCTAGCTAGTATATATGTTTACTAGGTTATGTGTTTTGTTTAGTTTAGTTCAGTATGTATTTTATTGAAAATATGCCTTCTAAATGCTTATACGAGACATATATATTGAGAAATTCTGACAAACAATGATTGTCCTATTATACGTCTCGTATAGACCTATTTGATGTGTATAAAGGGTGTAGAGAATGTGAGATATGTGTAAGAATAACATGACCGTTCTTTATACATCAAAATAGATCCAACCGCCTTGCATGATTGGACATTGTTATGATTAGCTTTATAAATCCACACTATAGTTAGAAAAAGTGGTGTCAGTAAAGATTATTTTTTGGGTAAATCACCAAAATAGCCACTTTGACTAGTCAAAGTGGCATTTTAGCCAACAATTTTCAAAGTTTTTCATGAATTTCAGCCAATTAGGAAGTGCCATTTGGCAAAATATCGCTGACGGAGATATTTTTAGAGATAATATCGCTGACGTGTAAAAAATTCGACCAGTCAGCGATATTTTTAGAGATAATATCGCTAACGTGTAAAAAATATATCTAAGGAGTAAAAATATCGCCCAGTTAGCGATATTATTTAAAATAATATCGCCCAGCGATATATTATGTGATAATATCGCTGATGTCATTCGTAAATGATTTTTATTTTTTTTTTAAATCCACGTCCGCGATATTTTATGTGATAATATCGCTGACTGGGCGATATTTTGACTGGTCAACGGCTACTTTGGTATTTTTTTTGGTCAATGGTTATTTTAGTAAAATTGAATGGTAATTTGGCTATTTTGGTGATTTATCCTTATTTTTTGACTATCGGCAATAACTACTGCATTGTCCTAATACTTGACGTGTTTAGCAAACACAGGTTCAAATGAAAAGGTGTAGACAATGTTTCTGGACCGTCAAAAATGCTTTAATTTTCATCCGTTCTATAAGAAGTACATGTCAAATAATTAAGTGTTGGTAAACGTACCATAATTGATTTCTAGTGTTTGATGTGACATGTCACCGGCTATGCATTTGATCACTCATATACTAAAACAAAACAAACAATTATAATGTTATATAATAATTAATGATCATATCAATAACACAAATTAACGGTTAAAAATCTATGCTCATGTTGATTTGGTAGTTTATAGGCCCGCTATCTACGTTACCTTTATCTTTTGGACTTCTCGAATCCTTACGACAATAATTAATTTATATATATATATATATATATATATATATATATATATAGGGGATGTAATTTTTGATAATCCTTATCTTTTGCTACAACTACATAACCATCATCCAATGGTTACTTTAAAAAAGTAAGTGTATAGGATCGTGACACGTGTCAGATTCTTTTTTTTTCCTTTTTTTTAATATAAAGGACATTTTAGACATTTGTTTTCAAGTAAAGTTTACCCTTTTTTTTTTAAATATTCATAACTTTTTTATACTATATTAATTTTTTTAAAAAAATTGCACCATTATACTCGTCTCATTTTTCTCTTTAATTTCGTTATAGTCTCGACTAGTTTTTTTTTATTTTTTTGATGTCATGTATTTACATCATTGTAATGAGCTTAAAGATAGCAAATTAATTAGAAATTTTTTCTAACAATGATAAATTACAGTAATGTAACAAAAAATGAAGTAATGTAACACAAAATGAAGTAATTTACAATGACATAATTAACGGTGACGTAACACATTATTTTATTTTTTTTCTCTAACAATGATAATTACAATGATAAATTACAGTGATGTAATAGAACACGTTATTTTGATTTTTTTCTCTCACAATGATAATTATAGTGATGTAATTTATCATTGATCGAAAAAAATTTAAACTAATTTGTTGTCAATATTAATTACATCACTATAATTTAAACCAAATTCACCGAAAAAAAACCGAAACCGAATTTTACGTCAATATAAATTACATCACGATAAATTACGTCAATGTAAATTACATCACTGTAATTTATCATTTTTAAAAAATTTCAAATAAATTTGTTATATTTAAGCTCGTTACAATGATGTAAATATAGGGAATTTAAAAAAAGTAAAAAAAATTAGTCGAGATTATAACGAAATTAAAGAGAAAAATGAGAAGAATATAATGGTGCAATTTTTTTCAAAAAATAATATATTATAAAAAAGTTATTAATGTTTAAAAAAGAGGGGGATAAATTTATAAGGGGTAAAATGACTATGATGCCCTTTTTAATATTTTAATGAAATGCTTATGTGTAAGTTTATGATTGGTTGAAATGAGTTATATAGTTGTAGCAAAAGATGAGGGTTATTTTTTACACCTTGTCATATCTATATATATATATATATGTATATGTATATATAGAGGGGAGGGTTCCATAGAAAACCTACATTTTGAAGAAAACTTAGAAAGCTAATCACAATTGTTATCAATCAATTTCGTTTTTCATTTTTTATTTTACAATCTGTTTTATTATAATGTTAGATTTGCTAATAAAAAGAAAAAATAAAAAAATATATGTAACTCATTGATTACATATATGTAACTTGTAGACTACATATATGAGTTACATATATGTAACTTTTTTGATTACATATACGTAACTTCGTAATCTACGTATTTTACTAAAAAATTTCTTTGTTTATACCATTATAAGCTAAATATAAAAAATCTTGAATTTTTTTTTTAAAATTGATTGTTTAGTACGAGTTTTTTTAGTTTTCTCCAAATTAATGAGTTTTTATTTGAACCCTCCCATATATATATATATATATATATATATATATAGGAGAAAGATCAAATAAAAAGTTTATTTTGCCTAAGAAGGCTAAAAAAGAATTTCAAAACCTTCAAAACTGACCCAAACGAGCTCCGATTGAACTCATTTCGATGGCATTGGAACCGTCTAATCGAACCCTACAATATTAGCTTTTAAATTTTAGATTTAACAATTAGTTTAAGAATTTATATTTTAGGGCTTGATTTTTAGCTTTTATGTTTTATCTTTAGGTTTAGGGTTTGTTTTTAAAGTTTTGGTTTTAGTGTTAGGGCTTATTGTTTATAATTTAAGGTTTGGGTTTTAGGGTTCGAAAAAACGGTTCCAATGATGCAAAAATGAATTTAATCGGAGCTTGTTTGGGTCGGTTTTTGAGTTTTTAAAAATCCTTTTTAGCCTTCTTAGGCAAAATAGACTTTTTAGGGGAACCTTCCCCTATATATATATATATGTATATATAATACAAAAGTTTTTATGACAAAATAACTTCTACTTCGTTAAATTTACTAAGTTTAAGTAGAAACACGAGTTCAAGACATATGATACAACAGCCTAAGCTTGTTTCTATGATAGTATTTCTTGTTCTTTCTATATTGTGGATACGTTTTGAGGATTTTTACCATTAAACATAGACAAGCTATTTACGCTCTCGTTCTAATTAACTTTCTGAGAAAAACTTGTATGTATCATACCGAGCTTGTGGATGTAAAATAAAATATTTGACTAGTTGTTACTTGAGTTCAACTCATTCACAATATTGTTATTGACTTATTGTATGATGAAGAAATACAATAACTTTATAATTTTGTAACATATCTAGAAATTTTAGTAAGAATAACGGATTAGTTATGATAACATAAGCGGGTCAGTTACACCATATGAGGTTAAACTAAGTCAAATAGATTTTCAATATTCTTGGTTTCCTTAACTACGGTTGACAAACAAACAGACAGACCAGTATATTCCCACTTTCAGTAGAGTTTAGGGGGGAATGTTCGACACAAACCTTGCCCCTATCACAGTTGAGATAGAAATGCTGCTCTGAAGGAGTCCCCTGCTCAAAGTTATCGTTTGAAGTTGATCATCCCAACTTTTTTAACGTTATTTTCACAAAACAAGTAAAATAACGTTAAAATTAGTGCAATTTTACTTTAACCCTTGAAGGCCAACACATATATACAATATATGTTTGCACCACAAATGAGGCGTGTTTCCTTAACTACGGTTGTTGACTAGTAAATAGTTAGTACATCATACATTTTCCAAACCTCTACAAGTCACCATAGTAACTAACGCATGAACCTTTTAAACTTGCTTAATGCTTCAAGTTTACATTAGTCATTCTAGTCCCAAGTATATGTTGCAAGGGTCACTTAACAACCAAATTTACATATTTAAGAATTAGGAATAGGAATTAACATTTAAAAGTTACAATCCCATTTAGTATATGGTCTAGAAACAATAAACAGTTCTACCAATCTCGCTTAGCATAATAAGGTATAGTTGTGTTGTTTGTTTATTTAACTAACAAAGTTCAACCGTTATGCAAAGTCTAAAAGTATTTTTTTTTTAAAACGGCTACCTCTCACACCATCTAATGCTATTATTAAATATGTATCTTTTGTCTGTTACAAGACTTGAATCATCAATAACCTGAGAAGAGACGTCTTTCCCGCACAAATTAAAATTGTTAGGTCGTATGCTTTTTAATGATTAAAAGCATCCAAGAAGAAAATTAAAGCAATATTGCTGAAAAAAAAGATCATCAATTTAATTTAAGGTCTAAAAATGCTAGCTACTCAATGAAAAAACATGAAGCCACTTGATCTCTTAACCTATGCATGAATTCAATCATTTGTAGAACACTCCAATCTTTATTATCACGGTTTTAAAGCAAGAGTTGATAAAAATAAATATATGAGTCACGGTTTGATAAAGAAAGGTTTTAGAGGGGCTATAGTTAAAAATTGCAATTTGGCTTTCCCTTAATACCACTAGTCGCCCCATTCCCTATTATTTCACTCACGTTTACAATTTGAGAGAGAGAGAGAAGTTGAAGATCAAACAAGAAGGTAATTCTATTTTTTATTCTCGTCTAAAGATTTGATCAATCTAAGCATAAAATCATGTTTGGACAATTTTAATGATACACAAATGGATAAAGGCGTAACCTTTACAAATTTTACAGTTTTTACAGGTGGAAGAACGGTTTTGGGGTTCATTCACAACAGGGCCAAAGGTGAGTTTTAGATCCTCACTTATATGTTCTATATTTTTATTATAGATTTTAGGGATATACTTACTGAAGATGTTTTTATGGGTGTATAAAGTATTATGATAAAATAAAGATAAAGATATGATTAGAATCTACTTAGCTATAAAATTATAAAATGTAACAAAATACAATCAATAAAATAGAGCAAAAGCTAAAGTAATAGAAATAGGTTGTGTGGTTAATTAACTCGTTATGTGCATAATTATAACTGTGAAAGTTGTTTATATATTAACTTAATTTAAGTGTTTGGATTGTGTTTAAAGACAATGTTCATGTATTAACTTTTATAATTTCCACTCCAAATGTTTATGTAAATCTTCAGTTTATAAACTATAATGGGACGTATAAACCCAACTAACATGTTACTCATGTTCAAGACCTTACACATCTGCTTATAGTGAGACTCCTACTCAAATGTAACAGAATCAATCATCAAATTAATTACCACAAATACCTATGAACTTAATTAACTTTTTTTTTTGAACGGCGAAGGTCTCAATCGTGTGAACCCACTGTTTCCAGGACATGTCACCAAGGTCTAGTTACCTGGACCTCCCATGAGCCACCACAACCACCCCAAGAGGAAACCCCACTGGGAAAACCCCCTGACCCCCTCAGACCCCTTTTTCGCTGCAGGAGGGATTTGAACACATGACCCCCCCATTTAGAAGAATCATGGGGTACGATTGAGGCAATGCCTCTTTGGTAACTTAATTAACTGGTGAAGTAGTTTCTCACCACAAATACCTATGAACTTGATTAACTGATGAAATAGTTTCTCAAGTCTTGAATTATAAATATAAATAGTTTCTAAAAGTTTTATGCGTGTCAGTTTTGCACCTTTGTTACGAACATTTCTAATCGAGAGAGTTCTGACTTTTCTTAAATAGTACAAAAATAAAATATTATAACTAAATTATCATGACACATGTCAAACTATTATTAATTCTGACTTTTCTTAAACAAAAATATCTTTTTATTTGATATTTTACTTATATATATATATATATATATATATATATATATATTAACCGAATATTTTAATAAAAAGAATGAGAATGATTGTAGGTTTGACATGTGACATTTCTTAATTTTTAAATTGGATATCTTGATCATTATGCTTTATTTATTAGGTTGTTTTGTAACATGTCTTTATTATTGAGTTTTACATTTAAGACCATTTTGTGTTATTTTGTCATTGTTTTTTTTAGATTAAATAAATTTGTTGTTATTTATTTATTTTATTTTATATATTAGAAGAATTTAATTGTGTTATTTCATCATTGTATTTTTCAGAAATTATCATTTTAGAAAACACACATTATCTTAGTTTTTTTTTAAAATATTTGATTATTGTATTTTACGTTTAGGTCATTATGTAATATATATTTATCGTTGTATTTTACGTTCATGACATCGTTTAATAAATTATTAATTGATCAGTTGATCATGTTTTAGATTTGATAAAGATAATCCATTATTATATAATATTATTATTAAGGTTAGTAACAAGGATTGTTGTTGTTGTTGTTAGAATTTTTTTCCAAAAGAGTGTAGTTCAAAAAATATTTATCAAATAGGTGCAGTTGAAACTTATTTATCAAAATGGGTGTTTTACTTAGTATCGTTATTTTATACTAATCTAAATAATAATAATAATAATAATAATAATAATAAAGAGAAACACTCATTTTGGTAAAAAAAAATTTTAATTAACTACACCTATTTGATAAATATTTTTTTCAATTATACCTAGTCATCTCACCGAAAAATCAATAACATTTTTTAAAACAACTGGTTAACTTCGAAAGTTAGAGACAGTGGTGTCACTTAAACTTACGGGTAGTCATGTCTCTAAGTTTTGTTTTTTACTTTTTGTTTTTTTTTAACAAGAATACATATAATATGTTAAATAAGTATTTAAGTTAAGACATATAGACATATAGTCATTTAAATATTTTATATACGATTAAAACATAATTAAATTAGGAAGGAAATTAGAATACAGATGGGTGACTTAGTCACTAACTTACTATTCATAAAATCACATCTAGAAATTAACTAATTTAACATAGGATTGAGGGTTGGATTTTAGTGATGAAGAGGGTCTATTAGGGCTGTCCAAAAACTCGAAGCTCGGATTCGGCTCGTAGCTCGTTAGGAAAAAGCTCAGATAAAGCTCGGATCGGATAAAGCTCGTTTGAAACCGAGCCGAACCATGCCAGCTCGTTTGAAACCGAGCCGAACCATGCCAGCTCGTTTTGAAACCGAGCCGAGTCTGAGCCAGGGCTAGCTCGGCTCGGCTCGTTTGTACAATATGTTATACTGAAATATAAACTATACGGTTACTTCAATAATAAATATACTTTGATTTTATATTGTAATTATGTTAAAAAGATAAAAATAATAAAATAATAAAATAAATGAGGATGAAAATACGAAATAAATCTCAATTTTCACGTACTTCACTAATTCCTAATTCCTAAATTATATTCTTTTTCTAGTTTCACTTATTCATGCCTCTTCTCTTATGTAAAAACCTATCAAAAAACGAACCGAACTAAGTTGAGGTGAATGCAATTTAAATACTAAACTTTTTAAGTAAAAACTGAGCCATAAACGAGGCAAAAACGAACCGAGCCAAGTTGAGATGAATGCAATTCATATATTAAGTTTTTATGTAAAAACCGAGCAAAAAACGAGCCGAGCCAGCTCGGTTAAAAACGAGCCGAGTCCGAGCCAAGATTTCAGGCTCGGTTTACAATCCGAGCCAAGTCAAGCCAGGCTCAGTTTAAATCCGAGCCTAGTCCAAGCTGACCCCTGGCTCGGCTCGGTTCGGCTCGTGAACACCCCTAGGGTCTATGATCATTTTACCATTAATTAAAAAAAATAAAATATAAGTTTAACGTAAATAGAAGGGAAACAAAAATTATTGTACTTTTAAAAAGACAAAAATTGACCCAAATAATTATCGTAAAAGGACGCATGATTAAACCTGAAGCCGCAAGCAACGGCTCATATTTTTGTGTTCTCGCTTTTGGGTCCTGCTTTTACTATTCCTAGATATCGACACATGATTAAAATTGGGGTGATTTTATTTGGACATCCCATTTTTTTATTTTAACACCCAAGCGGTTCAAGATGGCTCGTACTGGTCAGTACGACACGTATTGGGTGCAGACAAACATTCCAGAGGAATGTCTTGGATTCAGTGAAGATTCTTTGGGACGGGCCGTCTTGGTCTTGACTTATATTTTTCAAGCCAATTTGGGTCTTAACCGGTGTGGAGTAACTCTATACGGCCCGTACAGGGCAGTACTGGCCGTATAAAAATTAACTTAATATTTGCCCGTCTCACCCAAAACCAGGCCGTACTGGTCAGTACTGGCTGTATTGGTCAAAATTTAATTTTTTTTAAAAAAAACAAATAATTCAATTTTATTACATTTAAATATGTCTCGCAAAATGGGCGAGTTGGTTCGGGTTGGGTAACGGGTCAGAACGAGTTCGGGTTAGGATGGGTGCGGGTCATAACGTGTTTTAAGCAAAATTAGTTCTGATCTAAATGAATTGTTTTTAAAAAACATAAATTTAATTTAACTTAAGATGTGTTATAAGTAAACAAATAGTCTATTTAGATAATTTTTAGTGATTTTCTCATCAAATATGTTATTAATCATTTTTAAATATTTGAATTCATTGCATTTACATAATGTTTTGGTTACCCATCTTGACCCGTATTGTGTTTAAATGCTATCTATCTCAACCCATTCAATATAGATGGTAACTGTGGTTTTCGTTTGTTAGCCGTGGGCTTAGGATTCCATGAAAATCAATGGGCCTTTATTCGACACAGACTTAGTAAATGCAATGAATTCAAGATGGGTAGCACTTAAACACAATACGGGTCAAGATGAGTAACCAAAACATTATGTAAATGCAATGAATTCAAACATTTAAGAATGATAACATATTTGATGAGAAAATCACTAAAAATTATCTAAATAGACTATTTGTTTACTTATAACACATCTTAAGTTAAATTAAATTTATGTTTTTTAAAAACAATTCATTTAGACCATAACTGATTTTGCTTAAAACCCGTTCTGACCCGTACCCATCCTAACCCGAACTCGTTCTGACCCGTTACCCAAACCGAACCAACTCGCCCATTTTGCGAGACATATTTAAATGTAATAAAATTGAATTATTTGTTTTTTTTAAAAAGTTTTTTTTTATTTATTTTTTTAATTTTGACCAATACGGCCAGTACTGACCAGTACGGCCTGGTTTTGGGGTGAACGGCCAAAACAGGCCGTCTGGGCAAGACGGCCTGTACAGGTCAGTACGGCCCGTCTTGATTCAAATCATTGTCATATGTTTCAGGGAATGTCTGTACGATGAATGAGACGGGCCGTACTGACCAATACGGCCCGTCTTGCTCCCAATCATTGTTATAGGTTGTCAGGGAGAATGTTTAACCGAGTACTGAGACGGGCCGTACCCGTCTCAGGGGTGTATTTTTAAAAAATGGGGTGTAAGAATAACACAACCCTTAAAATTGTTGTATATTTCTTTTAATTTTTTAAAATGGTTTAACAATATAATGCTAGACTACAATTATATCATATGTTTTGATATTGTTACACTACAATTCTTATTTTATTAACTTTTGCAACACATTTTTATATCATTCTTTTTCTAGCTTCATATCTCTTATAACCTAAAAATATAAGTGGTTATTTAAGAATGTTAATGAATTTTGCTTAATCAAATATGTTCAAAACTTATCTGAATTAATTTTTAAAGGTTATCAAAATGCTTTCACTAATAAGGATGTTAGATTCAACAATTGTTCTTGTATATTTAATTGTTAGAGATTTTTAATTATATTTTTCTGTTTGAAGTTATGCCAATTATTTCAGAACAAAAGAAAATTTGTAAACTATGTTCATAAATTACTTCTTGATGAGTATTTGAACGTTAAATATATAAAATTTGTTTATTTATTTATTAATCTTGCAATTCAAAATACATATTCAATACCACGTACTTAAAGATGAGAGGAAAGGATATCATATTAGTCACTCCTACCTAGCCCTCTTTCGTGAAGGGGAGTGAGAAGGTATTCTCAACTCTCCTACGATCATAGTTGGAGAAATCGTTATCGATTGAGGAGTTGCGAGTATTCGGTATAGGCGATGAGTACTCGGATATGTTAAATTATAAAGAAAATCATGTTTAGGAAATTATATATATGACAAATATCATCAATTTACTAGTGTTTATAATAGTTAAATTGAATATTAGTGCAAATAAAAACACATACATGTTCGAATAATAAAGAATTTCAAAACTTCATATTTTTTTGTATAATATTACAAACATGGTATTTATTTAATTCTCATCTACCAAGACGTGTAAGAAAAAAGAGTGAAAATCAAACAATAATTAGTGAAAAACTTAACAATGAACTAGTTATAACGGCGAGAACTCTACTAGCTTGGCCAATTTGATCCAACTTGAACCAAGTTGCTCCAATTTGGACTGATTGGTCCGAGTTTGACTGATTTTGAACATGTTAATCGAGCAGAAAAAAATCATCTAGACCAAGCTTTATTAACAATGTTCATCATTTTTTTTTCTTTAACTTATAACACAAAAATCAATTAATGACACAATTTCATCTTTCTCAGATTACTTATACTATCATATTTAAAATAAAAAAAAAAATCCTAAAATGCACTCTTATTTATTTAATTTATTTATTTCTTTTTGAACACTATGAAATAAATTATATCAAAATCAAAGTTGTTCACAAAATGAAACACCGAGTTTAGAGCATGTTTAGATTAATATTTCGGACGCTCTTTGTCAGAGTGATCCTAAATCGCAGGACGTTTGCTGTTAAAAAAAAATATTTCAGATGATAAGTAACAGTTTAAAAGGTGATTAATAATATTTTATAAAAATATAAATAAAGTACACTAAATATTAAAAAAATCCACTTAATATTCTTTCATCATTTGATGATTACAAAAGTTAAAGTTTAATGAATGTAAAATATAAAACCCCTTCTTACGTGACATCAACTTTATACAATTTATTTTTCCTCTCTGCGGATTACATAATAGAAATTATGTAAAAATTGCAGAGACCAAAGCGTACACATGTAGAAAAGATAAATTATGACTAAAATATATACAAAAAATAACCAAGAGAGAGTAAAAATTGCAAAATACGTAAACCTTTAGCACAGGTTCGGTGTTCCTCACCCTTATTTATAAAATTAAAATAAAAGACATTACTTCTTAAATTTATCATTCATTTTTTGAAAATCTCTCACATCTGCTTTATCATATGTATTATAATTTAATTAAATAAAATTATAATTTGATAAATATGATAATTAGTAAAACCTAAAATATAGGATTAGAAGGGAAAACACATAAATAGGAAAAATAAAAGATTCGAGAATTTTTAAAATTACGTGGATAAGGATAAAAATAATTAACGATGCTATTGGTCATTTGTGTCATAAACTACTCATATGGTTTCAAACTTTAAACATTTGTAACATATATAGTTTTTAATTACCCAAATTAACTTTACATATTTGACCAAATTACACTTACATAAAAACTATATATATTACAAATATTTAAAGTTTGAAATCATGTGTTATTTATGAAACATATGAACTAAAAGTAGGGGTGTGCAAATGTCGGTTCAGTTTGGTTATTAGCCTCCACCGAAACCGAAACCGACTTTTCGGTTAATGGAGTAACTGAAACCGAAACCGAGCACCGGTTTCGGTTATTTCGGTTATTGAGGTCGTTTCGGTTCAGTTTCGGTTCGGTTTTAGTTATTTCGGTTATTGTTGTGGTGATTATTTTGAAGTTATAAATTTGGTTATCGAACTCGTTTTTATTGTTTTGAATCTTTTTCAACCATACACATACATGAAAATTACATCAAATACATGAAAATATGTTCAAACACATGAAAATATGATTTAAATACATGAAAATACATGGAAAACATTTGAAAAATACATGAAAAAATATATATCGGTTCGGTTTCCGTTATTTCGGTTATTGGAGTTGGGTAAACCGAAACCGTAACCGAATGGTTCAGTTATTGCACTATGTTAACCATAACCGATCGGTTAATTCGGTTTCGGTTATTGTCGGTTCGGTTTTCAGTTCGGTTTCGGTTTTTTTTCGGTTTTCGGTTTGGTATGCTCACCCCTAACTAAAAGTGAAATATCAGACAAATCACGTAAATTATCTCGTAAACTTATTCATTTTATTATTATGGATGCAAATTAACCAACTAGTACAAATCAGTTGATAAGTCAGCTAAAAATATCTACTTAATAGATGCAGGGTAAACACTAAACAAAGATAAATTACCAGGGAGTGCATCACTAGTTCAGTACACTTGCAGACTCGCAGAACTCACCTAGCCCAGATTCCCATAACCATGAAAACCACCGAACCCTTTACTGACCTTGAAAATGAACCCAACTACACCCCCCTACTGAACCACCTCGCACCACCACCAACCGCATCAAGAAAGCGTTTGGTCATCAGGGTTCTGTCCAGTATCACCTTGGTTTCTCTATTTTTCGTTTTAGCTTTCGCACTCATCATTCTGAACCAAAAGAATTACACTCGCAACACCACCGATTCAGCACTGCCGGAGAAATCTTTCCGGCAGTTCTCCCAATCTGATCGGCTGACATGGGAACGAACGGCTTTTCATTTTCAACCGGCGAAGAATTTCATTTACGGTACGAAAGTTTAACGATCAAATTCTTCACTATTCATGATTGATTATGCATTTTCTTTAAAGATTCTTGATTTTGATATTATTTCATGGTGATCGATAATGTTCTTGGCTGGATGCTATGATCTTCAGATCCCAACGGTATGTAATTTCAAATTTACATCGTCTTTACATTAGATTTTGAAAGTGATTTGATGATGGTTGATTTTTTTTTTTTCATTTTAGGTCAATTGTTCCACATGGGTTGGTACCATTTGTTCTACCAGTACAACCCATACGCACCGGTTTGGGGCAATATGTCATGGGGTCACGCGGTGTCGAAAGACCTAGTCAACTGGTTCGAGTTACCAGTTGCTATGGTCCCAACCGAATGGTATGATATCGAGGGCGTGTTGTCCGGGTCAATCACGGTTCTCCCTAATGGGCAAATCTTTGCATTGTATACCGGAAATGCTAATGATTTTTCCCAGTTACAATGCAAAGCTGTGCCCGTAAACTTTTCTGACCCACTTCTTGTAAAGTGGGTCAAATATGATAGTAACCCGATATTGTACACTCCACTGGGGATTGGGTTAAAAGACTATCGGGACCCGTCAACAGTCTGGACAGGTCCTGATGGAAAGCATAGGATGATCATGGGAACGAAACGAGGTAACACAGGGCTTGTGCTTGTTTACCATACAACTGATTACACAAACTACGTGATGTTGGATGAGCCATTGCACTCGGTTCCCAACACCGATATGTGGGAATGTGTCGACTTTTACCCGGTTTCGTTAACCAACGATAGCGCCCTTGATATGGCGGCCTACGGGTCGGGTATCAAACACGTGATCAAAGAAAGCTGGGAGGGGCATGGAATGGATTGGTATTCAATCGGGACCTATGACGCAAACACTGATAAATGGACACCCGATAACCCGGATCTAGATGTCGGTATCGGGCTGCGGTGCGATTATGGGAGGTTTTTTGCATCAAAGAGTCTTTATGATCCATTGAAGAAGAGGAGGATCACTTGGGGTTATGTTGGAGAATCAGATAGTGCTGATCAAGACCTCTCTAGAGGATGGGCAACTGTTTATGTATGTTAAGTTCATAATTTTACATTTTTATATCAAAATAACAAATTTCTAATGTTTGGTAAATTATAATAGAATGTTGGAAGAACTATTGTACTAGATAGAAAAACCGGGACCCATTTGCTTCATTGGCCCGTCGAGGAAATCGATAGTTTGAGACACAACGGTCGAGAGTTTAAAGAGCTCGAGCTCGAGCCAGGTTCGATCGTCCCTCTCGACATAGGCACAGCTACACAGGTTTGCTATAAGTTATTATATGATGTAACATGTTATATGAATAACTTTTGGTCAATTTTCATATCTAGAAAATAGGAACATAACATATCACGATTGCAGTTGGATATTGTTGCAACATTTAAGGTGGATCAAGACGCGTTGAAAGCGACAAGCGGGTCAAATGACAAATACGGTTGCACGACGAGCTCAGGTGCAGCCGAAAGGGGAAGTTTGGGACCATTTGGTGTTGTGGTTCTAGCCGATGGAGCCCTTACAGAGTTAACTCCAGTTTATTTCTACATTTCTAAAAATAAGGATGGAGGTGTGGCTACACATTTTTGTACCGATAAGCTAAGGTAACATATTATTTACATAATTGAATTATAAGCAACTATTATCATTAATACTATTATTTAAAAATAAATAAATGAATTAATTTTTTTTAATTAAAAAAAGGTCATCATTGGACTACGATGGTGAGAAAGTGGTGTATGGGAGCACTGTTCCTGTGCTCGATGATGAAGAGCTTACAATGAGGCTATTGGTAAGGAATCACTTGTTATAATATATTAATTTAAAGAGTAAATTACTGTTTTGGCTACGTGATTTAAACGTTTTAACTATTACGACACAAAAGAAAATTCTCTATTAATGCAACCTCTGTGGTTTAAACAACTATCAGTTTTAGCCCCGAACCATAACTATTCTAATGGTTTTGACCCTCAACTCTCTCTTGTGATTTCGTTAGAATAGTTATAGTTGGAGGTAGGGCTGTCATAACGGATCATATACGGCCCGTTAAAACACGACAAGTTAAGGCACGAAACACGAACTGTGTAGACACGAACACGGCCCGTTAAAAACACGTAAACATGTAATGATTACTTAAGGAACCTGTTAACAGTAAACACTATAAATGACATGTTTAAGAACCTGTTAAAGAAGATGTTAAGGAACCCGTTAAGGAACTAGGGTTAGACAATTAGAAATTTTTAAAAGTTAATCGGTTACCCATCAATTTAATTTATTATATTATTTATTTTAAATTTTAAGTTTTAAACAGGTCTTAACGAGTCTTAACAGGTTTTAACGGGTCTTAACGTGTCGACCTGTATTAGACACGAAACATCTTAAGGGTAAACCCGAAACATGTTAAAGTCATGTCGTATTAACGTGTTCGTTTCTGAAATTGTCTGCCCTAGTTGGAGGCTAAAATCGTTAGTTGTTTAAACCACAAAGACAGTACTGATAAAAGATTTTATTTTAGGTTGAAATAGTTAAAACACTTAAATTACATAGGCCAAAAGTGTAATTTACTCTAATTTAAAAATATAAAATTTTGAAATGAAAAATAAATTACATTTTTTTATTAAAAAAAGGTGGATCATTCGATAATTGAGGGGTTTGCACAAGGAGGAAGGACGGTAATTACGTCAAGGGTGTACCCAACAAAGGCGATATACGAAGAAGCAAAGCTACTGTTATTCAATAACGCCACTGATACGAGTGTGAAGGCCTCTCTCAAGATTTGGCAAATGGCTCCTGCCCAAATTCGTCCATATCCTTTTTAAATACCACTCTCATTTTGTTATATGATTATTAATTATTATGTATTTTAATTTTTATAAAAAAAACTTATTATTTTGATAAATATTATCTCGTATCATGCTTTGACAAGCAAATCAGTGGTGTCATGAGCATCCTGTTTTTACATGTTGGTTGTAATTCAAGAATGTTAATAGATTGTGTTTGTTGATTGATCATTGATGGAACCAATTCTTGATTTTGTTGATTAAAATTGAAATCAGTTTGAACATAAACCGGTTCTAAAAAAATTGGTTGTACACCTCTATATATATAATAACTAGCTTATTAGTCTTTGTATTACACATAATTCTATAAAATTTAATATTATAAAGCAATCATTGATAAAAAAAAATAGATATCACAAAACGTATAATTTTTAACGTTTAAAAAAACGAAAAGAAAATTACATTTTATAAATCTCTAAATATTTTTTAAACAATACAAATGAGGTTTACAAATTTTGAATTTTCTAAATTATTGATTGAAAATCAAAAGTTTGAAATAATTGGATCTTTATTAATATTTAAAGAAATGAATATTTTTTTTTAATTTGAAAGTTTGACTTAACTGTATTAAATGAAATTAATTTTTAAATTTGTTAAATATGTCATGTGGCTAGCTTATAAAGACACCATGTGACAAATTATTATTCTTTTATTATATAGTATATATATATAATAATAATAATAATAATAATAATAATAATAATAATAATAATAATAATAATTTTATTTAAACTAAACACCCAAAAACCACATATCCGAGTGTAAGCTACCTAAAAAAATGACACCCTTGGTTTAGGGGTGAGAATAAGCATGACCAAAAAGTAACTGATAACCGCCTCGAACCATAACCGATTTTAACTGAAATCGACTTTAATTGACAATTATGGTTAGCCTAAGCCATTAACCGACCCATTCGATTATGGTTATGATTAAGCAAAGTCATTAACCAACTTTAACCGAACTGAACAAATATTTATATATTTGCTTTTTTTTAAAAAATATTTTGTGTGTGTGTTTTACTAAAAGTTATGATGCAAATCACTTATAGAATGTGAGTCATAGATTTTTATTAGATGAAGATATTTTAGATCATATGTAATTCAAAATATATTAAAAGATGAGTTAGGATTTACGTGGATTTTTAATTTTTATTCACTCATTTTTAGTCACTTAAAATTCATATTTCAAATTGATACGAGTTTCTCTTACATTTTCATAATTAATATATGTATGATCCACAAGCTTATTACAAGTTTTATTAGATTTTTCAACAATTTCATTAATATGAATTTAATCAAAACTGAATCATAAGAAGCGGTTAACTGACCAATTATATATATATATGGACGCCGGTGAACTCAACCGACTCCAAATGAACTCTTATCCGTTTAAATTTATCAAGATTAAATCATGACCCTTTAAATTAGACGGTTATATCAATTTTGTGGCGGTTTTTAGCGGTTTCTGACGGTTTATGGTGGTTTTTCGGTTACCTACGGATTATTGACACATGTCACGTGTCATTATTGTATCATTATTGTTTTATTTTTAAATATTTTATGAAATATAATTTGAATCTGATTATATCATACTACCCCGCCACCGGATGGATATAAAACTAGTTGGTGATGGTTATGAATAGTCCAAAATGTTCGTCGCTCGATACTCGCTCGGAAAAAGCTTGATAAAAGTTCATTTGAATTTCGCTCGGTTTTAAACGAGCTGAGCACGCTCGGTTCGGTTTCAAAAAGACCCGAGCACGAACCAAGGTAAGCTCGCTCGGATAGTCGCTTATTTGGCTCGCTTGTTTTGGCTTGTTTATGTATAACTAAGATATACATATATATAAATTTTTATTAACACTAACATGTTTTAAGTTGTTAATAATGAATGATGTTGGTGTATTCAAACTAATGTATACTGATGTTTACGAATAATTCATACATTTTAATTTTTTTTATGCTTTCGTGTTAGGGGTATTTAAAGAACCGGTTTTTATAGTTTTTTGATGGAACCATAAATGTAACCGTTATTAATGGTTTTTGAATTATAATAAGTTAATAAGTAATAACCAAAACCTAACCATTAAGAATTAAAACCAACCAAACCGCTAAACGGTTTGGTTTAGAGTTTGGGTATTTTATGGTTGAGATATTTGACCTGTTAAAAATAAAAACAAATCGTTTTATTATTTGAGATTCACTACTTGTATTGTAAGCCTAAATATATGTCTGTGTGTGTGTCAAAGATGTCTAAATCAATAAACTTATCTATCTATCTATCTATCTATTTAATATGTGTGTATGTATGTATGTGTGTGTATCATAAAGTCCGGTTCGTTTTTTTAACGATCGTTCTTTTAGTGAAAATCATAAACCAAACCGTTCACTGTGCCTTCAAACTTTTAAAACTGTCGACCAAATGTTTTGGAAAAAATCGACCGCGAAACTAAACTAATGACCGGTTCGTATTAAAATTTATTTTGAAACCAAGCCAAACCGAACCGAACCAAGCCGAGCCGCTTAGTTTTAAAATGAGCCGAGCAACAAGCACAACATTTGGCTCGATTTTGCAAATTCGAACCAAGCCGAACCGCTTGGTTTGTAAACTAGCCGAACACAAGCATACCCTCGCTCGGTTCGGCTCGGCTCGTGAATTGCCCTGATGAATATAGATTTGAAATTAACCAAAAAAATAAGTTTTGGTTATAGATCATGATCCCTTGGTTTCGGTACTCGTATAGAAGCGGATCCAAGTCCGGATTAACAAATGACGTCGACCCGTTTTCCCGCCATGGGATCCCTGTCTCCACCAATCCTATCATCTTCCTTCCACAACAACAAAACCCTAAACCCTAACAATTCACCCTCCCACAGACCATCCAATCTCCGACCCTTCACTGCAATCATTAGCAACTCCCACTATGAAACCGAAAGAGGCTTCAGATTCGAAACAGGAGACACCTTCTTCCGCCACGAAAGCGCCACCGGCCGGGACCTCGGTGTTCTCGCCGCTGCCCTATACAAGAAATCCAACAGTACGCTCCGAGTTCTCGATGCAATGTGCGGTTGCGGTATCCGATCGCTCCGGTACCTTGCTGAAGCCGAAGCTGATTTCGTGTTGGCTAATGATGCAAATGAGAATTGCAATTGTGTTATAGTGTCGAATCTATCAAGTGTTTCGAGTGCGGATAACGGCAGGTGGATGGTGAATCATGCGGTTGCGAATCGGGTTTTGGCCGAGAGATATGTGGATAGGGATTTATTCGATTTCATTGATGTTGATTCGTTTGGCAGTGATTCAAGTTTCTTTAGATGTGCATTTGATACTGTGAAATTAGGCGGATTGCTTTATGTTACATCAACCGACGGGTTTTCCTCCGGCGGCCACCGACCTAACCAGTGAGTTTACATATTAAGTTCCTCATAATGATCACTAATGTCTGCAAATATCATTGCTTATCAGCTTCATGTATCACACAATTCACATCATTATGATATTGCGACACTGAATATCAGCAATTTGTACTCAAGATTTAGTGAATTGATCTTGAATTGCATCATCCTTTGAATTGCTTTTCAACAAATTAATGAGCTGCTTTGCTTTGTTTTCTTTAGTTCTTTAGCTGCATATGGGGCATATATCCGACCACTTCCCTACTCGAATGAAATTGGTTTGAGGATGCTTATCGGTGGGGCAGTGAGGGAGGCTTCTGTTTTGGGTTATCATATTACACCCCTGTTCTCATACTATTCGTATCACGGGCCTGTTTTTAGAGTATTGCTGCGCCTCAACCGAGGAAAGCTGTCACAATGGCATGTACTCCAGCTTAGCAAAAGTTTCATAAAAGCCGAGTAATTTTGTTTCTAAATGTATTTTTATAACAGTCACTATAGGTTTATTGCCTACTGCGAGTCTTGTGGACACTCTCAAGCTATTTCTTGGGACAAACTTGGTCAAATGAAGTGTCCTTGTGGATCAGATGTACGGTTATTAAATATGTTTTTTGTGTGTTATTTTGAATCATCAGTTTCTGTAAACGGTCTGAAACTGTCTGATTTTACAGGTGCCCGATTCGCTTGTTGTTTCTGGACCTCTGTGGACTGGCCCTCTTCATTGCGCATCCTATCTTACAGAAATGCATGATTTGGCAGGAGAATGGGGATGGCTGGATGATGGTATGAAAAATGATCTTGATAAGTTATTACGACGGATGATTGATGAAAGTGATCTCAACTTACCATTTGGTTACATCCAACTTGATGAGGTCTGTACTGTTCTTGCTAGACTTTTTATATCATTTGCTAAAAAAGTTGGAACCTTTTCTCAAATTACATTATAATGCTATTTTCTTAGTTTCTTGATTTACTGAGTGTTATGTTTTTTCTATTATATGTAACAGATTGCAAGTCGTGCAAAGGTCAATTCTCCTCGTCTCATGACAATAATGAGTGCAATCCAGCAGGTGCTTCCTGAGAGATGTTTGTGTATTGTTATTTACGTATATATTCACATGTGATAACATGTTTGCATGCTGTTATATTAGGAGGGTTACAGCGTTAGCAGATCACATATTTCCAACAATGCAATCAAGACTAATTGTCCCATGTCAGAGTGTGTTAGGATTGCAAAACAAATCCAAAATGTATGAGTTATAAAGGCCACACAACAACGTGCTTTGATGTCTGTCAGGAAAGATGTCTTTTTGTGGAACAAAATAGGAAGTTGTGTTTGGGGATGAAGATTATAGCAACTGTATCTGGGAATTTTTAGATCATATGATCTAATTTCAAAGAGGTATACAAGTTCTATTTGATAATGATAGTGCTTAATAAGCATACTTCTTCTTTGAACAGCTTGGAACGCAGACACCTAAGACGGGTTTCAACCGTCCTCTCTGATTTGACGCTATACGCTCGAGCTTTCCCCAAAAGAAACCCTACAAGTGAGTAAACCCCTGACCATGTCTCAACAAATATATTAACCTCCCATAAGGAAGTCAAGGAGGTACTAGAAGTCCATTGGTTTAATAAGCATACGCCATACATCTAGTTTTCTATAATCTTCCAAATGATCCGGTCTCACATTTTTGTACAGAAAAACACTCAAAACTTGTTTACATGACAACTAAACAAATATTGTAAAGGGTCTATAACTACCATGGGCCTAAATTATTATTATTTATTTTCTAAATATATTAAGCAGTTTTTAATTCAGAAAGACGCTTTTAATTGCTGAAAACTCCTAAAATTATTAAGTTTCTTACATAATTAGACCACCAGTTTATCTAGCCTAACCACACTTTTCAAGGATTGAAGCAAACAATTTGATGAGGCTTCTACAAATCTGAAAGTATCGAACAATGCTAAAGAAAATTGCTAATTGGAAACTGGTTATTTATAGACGCTTTCTAATATTTGTTTCTAAAGATTTTTTATTATATGATGAATAAGCTGATAATATGACTTATTTGACAAATATGTTCGATGTTTTCTTAGTAACTTAATTAAATATGTTGATAAATAAGCCCATTATATATACAAATAAATGGTGTGACTTGGCAACGAGACAATAAATCAATCTTACTTGGGAAACATTACTTTTAGAATGATTATTTGTAAAGTTTAAAGATGTTGAGATATAAACATATCTTACTTCTATCCTCTAAGAAAAGAAGACCATTGTTAGCATTTGTACTATATGAATTGAATTATCTGTACAAAGTCTATTATTTTTAAAGTGGTATGTGCATGTACTATGTGTTATTGTAGTTTTTAACATACTATTCATTTTAAAGGAACACGTCCATAGATATAATTTCCATATTATTTTCTTGTTTAATAAATAAACAACGGATAAAACGTTAGATTCAACGTGTGATAAGGTTGTAAAAACAATTTTAAGAAAGTTAATTTTACATACCCAAACTCTTATTGATGTTCACCTTTTACAAGGTAAAGCATCGAAAATGATACATTGACACCATTAATGCCTATATCTGACTTGCATCAAATAAATAATAACGAACTTCACATTTTTATAGGTAAAGCATCGGGATTAGCACACTGACACCATTAATATCTTTTTTTTGAACGGCTTGGTATAATGACACCGAAGACGGGATTTCAACCGTCCTCTCGGATTTCACGCTCTGGGGCGTATGCCCGAGCCCACCCCAGGAGGAACCCCACAACTGGGTAAACCCACCTTGCTTTAGCAAATATGGCTCAGTCCGGATTCGGACCCAAGACCTCCCATAGGAAAGTCAAGGGGGTAACCATTAGGCTAGAAGCCCTTGGTTGACACCATCAATATCTATATATGACTCGTGCCAAAGAAATAGTAATGAACTTCCGTTAGTAACTTCTTCGCATTGTCGTGTGTTTTCAGCCCTAGGATTCCAATTTCTAAGAATGTGTGTGAACCAATTTTTAAAAAACTTAAAACACAGAAGAAAACATAACAATTATAGTTATGTTCGTAGAAATCAAATCTCCAAAAGAAAAAAAAAACTAAAAGTAAATTATAATATCTTCATTTATACATAATAATGTGAATGACATTTTAACTATTGATTCAATATCTTCCTAGGACAACAATTAATGACATATGAAACTGATTTTGTGGTTTTTGATCGCAAACACATACTTCAATAAACCATATACATGCATTGTTGATTTTGATTGGTTTGTATTTTTTATGAAAATCACTCATTGGCTGATGAACAAATTATCTCATTGTAGGGTACATTAAATCTTGAACATTTATTTGATGCATACATACAATTAAATAATATTTAACCAAGGGCTTCTAGCCTAGTGGTTACCTCCTTGACTTTTATATGAGAGGTCTTGGGTTCGAATTCGGGCTGAGGCATATTTGCTGAAGCAAGGTCAGGGGGTTTACCCAGTTGTGGGGTTCCTCCTGGGGTGGGCTCGGGCATACGACCCAGAGCGTCAAATCCGAGAGGACGGTTAAAATCCCGTCTTGAGAGTCATTGTACCAAGCCGTTCAAAAAAAATAAATAGTATTGACTCACATCCCATATATTATCTCATGTTATGTATTATTAGTTGCTTGACCTTATTGGTTCACACTTGAAACAATATTACCTAATTTACCATATTGGATGGTGAAATTAAATGCGTTTGATGGTTTTAACATTTAGAGAGGCTAAAGTCCTACAACTAAAGAAAAACCACACATGCAAAATTTCAAAATCATTTTGTGTAATTAAATGATGTCTAAACGAAGAGAGACATTAACCATACCTTAAATCGGGGACAAATAGCCCATCATTATTTCTTAGTTACAATTATGTAAAAGATAACCTTATAGTAAGAGTGTTGAGATCTCAACCTTGAGGTCATGGGTTAAGGGCAACATTTTTTCTGCAAGGCACCAACCCAGGTGCCTGCGCCCGCGGTTTACCCGCTCCTCCCGGTTAGTCGAGTATTGAGGGGCCCAGTGTTTACCAAGCAAGTAGGTTCCTCAATCATAAAAAAATTATGTAAAAGATAAGCAATTATAACAAAATATCGGCACTTAAAATTCAAAACAAAGAATTAATAGGCACTAAATTGTAAACAATTTCAAACTTTAGGCCCTTTCGTGCAATAAAACAGAAAAATCCGCCGGCTGATACATAATCCCGATAAACAAACCCGCCGAAGGCATCAATTTAACCCACCGAGGCTTCGAGATTCTCGAATTTGTTTCACAGTCGTCGAATTTTTAGTATTAATTCGAAGCCATTTAAAAAGTTGTACAATCTTTGTTTAATTTGTCAACTGATTTTGGATTTGGCTGTGAAATTTGAATGAAGGACTCACATGATGTTTGCGATCACGTTGAACGTGATAATAGTACGTATTCGACATCCACAAGTTCCGGTTACCGGTTATTTGATCGGCGGTCAACAATCCACCAGTTGATGGGCGGCGGAAAGGGTATGATAATATGATTCCTTTTATATAACAACCTAAGAAATTATTCACCAAATATTTTTAGTAGTTGGTAATTTCTATTCTGTATGTAGTGATTTTTGATTTAGTTATGAAACTATCCTCTGTAACTTGTCAGGATTCATTTTAATTTTGACCAAAAAAACATAACGTTGACCTAATTGTGTAATTGAAAGAGTAATTCATTGTTAATTGTCTTAGGTTTTTAAAGCATTGTCAAATTTGTTGAATCCTGTGGGTTTAGCTTGTATGCATGTATGATTGTGTGTGTATGTTTATATGCTACAAAGTTGGAATGTGAAGTTAATTTACTTGGTAGTTTACAAGCCCTATCTGATTCAAATGCAAAGTAAAATTGCACTAATTTTAATGTTATTTTCCTTATTTTGTGAAAATAACGTTAAAAGTGTGGGGATGATTAACTTCAAACGATAACTTTGAGCCGGGTTCCTTCGAGCATCCTCTCTATCCCAATTGGGATAGGGGCAAGTTTGTGTCCATATTTCACCCAGACCCTACTGAAAAGTGGGAATATACTGGGTATGTTTGTTTGTTTGTTTGGTAGCTTAGTGAATGGATGATTTGATATATTGGGTGAGAATCTGATTTGGGATTCCTTATCATTTTGTAATATACTATCTTTAGTGAAATATGATTTGGTTCTTTATTATTTATTTGTTATTTTTTCTGATTTTCTTCTTGATCTTAGCTGCTGATGTTCTGTTGTGGAAGAGGCGGCGTATTTCGTTAGGCATCATTGTTATTGCAACGGTTGCTTGGCTGATATTTGAGCGATCAGGGTTATCATTTCTAACTATTTGTTCCAATGTTCTGCTCTTCTTGATCGTGCTGCGATTTCTACATGCCAATTATGCTTCTTTAAGGGATAAGTATGGATGCTTTTATCTTTATGTATTGAAATATGATTAAGTAATATACTTCTAGTATGCCATTCCCTTCCTATAACTGTTCTGAAATTGCAGACAGATTCTAGCATTGCCTGAACTGGTCTTGTCTGAGGAGATGGTCAATTATGCTGCTGCAACTTTTCGTATCAAAGTAAACTATGTTTTACTCGTTGCACATGATATCACCCTTGGCAAGGACTTCAGGCTTTTTTTCATGGTTTGTGGTCACAACTCTATAATTTACTTGTCAAGCAACCAAAAACCTGCTGAGGTTTAATATGGATAATGGATGCACGTTTGGAAAGTGATTATGTCATATTACATATTCATAAGTTCATAATCAGATAGTTAGTTGAGTTAAAGGATTGTTCTAATAATGAGTTAATCAAAAGTTTTTAAAATGTTCTTTTTTTAGTTTTTGGGATTTGTGACTAAAATAACAAAAATGTCACTTTTGTGAAAAAAAAAAAAAAAGAAAGAGAGAAAAAATCTTTTTGTGAAATGGGTTTGATGTTAGGACAAGTTTATTTACCATTTGATAATTAGATATGTTGTGGCTGGTATGAGACTAATTATTTGACCTCTAAATGATGAGAATTTCTTTATGCAAGCAAGCAATCTGCTTTTTAGTTTTTAACACCAAAACTGTCGTGACTTCTAGTCGAATTATTCAGATATTTGATTCCAAAATGCAAATCCAAGCACCCTCTAATTAGATTGTGGTTTGACTTTCTATTTCTTGGTGTGAAAAAGAATATGAAAACATGTTTTTTTTTTTCCCTTTTTGAATCACAAATGCAGGTAGTGGGCTTTCTATGGGTGTTATCTGTCTTGGGAAGTTTAATCTCTTTCTTCACACTTGCTTATATAGGTATGCACATCAATTTCGATGATATAAATTGATTCCAGTGTTGGTGCTTATTCTTTTTAAGCTCTTCATGTGTGTGTATTCATGCGTTTCTGCTAGCATTAGCTTCTAACAGGCATTAGAACTTGAATCAGTACATTGTATTTTGACTATTAAATACACATATTTACTCTTTCATACCATTAGAGTAGTTGGAATTTTGCAAATGACACGTATCTTGTAAGGTGCTCAAGTATTTATATGCCAAATTAGAAGGGTAAATGCAGGTACAATTATTTTAGGTGTAGGATGGATATGTTAAGCAAATGGAAATCTTGAAACATGAGTTTTCCTTTCACATTTCTGGTTTAACAAAAATGCTAAATTGACATAAGAAAAAGAGGAGTCGTGTTTACTACTGTTATAATGGTAGACAGGATTTGTAACTTTGTCGAAGGATTTACGAACTTTTCATTAAATGTTCGGTTCGTTTTCAGCCCTACCCGAAACACATTTAGTCCAAAAAGTTTAATTCTTTCTCACAAATATTTGTCAGGTCAGTATTATTACAAAATTTAACCTGCTTCCAACAAGTCAAAATTTGAAAATTGTCCTACTCGTCCTTTTGGTGAATCTCCTAGACAACCTTTGTTCCAGTAATGATCTAATCTATGTCTAATAAATAGGCATCCTCAAAATTCTTTTTTACTGCTATTTTTTTATTGAACGGTGATGATCTTACGTGCCACGTATGTTGTTTTGATCGGGTACACCAGGCAGAGATAAGACATACGCCCCCTTGATGCGTGGGAAGTCTGTGGAATAGGTTAACCCTCGCCCCCATTGGGATCGAACCCAGAATTAGACCATCCACAACGGTCACCCCACTGAAAATCCTTCCCCATAGAAATTTCCTGCCACGTCATCACCCCACTGAAAACCTTAAACACCCACAATGGTCACCCCATTGAAAACCCATCCCCACTATATCACACCCATGTCATCACCCCACTATTTTTGGCCAATCAAAAACCAAGCGGGGAGCGGGGGCTGTGGGAGGGGGTTGGGTGGGACCCGCTAAGGCGGGTGGCGGTGTTCCCGCTGGAAGCCGCCGAGGGGTGAGATGCCGCTGGTTCGGCGGGGCAAGGGCTGTGGGTAGCCTTATAACCCAGTATTATCCCCTCACCCGAATATATAGGGGTGTTCATCAAGATTCGGGTCTGAAGACTTTTTTGGCCTCTTCGAAACCTGATTTGAAACTCAAAATATATTATCCGACCCGAACAACCCGAATAAACCGGGTTTATTCGGATATCCGACCCGAAAAATACTTTTTGCCTATCCGAAACCCGACCCGATTCTAAAATCATATTATGCAACCCGAAAAACCGACCAACCCGAATTAGATTTCGGATAAGTTTTTTGGGTTTCAGATACAATTCGGATATTTTGAACACCCCTACGGATATCCAAGGAAATGCCCCAAGTGGGGTTCGAACCCTGGTCTCTTACGAGACTTGGGTCCTCCCCTACCACTAACCCTTACCACTGAGACAAGATTCCTTAGATATTTTTTCCTTACTATTAATTTTTGATGTTATTATTTATCACTTACTTTAAGTTATCATTACAATTTATAAATTTTCATCACTAACTATTTAATTTTTTTTTATTCTGCCCATGAAATTCATGGGTTTGTAACTTAGTTTCTAATACATATATGGGATTGAAATGTGATGTCAGGGACGATTCTTTCAGTGACACTACCTGCATTGTACAATAAATATGAAGAACAAGTAGTAGGTTGTGCAGGTACAATACACAGAAGCTTTTCAAGACATTACAAGATAGTTGATGAGAATGTTATGAACAGAATCCCTCCCGGTGTTGTACCCAAGGATAAACCGATGTGACGTTGTAAGGCGTAACTTAAGCTCCCATCCTATATATGTTTATGTTTTAACTGCTATATAACATTCATTCATTAACGAACGAATGATCGGACCATGTGAATGGATTCATTTGAAGCTCTGATCTTCTGATTTGCGTTTGTACATCAGCAAAATTACTTCATGTATCACACGGATTATTGTGTTGTTGATGTTATAACCTGTGACGCACCAAGTAATTGTTACGACTCGTGAATTATAAATATAAGTTTTAAGTTCAAGATCAAACCGGATTTTGCAAAGTTTTATATGTTTTGAGTCAATTGGGTATAAACCAGTGACCGGTTTTGGTTAGGGTTATAAATGTCGCAATTGTTAGAAAAATGCTTGGCTTTTAAAAAAGAAAAGGCTACACCTGTTTACTTTTGGACCCTTTTGGTTAAATTTCTATCCTAGTTCAGAATAAAATATAAGTCTAAATCGACTAATTTATTAAGGGCTTAGTTATTTACACATCTATTTTTTTTTTCATCACCCAACTGATCTTATATGTTTCGCATAGGTCTATATGAGGCGAATAGTTTTCTTTGACACATACTAATTTGACAATGATTGGTCTAATATATGGCTCATATAGAACCTATATGAAACATATAGGGGTGTGGTGTGGGTATGAGAATAACATTACATTTTATAAATTAGCAAATTTATGAAGTCCACCACACAAACAAGTTTCAAACATGTATTTTTTTAAAAGATAATGTTGATTGGACTCAAGCCAAGTACAGTTTGTTTACAGTTCTATTGGAGTCCCGTTCACTATGATGATAGATGATTTCTTTCTCATCCACCTAAATGAGCTTTGTGTGACGCTCAAGCTTGTTTAAGCATGATTTATTTCGAGTTTCTATTCATCTGATTTTGACTGATCATGTGTTATTATCTCGTTTACACCTCTAATTTGAAGAATTTAGTATAGCAATAAAAAATATAGATAATTTATTTAGAGGTAAAACAAACAAACTATAAATCTTTATAAGATTATTAGGTTCTCATAAATTAAAAGTCTGATTGATTATTTTCAAAAGTTGCATTGGGTAAAAGTCAATCTTATATAAGAAATATAGAATTTAGAGATAACACGTGGTAAAAATATAGAATCGATGACAACTTGACCTGATGAAAAACAACGCAAGTTTTTTAAATTCTATAAAGATAACACGTGGATTTCAAGAGTAAAATTTAGAGAGAGATGTGCCTGTCGTTTAAAAAAAATGTTTTAGTTATGCGTCACGTAATAAAATATTTGTCATGTCAAAAAATTGGAATGAAAGAAAGTGAATACAGAAAAATAAAAAAGAATGTAGAAAATGACCGATTTTTTAGGTATAACCATAAGAGAGGCATTTGCACATGGCTTGTTACATTTCATTTACTATGGTGTCGTGCTTATCAAAAATTGCCTTTCTTATACACATATGTACAACTCATTTGAAAACAAAAGAAACCGACGTGTGTGTCTATATATATCCACCAGTTTATATAACACATCATATGTCCCGTCTAAACACAAAATATATGACGTGTATGTCAAGATGATAACATGTGTATCTCTTGAATTAATGATAGTTTTACATATCAATTTTAATCACACAACTCGATCATGCATCAAACTTATGTTAGTTAGACATAATGTTAGATACGATTAGCTAGCTACATTATATGGATCATTGTATACTGTTGTAAGGCTATGTGTAATAAGAGGTGATCCCTCCTCACGCTCGTGGCATATGACTATGTGTGACAGATGGCATGTGATCGTAGTCACGAAGAGTAAAAAATGTGTATTGTAATTGTGTTTTGTATATCATAATAATTGAATACATGGAGTGTGTATATAATACACGTATTTGCATATGCAACCTTCTAATATAATATAATTGTCTAATATTCTCCCTTAAGCTAAGGCCATATGCGACCTGTAGCTTGGACCTCAAAAGATTAAACCGTTATGTTGACAACGGCTTTGTGAACACATTAGCAATCTAATCATGAGTGGAAATGTATTGAAAAAAAAAGAAGAGGAGGGAGAGAATCGAAGATGATGATCGACGGGCGACGGGCGACGGCTAGGGTTTAGGCTGGCTGTGATACCATAATAAATGTGTGTTGTAATTGTGTTTTGTATATCATAATAATTGAATACATGGAGTGTGTATATAATATACATAATTACATAAGCAACCCTCTAATATAATATAACTGTCTAATAGGAAGCAACGAAGGACTAGTCGTTTAACCAATCTTTTGAAGAGGTGTGTCCAAAGACGATGGTAACACATATTGGTGACAAGCGGGCTATGAGATTAGTCTCATATGTAACGCTTACGTGACACCTATGTGAAGTGAGTTGTGGTCATGGTGACACATAGCCTAACTAGTCTAGATGCACTATTTTATCAACAGTGTACCAAATTTTAAAAAATATGTCATTAGCGTAATAAAATTGAAGATATTAAGAACCTATTCATAGCATAACCTTTTCTTTTTCTTTTTGTTAACAGCAATATTAACCTATTTTACTCTACTTCTAAATTGTCCCTTCTTGCATGAATTTGAGCTAATTATCTCGTTCAAAATAATTGAAATAAATGAATTTTTTACCATAAAAAATTTGACACTCCCCTTTTGACAGATTTTTTTTATTGATCAGTAATAATAATGTCAGAAATTTTAATTTAGTATACACAATAATCATAATTTCTTTATATTCATTTTATCAATTAACATTAATCAATCCGATTTTTGAGTTCATTTGGATAGTGATACAAAAAGACGATACCAAATAGTTTAGTACAAAGATTCAGTTTATTAATTTATAGCTTTAATTGATACGCCATTTCCTTATTTTTTATTCTAAACTGGGATGTAAGACAGTATGTGTGCATCGGGTTACTTGCATATAACATGGATATTTACAGATCACGGACAGCAGAAAAAATGAAAAATATGATTGATAGAACAACAGAATATATAGGAAACTAAAAATTTTCAATTAGGGATACAAATATATCCTTAACATACTAAAGCGGCTCCCATTATTGGTGTCAAACCAATAGCGATTCATACAAGCTAAATCCTCTAATCGATAATTCGGCCAAAAAAAGAATTTTAATTTCATTAATTCATTTTTTTTATGTCAAAAATTTCACTTTCATCCAAAAATTGACTCCAGTTTTTTTTTTCTTGTTCTCCTTGCAAAATAATTGATTTCTATGCACATTCTTTTGATTCTTTAAATTGAAAGAAATTAGAATTCTCAATTCTCTACGACGTCTAGACGATAAATTTTTTTCAGGAACAAGCAAATCAGAATTATTTTTCTCTATTTAGAGTTTTATGTCTTGGAATGGATTCATCAAAATGATTCTTAGCAACATTTTTGGGGTTTCGGTATCTTTGATTACTTTGGTGCTTACTTTTATGAACCAATGAAATACCTATGATTTGATACATAAAAAACTGTCCGTCATTTTTTACAGATAGACGGGCAGGTTCCATAATTAATATTCCCTTTTTCGTTAATTATGTAAGATTTAAACGTCTCCTCATTATATCCAGATTCATTTCTTTCCTTTGAATATAGGATATAGTAATTTTTCTTACATTTATGAGGCTAACCAGGAGACCATATATCTGGATATTATTCATCATTTTTTGATTCAATTGATTCAAACGTCCAGTCCATCTTAATTGCAAAGGAAAATCTCCTTTGAGGAATATTTTTAGTTTTTCGATCGATTCTAAAAAAGATTCTTCAATATTGTTTTGATTCTTTAATTCAAAATATTGTTTTGAATTGGATGGGCTAAAATTTAAAAAATTATCATCATCCTCTTGCTTTCCCTTGATATTTTGATTTTCACTAAAATTTGGATTTATATTCAAATGAAAAAGAAGTAAGTTGCTTGGGATAAACCAAGGTTTCTCTTTATATTTAGGAAAAATTACACATTTAAACCTTTATGTTTGTAAGAAATAACAAATATGAACCTTTAACTATCTTAATTACGCTAAACAACCTTTAAGTATTTAAGTTGTTTCAACTTTCAACCTTTACATTAACCCTGGTTAGATTTACAAGTTAAATCTAGTCATGTGCAAAAAATGTGATGGGTATTTAGGTATTTTGATATTCTTTTATTTTTAAATATAAAACCCACTATTCACGTATTATCGTATCTTATTCAATAATTTACTCCAAATTGGGGTGTTCGAAAATTAGGGCTAAAACCCACCCAGAAGTTCACGTGGTTCCTCCCTCTTCGGTTAGTGTTCACCCAAAAGTTCACGTGGTTTATCTATCTTCAGTTAGTGTTCGAAACCTAAGGTTGTAGTTAGATAGGATTTATCATTTTTCTTTTTATAATTATGTAACAATGGCAGTAGTAACAATGATAAATCCTATCCAACTACAATACTAGGTTTCGAACACTAACTGAAGATGGATGAACCACGTGAACTTCTGGGTGGGTTTTAGCCATAATTTTCGAACACCCCAATTTGGAGTAAATTATTGAATAAGATACGATAATACGTGAATAGTGAGTTTTATATTTAAAAATAACAAAAGATCAAAATACCTAGAATACCCATCACATTTTTTGCACATGACTAGATTTAACTTGTAAATCTAACCAGGGTTAATGTAAAGGTTGAAAGTTGAAACAACTTAAATACTTAAAGGTTGTTTCGCGTAATTAAGATAGTTAAAGGTTCATATTTGTTATTTCTTACAAACATAAAGGTTCAAATGTGTAATTTTCTCTTATATTTATGATAAAGTATCACAAACTCTGGAAAGAAAAAATTTTTTGGATTTGATATGAGGCGATTTAATATTAAGAATTTTTCATTCATTCCCATCCAATCAAAAGACATTCCCATCCAATCAAAAAATACCTTTTTGTAATTGATTTCGGAATTTGAATCAATTGGAAGATAAAAAAAACCATTATTATGAATTTTATCGCTTATTTGGATTTGGTCTTTATTAGGTTCAATCTGAATATTTGTATTCAATTTCCAACCCAAATATTTTCTATCTTTATTTTTTTCCATATATATAATATCACTTTTTCCTAGATAATTCTTGATAGGAATATTTTTGAGTATGTTAACAACTTTTTCTTTATTTCTGGTGGAATTTTCTTGCTTCTTATTTGTTTCTAATGATGATCTATAAATATAGGGCTTCTTCTTAGTTTCAGAATGAATATATTTATATGATAAACGATCATATCTATAGTTTTTTTTGAAAATTTTCTTCTTTATTTGGTAATAAATAGACTTTCGAATTTTGTTTTTTTTTTGTAATCAAATAATGGGTCTTTTTCATAGGAATACCATTTCTTTATATCCTTATTTTGAGACGGCTGGCATTTCTTTTTTCCATTTCGCCATTTTTGTAGAACTAATCTAGACCATGTAATCTGAGATAGATCTTAACTTATTGAAGTTAATAACCTGGGTTTGTGATAATTTTAAAAATACATATTTTTGTGACAAGTAAGATAAATCAAAAAAAATATGTGACTTCCGCTTACTATTTATAAGATTATCAAAAGCCTTTTTTATAGTCATAGTCGAAATAAAGTCAATTTTATTTTGTTTTGTTTTATTAATCTTTTCTTGATTTGTTTCGTTATTGTCAATGTATTTCTCAATCATTTTCATTTTTTTTTTGTTGATTCCAAAAAAAGTTGTAGAGCGATTCTGCGCATATTAATGATACATAGAAAGATATCTATGTATATTTTTTCAATTAAAAATTTAACAATTAATTCAATATTTTTTCTTTTTAATATTTTCCAAATTTTTGGGGGTGATTCTCCCTTATTATTTTTATTTTTTTTGAGTCCCGACGTGACTTTTTTTTTTTTATTTTTTACTTTTTCTATTTGATTTCTGATTGTGTTTCTTCTATCAATTCTACGTTTCGTTTCTTCCTCTGCCTGTGAATAATTTGTCAAACCTGTAGATCGATTTTGACTAAGTGATTCATGAATTATCTGATTGCTTATTATAGAATCCTTTTCTATTTCAGTTTCATTTGATTCATATATTTCTCTCGATATAAATAATGGAATTTTATTTCCTTTTAAAAGTTCTTTTAGTATTTGTTTTACAAATAAAAATGCTTTGGCTTCTTTTTTTTTTATTTTTTTTAAAGCTCTTCGAACTCTAAAATTGAATTTTCTGATTTCGACTTTATAGTCTATATCTTGAAAAATGGGTTCAAAAAAGGAAGGTGTTTTTCACGGAGGACCAAAAGGATATTCTGTTTCCATTCCCAAAACTGTTAAAAAACAAGAATCAAAATCATCTTGTTGCTTTCGATCTCTATCAGAGAGTCGTATATTAGATCTGTGCCAAGGTTTCAAATGAAAAGGATATAGGATTTTTATCTGAAAACCTTCTTTTAACCAATTTTTAGGAAATTCTGTTTTGGAGAATTGAAGACCATTATAGCTGCACTTTAGATAAATTTCTCTATTCCAATCTTGGAAATCCTCGTACCATTCCGGAGATTGTCGTAATAAAATACGGCCAATATTCTTAGCTATTATCAATAAGGATAATTTAATATATCTTCTAAAAATTGATTGAGCTAATAACAGAACACTTCGTGATTTTTTGCATATGGAATGTTCTCTCAAAATTCTATTGTGTCTTCTTGGTTGTTTTTTTTATTTGGAATTGTTGATCTAAAATTTCGAATTCTGACTTTTTACCCAACCAATCTCTAATATTAGAAAAAAGTTTCATTAGGTCGGATATAGGAAAAGGAAAATCTTCCATTTTTTCCAAAAATGAGCTAATTTCACATTTGCACATATCATAACCTTTTAAAAACATGATCAAGTATAAAATAACATTCTATTACATATCTCTTATTTATTTTTTTGATCCGAATTTGTATACAAATACCATAATAAATACATACATAAACACACGTTGATTATTTGTTACGATAGCAAGGAATTACAAATTTGCCCTTGTTTACAAACAGGGCATACTACCCTATCACGGTATCACACAAGGACAAAACTGTGATAGAAACTATTTTCAAATACAATCTAAGCGGGTGCTAACCAGCCACCTCAGCAATTGAATCACCCCCAACCGAGGCAACTAATAAGCCATATTAAAACCAACTATTATCTTTTAACTTCGATTTGAAATTCAAATTCTCTTTCTGTTTTATATTTAAAAAAACAAAAATTAAAATTGTCCTCCTTGAAATGTCTGACCAAACTGCCAATTAGACGGCGCCACGTTGTAGCTAGTGATGGTTCTTCCGTCACTGGTTGTGACTTGAAAAGAAAGACTTTGGCCGTTAAGATAAGAGTTGCTTTGCCAGTTTTGCCCCCAATTTCTTGACATGGGTTGCCACCCGGTTTTTGACCCTTTGATTGAAACCGAGTGGACATCACCCGCCCCTCCGACGTTAGTGATCAAAACCAAGTTGAAGTATGAATGACCGTTTATCGTAAACCTCACTCCTCCTTTCTTAACACAAGGTACCCTGTTTAAATCACACATCAATGAATCATTTCTTATTATATCATATCAAATGTTTTGTTAAGTATATATCTGTAACTTTAAGATCATGGGTTAAAGCCGTAGAAAATAAGCACAATATTTTTATACCTTTGGAAGGAAACCGGTACAATTCCAGCTCGATACTGAGCAATTTGCAAGAAAGCAGGCTCGGCCAAGTCAAAATGCTGGAGTGGCGGGTTGCACCACCCGCCATTGTCATTGGACAAAGCAGGGTTAGGTGGACAAAAGTTGGTCGCTGTGACAATTATGGAACCAGGCAGGCACCATCTAGGGTCATCAGCGCATCTCATCTCGTAACAAGACCCACAACTCAAGCCATTGTTAAAAAGAGCAGTACTCAATGCAGCGGTGTTGGTACCATATCCTTGGCTATACAGATTTCCGTACCCACAAGCACCACCTACAATAAATTTTTATTTTAAAGACAAATTACTTTACGCGCAAGTTTAATAAAGAACTAATTAATTTTAGAGTAAATTAACAATATGGTTCATGTGTTTTGCTAGTATTTCCCTCTTGGTCCCCTATGTTTTGTAAATTATCCATATGGCCCCAAACTTTATACATTTGTAACAAATAAGGATTATGTGTGTCACAAATGTTTAAAGTTCATATGGCCCCTCGTATAAAGACTTTATGTGTTACAAATGTTTAAAGTTTGAGACCATATGGATAATTTATAAAATAGATGGACCAAAAATATTAGCAAACCACATGCACCATCTCGGTAATTTACTCTTCTTTATAAATAAAGACACGTATTTAAGTCATATAATGACAATAACATGTTACATAAGCTAAGTGTCTTTTGTATCACTAGCTATTAAATCAAAATGTAAATGTGTTTCATTGACTTCTCACAATTCTTTGCTTGAAATTAGTTCTGTAATCTGTTGTTTTATTATAAAAAAATGCATACCCATTGTTCCAGACGCATCGCCACCGCCGTAGAAGGTGGCATGGGCAGCTTCCCAACCTCCATAGACATGACTGAAGGAAGACACAAGTAGCAGAGAAACAAGAGTGAGTGTTGTAAAGGCCATTTTGGAAGGAAGGAAGGAAGATGTTGGCAGTTTGTGGAGTATTTGAGTTATTGGTAGATTGTGGAGTATTTGAGTTAACTAAACACTAAATATATAGGGGAAGTTGGAAACTAACAGGTAGAACACTTTGGGACCATATATTAATTAATTTTATAAAATAATTGATTAAATATTAGTTTTGTATAATTAATTAATGGATTAAAAGTTCTGAAAACTCAGCATGGTGGTTAAAACTCTCATCTTACATAATACAGGTCAGGAGTTCGAATCCATCTGAGGGTTGGTTTAACTGACACAAGGTGAAATGTTAGCTTGTGGTTTATCCCAGATTCGATCCCAATAGAGGCGAGTGTTTACCTATTCCACGGGATTCTCGCGTATTTGGGAGGAGTATGTCTTACTTCTGCCAGTAGACCCGGTTAAGAAAACATACGTGGTATGTAAGAAAATCAATATATTAAAAAAAAATTAATGGATTAAAGCAACAACCTAACATTTAATATTAGTATTAAAAATGATAAATATATATGTATTTATTGTTAGATAATACATTTATGTTGTGATTTGTATTGGTGAGTGTATTTATTACTTTTATGACTTTTGTAAAAATGAATCCAAGTTGAAGATACGGTTGTTTCAATTTAACGACCAAATTGAAGCCCCACCATCACATGCCATCGAGATTTCAACTGTTTTTTTTTCTTTTCATTAATTAAAATTATTAAAGAATAAGGGCCTCTTTCTTCTTTGAGAATATATAATTTTTAACTACATAACTTTGTGAATTGTGTAAATACTTGTGTGGGTAGTGCATGAAATGAAAGACTATTATATGTAGTGAAGGAGGTCAAAGAGAGAGAGTTAAATTAAAAAGCTATCTTATTTATCAAATTTAAAGCAAATGTGTGTGTTTTTCTTATAATTTTTCCACTTAAATTAACTGGGTATTTGTTATATATAGACACACATACATAAATAAATATAATAAATATTTGGATTTTATCATATGAAACTTGATTTTATAACTCTATCTGAATCATCTATTTGAATATTAAAAATAAATATGTTGTCTACATTAAATCACATATGTTTATCCAAATTTCATTTTTAATTTAACCTGAATATGTGACATATATTTATTTTTAAGATTCTAAATGAATATGAATCATAAAACTCATTAAATATAAATATGTGGAGCATATTAAACAACATTTGTTTATTTAACTTCAAATTTTTTTTTATAAGCTAAGCATAATTGGGAAAACATGTTAAATATCTTAAAGTAATTAAATTAAGACGCTGAATATAAAATTCATTAAATAATTTTAGAAGTAATGAAACTTAAAAACTGTTTTTTTTATAGTTTCTTGTTTTTTTTGCTTATCTCGTATTTTCTGATTTATGGATCATTAAGTGGTAAATGAAATCCACTCTAAATATTCAACATACTTGTTTTCAAGCTATTTTTCCTCTACAAAATAGGTTATATATATATATATATAGAGAGGACGGTTATAATACAAAGGAAATTAACGTGCTAAGCGTAGGAAGCCATAGGAACGCGCCATGTGTCATATGGGTAAAGGGCATAATCGTCCATATAATCACGTACCACATTATATGAAAATTACAGACCGTCATTTACCTTTCATATCAAAGGAAAAAACTGCATAATTACGGACCATATAAATTACGTACCACGTTATATGAAAATTACGGATCGTCATTTACCTTTCATATCAAAGGAATAACTGCATAATTACGTACCAATAATCACGTACCAGGCATTAAAATCACGTACCACGTAAAAAAATGGAAAAAACCTATAACAATACTATACTCAAATTAAAGATAATAAAATTCTCTATTTTATGGTGTAATTTTTTTAAAAAATAATTGAGCGTTTAAAAGTTATTTGATTTTCAAAAGAATGGTGGAACTTGATTCCTTAAAAAAAGTCAACAAATGTAGCCAATTCATTTTTTGCCCTTTCAGCTCTATTCACGCAAGTTTTAAATAAGATGTGGGGACCACTAGATCTTAACCATTCATTTATTTGATCAAAGGCCTAGATTCCTTCCTACCTTCTTACATGATTACTCAAGTGATATTATATCTAAATACTCTAATTAATTATTTGTAAATGTTATAATGGAAAAATTTATTGAAAAAACAAAATTATATTTTGAAAATTTAGTATTATGCTGTGTTGGCAAGTCCTGTCGGCTAGACGGTTGGATTAGCGTAAGGCTCCAAGATAGAGAGCAGCCGGACCACGTCTTGGGCTTTGGGGATGTTCCCTCAGTATAATCTAAGAGTTCAAAATATTGATTAAGTTAATTCAAAAAATTTTTATCATTAAAACAAATACAAATAATGAATCAGATATCTAGATTTTTATCACGAAGAGATCATAGCTCAAATACTTCAGCTAATGATCAAGAGGAAGATTTAAACAATAATATGAATTCTTTAGAAATAAGTATTTCTCAAATTGAAAACAATTTATCAAATTGGAATATACCTAAACAATATGTTAAAACTATATATAAAATAGGAACCTTTGATTTCTTTCAAGATTATTCAATTAAAATGAATGAACAAACTATACCTATAAATAAAGAACATCAAAATCTACAATTATTAACTAAAGAAGCTATATTAAAACATAGAAAGAATTATAAATTTTTACATATAGGATTAATTCAGGTAGCAATAAAACCTATGTTTAGATTAGGAATAGATGCTCCTGTATTAACCATATTAAGAGATGCTAGGCATACAAATTTCAATAATTCATTATTAGCTATGGTTGAATCTAACATAGCTAATGGTCCTATATATTTTAATTGTTATCCCAATTTCTCTATAGGATTGTTTGATCCAAATATATTAGATACCTTAACTTTAACAATTAAAACAAAAAATTTAGAATTTAAAGAAAAAACTAATGCTGCAGTTGTTATATATAGAGTTTATTATAAAACGATGACTACAACTATAGAACAAAAAACTAAGTTATATTCTCCAAAAGATGAAACAATATTATTTGAAGCTAATACTATGCATTGTAACATCCCAAATTTTTCTAAGATACAAGTTATTTGAATTCTACGCACGTGTAACGGATAAGTAACTTGTGGGAAAATAGACGAAAAATAACCAAGATGGGGCTTAGAAATCGTGTACTCGAAATAATGAAGATTTCGAATACATCACATTTCGAGTACACTACATTTTCGTGTACAGGGGTTTTCGAATACAGGGACCTTGTCTATAAATAGTCGTGCCTTGGGAAATGTGCGAACCTTTGGCTGAAAGCTCATCTGCTCTCGAGTACACGAAGTTTAAGTCCAAGAATTTCAAGAATCAAACTTTGATCGACCAAACGAAGTAGGAAACGCACGGGATTTTACCAGGAGGATCAGCTACCTTCAAGTAAGTGATTCATGTATAGAAAGCTGGATTTTTATACAAAAGTTAGGATGGTTAAACAAAGGGTGAACTTATGCATAAAGCTCACACCTTTATGCATAAAGTTCATAACTTTGAGGTTCCAATACGTTGGTAACAACCAAAGGAACCTAGAACTAGCTCCCCAAAGTCTTAGATGAATTTCTGAAATGTTGAATGACAAAATGATGAGTACACGAAATCATGTACAGAGGGTACTCGAAATCATGCATGTATTTCGAGTACAATGTTATTTCGAGTACAGGGGCTATTTCGAATACAATGGTTATTTCGTGTACATGGAATTTCGTGTACATGGCATTTCGTGAACAAGGGATGTTTCGAGTACATGGCATTTCGTGAACGAGAGATGTTTCGAGTACATGGCAATTCGTGTACATGGGAACTTAACGAATTTCAAGGGTTTCGAACACTTAGCTAAGTTTCGAGAACTTGGATTCAGAAGGGGGGGACTAGTAGGCTATTGGGACTTAGAATATTTTCTAAGACTAAGAACGTAATGTAACGAAATGAGGTGATGTAACGGATGTAGGTTCTTAAGACTTGGCTAAGGAGTTCGGCTAAGAAGAACAAGAGTCTACTATCAGGTGAGTTCTAGACGCCCTATTTTATGCTTAATGTTTTGGGCTGACATACATGCTTATTGTTATGTCTATGATGATATGTACCTATGATGATAATGAATGAATGATGTTATGCCCTGACCATGTATGCATGTTAAGGTGATAGTATGATTATTGCATGAAAGTATGCTAAGAATGATGAATGCATGTTAGTAAGTTATGATGATAAACTAAATGATAACATGCTATGATGATAAATAGGGAGGTATGTTATGATGAAATCCTAGGTACGCTATGATGGAAGTATAATGTTATGATGATTACATGCTAGCAAAAATGTGTTTATGTTGCCATGATGAATGATATGATGACGTGCGGCTAGCATGACATGTGCATGGTACTAGGATGTTATGATGACATGATACTAGCATACCCTGTATGAGAAATCCTATGTTATTAGGATAATGATACGATGTTATGATGAATGATGATATGGTGCTAGTGTATCATGTCATGATGAATGATGGTTGCTCCAGTACTTGTTACTGGGTAAGTATGGTTGCTCCAGTATTTGTACTGGGTAAGTATGGTTGCTCCCGTACTCGTTACGGGGTAAGTATGATGTTGCTCCCGTACTCGTTACGGGGTAAGTATGATGTTGCTCCCGTACTCGTTACGGGGTAAGTATGATGTTGCTCCCGCATTCGTTACGGGGTAAGTATGACGTTGCTCCCATATTCATATGGGGTAAGTATGGTTATGGTTGCTCCAGTACTTGCTACTGGGTAAGTATGGGTCTGCAGAACGCTTCGGCGGGACAGACCAACGGTTATGGAGCCTTGTGCCGGCATAAGCCCACTGTTCGAATGGTAACAGTGGAACGTATGATGATGATGATGTAAGGATGTTATGTGCTAAGGTTATGGACTATGTGTATGAAATGATGTATATGTTAAGTATGTTTAATGTTGTTTTATGAAAACTAGAACTCACCAGCGTAAGCTGACTTGATTTAGCATGTATGTCAGGTTGAAGGTATGATAAGAGGAGGCATGGAGCTCGGGCATAGAGTCATACGATCCGGTGGTTTTGGCAATTCGATGTGATTTTGATACAGACATGTTATTGATTTCTGTTTATCAAACTATGTTTACATTTCCGCTGCATGATTATGAAAGTTTTTAGTTTAAGAGCTATGTGTTATGATGAAAACCAACCTCTGTGAGGTGCCCGGTTTCGGGGCCTCACAAGTTGGTATCAGAGCCATAGTTTGAGAGATCTTGGCATCCCAAATGCCAAGACTTAAACTGAGAATTTGATTAATGGATGCGGATTGCCAACCACGGATGACGGATGCCACGAGTTGAATGTTTATGTATGAGTTAAGGGTTAGATGTAATGTTATGAAAGCAGTTAGTGTCATGCACATTGAAGAGATGGGATGGGAAACGTTTAGAGCCTATGAGTTGGGTAAATGGTTAATAACACTTGATCAACGTCGTTAACAATTTACAAAACTTATTCCGTGCTAAACTGATTCCTGTACTGACTCATCAATTGTTGCATCCTATAGATAGTTAGATGGCTGGACAAAAGGGTAGACCGCGAAAGAAACCACAGGAACCTGAAGAACCACATGTCGAGAATGAAGAACCTGTCAATGAAGGCGACCACGAGCACAACGAGCAACCAGAGAATGAAAAAGAGTTCACTCTTGAGCCTATCGTGGTGAAGGCTATTTCTGATGAGGTCTGCAAGATAATGGATGAGAAACTACCAGCCTTGATTGCTAAGGCACTGAAGGATGCTCTAAAAGACAAGTCAGAAGGAACTAAGGAAAGCACCAAAGAAGATGAGGTGGTGATCATTGAGACAAAGAGCGGCGACTCTATGACTGGGAAACTGAAGGGCTGTGACTACAAGTCCTTCAAAGGATGCAACCCACCAACCTTTGATGGGAAGAAGGACGCAGTGGCCACCTGCCACTGGATTTCTGCGATGGAGGCTGTTATCTCCATCAGTGAGTGCCGAGTTGACCAAGCTGTCAAGTTTGTAGCTCACTCTTTCGTTGAGGAGGCACTTCACTGGTGGAACACCGTCAAGCAATCCAAGACTACTGATGATATGGAAAAGATGACTTGGGAGGATCTCAAGGAACTGGTCACTAAGCAGTTCTGTCCCAAGAATGAGTTGGATAAGGTTGAAAGGGAGTTTCTGGTGCTGAAGGCGGGAAGTTTGAACCACAGGCAGTACACCTCACGATTCAATGAGATGGCAAGACTTGTTCCTCACTTGGTTTCTACCGAGGAACGCAGGGTGAAGTTGTACATGGAGGGTTTACCTCCTAAGGTTCGGATACATGTGAAGGCGAATGCTCCCAAGACTTATGACTCCACTGTGGAGCTCAGTGGCATAGTTTGGGATGATGTTATGTCAGCCGAGCCAGTCAAAGAGGAGGCAAAGGTGAAAGAGTCCTCCGGGACTAAGAGGGGTCGAACAGACCAACGAAAGTTCTCAAGCAAGAAGGCTAAGTGAGAGGAGATGGGTCGATGCAACAAGTGTGGGAAAAGCCACACAGGACAGTGCCTGGTGGGCACTAATTTATGTTTCAGGTGTGGAAAGACGGGGCACTTTTCTAGCAGTTGCCCGAATGCTACTCGATGCTTCAACTGCAATGGATTAGGACATATGTCCAAGGATTGCAAGCTACCACGGGCCGATGCTTCGGGCTCGGGTAAGAAAGAGGAGAAAGGAAAGGAGAAGCAGAAGGCTAAAGCACGAGCCTTTACGATGACGAAGGATGATGCGATTGTGGACCCGGACGTGGTCACAGGTACCTTTTCTATCAACAATATTCCTGCTTCTGTATTGTTTGATTCTGGTGCCAGTATGAGTTTTGTGTCTTCTACTTTCTGTGATGGGTTATCTGGGAAGGTTAAGAAGATAGACCGGGTATTTGATGTAGAGACGGCTATTGGTAAGATGACCAGGGTGACTGAGGCTATTGATGATTGTTATGTTGAGATAGAAGGTCATAGGTTCCCTGCCCGATTGTTTCTTATTACCTTAGGGGGATTCGATGTGGTTTTGGGTATGGACTGGTTAGCCAAGTATGAGGCTAACATTGTATGTCGACGAAAGATGATATGTTTACGTGCGATGGATGGGAGCTCCGTGACGGTTTATGGTGATAAAGCGATGTATGCGCCAAAGATCATTTCGATGATCAAGGCTGATGTTATGATGCGGCGAGGGTGTGTAGCCTACTTGGCCTACGCGATTGAGGAACGTACGGATACGAGGACGATTGATGATGTTCCCGTGGTGTGTAACTTCCCCGATGTATTCCCTGAGGAATTGCCTGGATTACCACCCGAACGGGAAATTGAGTTCCAGATCGACTTAGTGCCGGGGGCACAACCCGTTGCCAAAGCACCTTACCGTTTAGCTCCAACCGAGATGAAGGAAATGATGACCCAGCTACAAGAACTCCTTGATAAATGTTTTATACGACCGAGTGTCTCTCCGTGGGGAGCACCGGTGCTGTTCGTTAAGAAGAAGGATGGAAGTATGCGTATGTGTATTGACTACAGGGAACTGAATAAGTTGACCGTAAAGAACAGGTATCCTCTACCTAGAATTGATGACTTGTTCGATCAATTGCAAGGTGCAAGCTGGTTCTCGAAGATAGACCTCCGATCCGGTTACCATCAGTTGAAAGTTCGAGAGCAGGATATTCCAAAGACTGCTTTCCGTACGCGTTATGGACATTACGAGTTTCTCGTTATGTCGTTTGGATTGACGAATGCTCCTGCAGCATTTATGGATTTGATGAACAGGGTATGTCGACCGATGTTGGACCGATCGGTGATAGTGTTTATTGATGATATTTTGATTTATTCAAAGAATGAGGGAGACCATGCTTGCCACGTACGTGAGGTATTGGAACTCCTGAGGAAAGAGAAACTTTATGCTAAGTTCTCCAAATGCGCTTTCTGGTTACGGGAAGTACAGTTTCTGGGTCACGTGGTGAACCCAGAAGGCATTATGGTAGATCCAGCTAAAGTGGAAACGATTATGAAATGGAGTCCTCCAAAGTCACCGACAGAAGTACGCAGTTTTCTTGGTTTGGCCGGTTACTATCGGAGATTCATTCAGGACTTCTCCAGGATAGCGACGCCACTAACGAAGCTCACGAAGAAAGACGTAAAGTACGAATGGGGTCCAAACCAAGAACAAGCGTTTTCAGTGCTGAAGGAGAAACTTACCCAAGCTCCTGTTCTAGCACTGCCGGATGGGAATGATGATCTTGTTGTGTATGCCGATGCATCACGACAAGGGTTGGGATGTGTACTAATGCAAAGGGGAAGGGTGATAGCTTATGCTTCGCGCCAGCTAAAGATTCATGAGGCTAACTACCCGACCCACGATCTTGAACTCGCTGCAGTGGTGTTTGCATTAAAAATATGGAGGCACTATTTGTATGGAGTAAGGAGTACCATCTATACCGACCACAAGAGCTTGAAGTATTTCTTCGAGCAAAAGGATTTGAATATGAGGCAGAGACGATGGCTTGAGCTGTTAAAGGATTATGACTGTGATATTCTATATCACCCGGGAAAGGCCAATGTGGTGGCAGATGCTCTGAGTCGCAAGACTGATCATCCTGCCATACGAGTAAAATCGTATAGTTTGGTGATAACGCCAGACTTTCTGAACGAGCTCAAGCAGGTGCAACAGGATGGATTGAAAGAAGAGAATGTGGGTTTTGAACGCGTCTTCGGACAAGTCAAGAACTTGGAAGACAATGACCATGGGATAAAGCTACGATTCGGTCGAATGTGGGTGCCCAGAAATGGGGACATTCGAGCGAGGATTTTAGATGAAGCCCACAAGTCACGATACTCGGTACACCCCGGTGCAACGAAGATGTATCAAGATCTCCGACAGGATTATTGGTGGCCGGGCATGAAGTTTAATGTGATGCAGTATGTGAACAGGTGCCTTACTTGTGCGCAAGTGAAGGCTGAACATCAGAAGCCCTACGGATATGTGCAACCTCTAGAGGTACCGGAATGGAAATGGGAACACGTCACCATGGATTTCATCACCAAGCTACCAAAGACAGCTAAACGGCATGATACCATATGGGTGATTGTGGACCGACTGACGAAGAGTGCACACTTTCTTCCTATCAGGGAAACGTATACGTCCGAAAGGTTGTCTGAGTTGTTCGTAAAGGAGATTGTGGCCAGACATGGAGTTCCTGTCTCCATTGTGTCAGATCGGGATACGAGGTTTACTTCCAGATTCTAGAAGCAGTTTCATGATGCCATGGGAACGAGGTTAAATATCAGTACCGCCTATCACCCTCAGACTGATGGACAGTCAGAAAGGACTATCCAAACGTTGGAGGATATGCTTAGGGCGTGCATTATCGATTTTGGAGGGAGCTGGGATGATCACTTGCCATTGGTGGAGTTTTCATACAACAACAGTTACCACTCCAGCATCGGAATGCCCCCATATGAGGCGTTATACGGAAGACGATGTAGGACCCCGGTATGCTGGGGTGAAGTTGGACAGAAAGAAATGGGAAACAAAGCTGCTGTGATCGATATGGCAGAAAAGCTACGGGTGATAAAAACACGTATGAAAGCTGCACAAGATCGCCAAAAGTCTTACGCTAACAAGCGCCGACGACCGATAGAGTTTAATGTGGGCGATCGAGTGTTGCTGAAAGTATCACCATGGAAGGGAATCATTCGATTCAGAAAAAGAGGGAAGTTGAGTCCGAGGTACATCGGACCGTTCCAGATAAAAGCAAGGGTAGGGAAAGTCGCGTATCGACTGGACCTACCAGAGGAGCTGAACGGGATTCATCCTACCTTCCACGTGTCACATCTTAGGAAGTGCTTGGCAGACGAGCAGGCGCATGTTCCTTTGGATGACATTGAGGTAGATGATCGACTGAACTACATTGAAGAGCCAGTCGCCATTGTGGATACGAAGGAAAAGCAGTTAAGGAATAAAACGGTTCGTCAAGTAAGAGTTCAGTGGAAGCATCGGAAAGGTTCAGACACGACGTGGGAATTGGAAGACGAGATGAGGGAGTTGTATCCTCATTTGTTCGATGTGTAACAAGGCAGGTTTCGGGACGAAACCTATTGTAAGGAGGGGAGACTTGTAACATCCCAAATTTTTCTAAGATACAAGTTATTTGAATTCTACGCACGTGTAACGGATAAGTAACTTGTGGGAAAATAGATGAAAAATAACCAAGATGGGGCTTAGAAATCGTGTACTCGAAATAATGAAGATTTCGAATACATCACATTTCGAGTACACTACATTTTCGTGTACAGGGGTTTTCAAATACAGGGACCGTGTCTATAAATAGTCGTGCCTTGGGAAATGTGCGAACCTTTGGCTGAAAGCTCATCTGCTCTCGAGTACACGAAGTTTAAGTCCAAGAATTTCAAGAATCAAACTTTGATCGACCAAACGAAGTAGGAAACGCACGGGATTTTACCAGGAGGATCAGCTACCTTCAAGTAAGTGATTCATGTATAGAAAGCTGGATTTTTATACAAAAGTTAGGATGGTTAAACAAAGGGTGAACTTATGCATAAAGCTCACACCTTTATGCATAAAGTTCATAACTTTGAGGTTCCAATACGTTGGTAACAACCAAAGGAACCTAGAACTAGCTCCCCAAAGTCTTAGATGAATTTCTGAAATGTTGAATGACAAAATGATGAGTACACGAAATCATGTACAGAGGGTACTCGAAATCATGCATGTATTTCGAGTACAATGTTATTTCGAGTACAGGGGCTATTTCGAATACAATGGTTATTTCGTGTACATGGAATTTCGTGTACATGGCATTTCGTGAACAAGGGATGTTTCGAGTACATGGCATTTCGTGAACGAGAGATGTTTTGAGTACATGGCAATTCGTGTACATGGGAACTTAACGAATTTCAAGGGTTTCGAACACTTAGCTAAGTTTCGAGAACTTGGATTCAGAAGGGGGGGACTAGTAGGCTATTGGGACTTAGAATATTTTCTAAGACTAAGAACGTAATGTAACGAAATGAGGTGATGTAACGGATGTAGGTTCTTAAGACTTGGCTAAGGAGTTCGGCTAAGAAGAACAAGAGTCTACTATCAGGTGAGTTCTAGACGCCCTATTTTATGCTTAATGTTTTGGGCTGACATACATGCTTATTGTTATGTCTATGATGATATGTGCCTATGATGATAATGAATGAATGATGTTATGCCCTGACCATGTATGCATGTTAAGGTGATAGTATGATTATTCTAAATTGATTATTCTAAGATTAAAATTAAAAAAGTGATAACTCCTGATGAATGGAAATCTAAACCATTCGTTCAGAAGACTCTTTCAAATTTTAATTCTTATTCTCAATATAATTATTATGATTATCAAGAAGCATGGGAAAAGGCATTATTATTCAGAAATTTCAATCATTCTTGGTTTATGTATTACGATGATCAATTTTCAAATAATTATCCAAGATGGTTTGTGAAATGGTTCAAGTATATGGGAATTGTTCCAAATGCTTTTCCTAAAATCATTTCTGACTCATATAAAAAGTTTATAGACTACTTCAAGCAAGATGGGATCCCTGATTTTGAATATACTCTTCAATTTATGACTGTGTTTCGAATCCCATGGATCTTCTCTTGGACTTACCATTATCAAGTCAAACAAGATACATCTCCTCCTCTTCTATTAAGATACTATAGAAGCAAATGGTGGAGTAAATTCTCAATTGAAAAGGCAAATATTGTTGCTGTCCAAAATTATTATAAGTCTATAACAAATCAACAGGAGAGATCTTTAAAATCTCCTGTCAATCGATCTCTCAATACTTTTGAAGATCAAGATTATATTATAAGGTTACAATCTTGTTCCTCACCTGAGGAAATGCAGAGAATTATAAGTGAGATTAAAAATTCTCCATCTTCATCAAAAAAGTCTACTGATGAAAAAATATTTCAAGATTCTCAAGATCCAAATGATGATCCATATGATGATATCGGGTCCATATAAAATATCCATGGGTTGATCCAATGGGTTAATCTCAATTATTTTCAATTACTATTTTCAAGACGATAATTATCTTTCAAGACCAATTTTTCAAAGATGCTTTTCATCTTTATGTCAACTTTATCAAAATGCTCCATCAACTTTCTGTCAAGAAGGATCAATTATATAGAAAGAAGACAAAATACTTTAAGAAGTTGGCCGACAGAGATGAATTATTGGAATGACTCTGAAGACCCTCGATTATGAAGAAATCTCTATAAATAGAAGACTCCATAGCTTAGTTAATCATCAGAAAAAATACCTAGAATAAATGTATGAAAAAACCCTCTCCTCAAAAACTTGTATTATCAACCACTCAATGTTCAAAATCCTTAGATTTTCAAGTTATTATTGCTCCATCCGATTGTAAAGAAATTATTTGTAATTCTGATATTCAAGAAATAAATCAAGGTATTATTTAAATATGAGTTGTTTAATTTATGTTTCTGCCATATTGCTATATTATTCATGCTCCATATTGCTATATTATTTATTTAAATCTTCATGCTCTCGATCCTGTACCAAATGGTATCAGAGCCAGGTTATTACCATTTGTGTTATCTCATTCCATTTTAATTTTTATAAGTTCTTCAATTTAAAGATTTATATATATATATATATATATATATATATATATATATAGGGGATGGTTCCATTGTTAACTCTCTCTTATAGCGTTAACCCGTTAACCCTGGCATTTTTTGTCCGAATATTTGTTTTTTTGTCATGGTTTTTATTATACATAAATAGGGGGATTTTTTTTTTGTGTTTTTGCTAATGCATCACCGTTTAGAAATTAAATCAAAGTGTAAGTAACTGTAAGTTTCTTACACTTACTTACATCAGATAGTGTAACTTAAACTTACAATTGATTTAATTTCTAAACGGTGACGAATTAACAAAAACACAAAAAAGAAACCCCCTATTTATGTATAATAAAAACCATGACAATAAAAAAACAAAGATTCGGACAAAAAATGCCAGGGTTAACGGGTTAACGCTATAAGGGAGGGTTAACATTTGATCCTCTCCCTATATATATATACATATATATATATAAATATAAAACATATATAAAAGAAAACAGGTACGTTTCGTTATAAACCTCCATCTTGCTTGTTATAAGACGAGTGAATTTACAATCGATTATATACTTTGCTTGTGCGTCATGTTTCGGTGATAGTAATTAATATCACGTATCATGCTTTTTTAGACATCATTATTTTAATATTGCCTTTGTTTGAGTGATATCAACAAATAATTTCATTTATAAAAGTTTTAGTTGCTTTTACTCTGGTCGACCTGCTTTCTTTATTTACTAGAATTAGAGGTGTTCACTATTCGGTTTTAAACCATGAAACCGTCTAAACCGGTCATCGGCTCGGTTTAGTGGTCGGTTTTTTTCTAAACATTTGGTCGTTCAGCTTTAAATGTTGAAAACCGTAATAAACGGTTTTGTTTACGGTTTTCATCAAAAACCGAACCGGACCCTATATGTGTGAATATACATGTCTACTTGATAGTTTTGTTTTTGATTTTGTTTTTTGTTTGAAACAAGGAGATGAGGTCAATTTAATATAATCACTTTCATCACATAGCAAACTAGTGATACAAGCATACTAGTTTACTATACAATGATAGTGGTTAAATTAAATATATTTATAAAAGACATAATATTTTAACTGAATATTAAGTGTCCTCTTCAAAATGCCATATAGTTTTATTGTATAATATGGATTAATATATACATATGCATTATTTTATTAAAAAAATGGTATATCATATTAATTGATTTCCTTAAATTTTCCAGGTAAAAATTGTGGGGAAATTTTTTACTCACATAAACTAAACATCCCTTCATGCCCATTGATGCATGAAATTTACTTAAGATATTGCATAATATTAACAACTACTTATAAATAAATATAAAAATAATGATCACAGCCGATATTGTGCCGTATTATTTTCATTTACTAAGAAAAACATGTAATTTGACCCACAGATTTTATTGAATATTTGGTGCCGCCATTGAAAATTTCATATAAAAGGGCGACAAGATTTTAATGAAAAAAATGAAAATTTAAGTAAAAGTGTATATGATATGAGAGATGACCGAATCTATCTTTTATTTGTATATTTGTAAAATAAGTTATAAACCTATGTATTACACATGTTTACGAATTTATCGATCTTCTATGACATGTTTACGAAATTATCGATCTTATATGTAATATGATATGATATATGAAATTAAATAGATTCATCTAGATGTACATTTGGACTTGCAAAAACCTTTTTTAAAATTTGGAAACTTGAAAACATTTTTCCAAAAAATTTATGTATAATAAATTAAATATATATTTATCTTCAACCTTTATCCCTACAACAAACTAATTGCTTCTTTGCAAAACTATAGAATCCTAAAAAAATATGGTTATTTTTTATTTACTCGAGTGGTAGTATTAATTTACACTTGTAAATTTATATCTTACATATTGGATGTGACATTTAAATTTTTAAATTTTCTTTATTTAAATATAATATTGTTTTTGAATAACTAGTAGTATATTATGTTTCATATAATTTTAGGTACATCATATTGATATGTTTATTTTTTATATAAATTTTAATATGAATTTCATTAAACACTAAATATTTAAAATATTTAAAAACCAAATTATAAAATATAAAATTTTCAAAAAAACATTTTTCAAAAAGAAATGTTTAATCAAACAAATTTGAAAAAGTTAGTATCTAAAGAAATAATGCTAATGTTTTATTATTTAAAATATTTAATTAATAATAAACTTTAAGCATATCTTATATTAAAAAAATAGTCTTATAAATAATTTTCATTGATATTATTTATTATATTTTTCTATTCAATACGTGTAATATACAAGGTGCTAACCAAATTTACATTATAAAACAGATAAATTCTTAAACGTACACTACTAGAAAACACTCAGGTGTCCTAACGAATTTTTCAACAGCATACTAACAAAATTTTTTTTTGCAATATAGTGATGATTTTTCTAATAAAATAAATAATAAAAATATAACACTAAAATTTTTAACATTTTTCTAATAACTGCTTTTTTAACCAATGAGGCATTGCCTCAATGGTACCCCAAAATTCTTTCAAATGGAAGGTATTGGGTTCAAATCTCTCCCGTAGCGAAAAAGGGATCTGGGGGTTTTCACAGTGGAGTTTCCTCCTGGGGTGGTTGTGGTGGCTCATGGGAGGTCCAGGTAACTAGACATTAGTGACATGGCCTGGAAACAGTGGGTTCACACGATTGAGACCTTAGGCGTTAAAAAAAGAGTAAAATGTCATTTTCGTCGCCATGGGTTGACAATTTTTGTCATTTTAGTCCAATAGTTTAAATTTTGTCATTTTGGTCATTATGGTTTCATTTTATTGTAATTTTCGTCCCTGTGGTTTATTAACTTTTGTTATTTTTATCCAAAAGTTGAAATTTAATTGGACTAAAATGACAATAAAATGGAAACCATAATGACCAAATTTGCAACAAAATAAAACCATAATGACCAATATTGCAAAATTTAAACTATTGGACTAAAATGACAAAAATTGCCAAAACATATGGACTAAAATGACACTTTACTCTAAAAAAAATTAAAAAAATTTTAACAAATGAAATTTTAAAATTGTCTGAAACTTATCAGAAATTTGTTAAATTTTATGAGAAAGCAAAAGGAGAATATAATAGTGATGTAAGATGAGGTTACGTTTGTTGATTTTGTATTGAATGAATTTATCAACATCTTCTGCTAAATTCAATGATTAGAAGATTAGCCTACGAAATTATGTTGGATTAGACGAGTAATTGTCATAAATAAACTGGCCTACCATGTTACTTGCACATGCAACTTCCTCATACTATGGCCGTATATCCGAGATAAATGTAATCTTTTTGTCTCCTAATTTTATTTATTTTGGACGTATTTAATTATCTCTTAATTATAAATTAGTTTAATGTTGATAGTTTTATATAGAAGTTTCAATTTGGTTAGGTTATGCGCTGGTGATTACAAGTTAATAGTTAAGAAATTTTAACCTAAACGATTCACACATTTAAAAAGACGTTAGTATCCTGCTGTCAGACTAACAACATTCGATTTCTCCAACCATGACGCTATACAACCCGTTATTATTCCTATAAGCTATTGTTATCTAATTCTTATTAATTTATAGTTATAACAACCAATTGTTTTGTCTTTTCATGAAGAGGGAAGAGTTGCAAAGGTTTATTAAAATGGTTGAATCCTTATATAAAGGAGTTATTTTCTATGTTATGGGTTAATCCTTTCATACTAATTTCATAGTGATTAGGAACTTTGCCTTGTTTGATTAAAGATTTTGCATAAATACAAAATACTTTTAACCGAAAAGAGATTATAATTGATTAAAAAGTTATTAAGACAATACATAATTCATAACACAATATAACTCGTGAAAAACATGTTGACAAGTCAAAATAGGCTTGTTGGTTGTAATGAGTTGTAAACTAGAGTAAAATTCAATGATTCAAGAAAATCTTGAATGATTTATAAAAAATATACAAGAATTCAAGATGTAAAAAATTAGGGCAAAGTAATTATTTTGGTTACTACATGGTTTATCGGAAGAGCAAGAACTGATAGAATTTTCATCAATTTCAAAAAGACCCTGAAAAACATTATTAAAGAGATCAAGTTGAATTCATTAGTTTGGATTAAGACAAAATACAATAATTTAGAATGAAAAGATCCGTGTTTTTTTTTTTGTTTGTAAACTTTGCAATCATTGGATGCTGCCTAACACATTGTTAGAATGGTGGCATACATATAAATAACCTTGCCGCTAAAAAACGTATTTTGAATGGCAATTAGGTAATTAATGATGATTAATAATAAACCATTTTGCCCCTTCAAATAGTAGCTAATAACCAAAACCTTTAGGTAGCGTTTAGTATGTATGAATGAATGGTGGAATAGAATGTGTCATTACGTTGGAATGAAAAGAAACGTGTTTGGTTACTACATAGGAATGGAATGCACCATGTCCAAAACCATTACCCGACCCATGTCCAAAACCATGACCCGACCCTTGACCTGATTCATGATCCGAACCATAATTCGAACCATGTGGGAACCATGACCTGAATCATGAGCCGATCCATGACTCAAACAACTACCCGACCCTTGACTCAAACAATGGCTCAACCCATGATCCAAACCATGACCCGTCACATGACCCGACCCATGAATTAAACCACAACCCGATCCATAAACAAACCTATAACACAATCCATGAAATGCCTCATGATCGAACCATAAGCTAAACAATAACCGACCAATGATCCAACCATGACTCGGCCCATGACCCACGACCCGACCCGACCCGACCCATGATTCAAACAATGATTAAAACCATGACTCGACTCATAATTTGTATTCCATTCTTTTATCTTCTCATGTCTATCAAACAACAAAAAGTAATAAATCATTTCATTACCATATGTAACTAAACATAACAATGGAATGGTAATGATCCATTTCTTTCCCACATCCATTCCATTCCCCCGTCCATTCCATTCATTCATACCAAACAAACCCTTATAGCTTGATGAATCTTAACTTATTTAATGAAGGATATTAAATCTGAGTCTCACACCTAGCTAGCAAAAATGCTCTTAAGTTTAATGAGAAGATTTTCCCAAATTTTGAGTTTCCTCCGAAATGACAAGGGTTCAGTCACACACTCACACTTGATTCTTTAATTTGAGATGAACAGTACACCAAATCATTTGCTAAATCATTTGATAACATACGTTTTGAACTCTCCCTTTTCTGCTACAAAAGAACACTAAAAAATAGATAAATAAAATCATCAATTCCCTCACTTGGCATACCAAAATCCTTGCACTACTCACGAATTCATCTAGTTTATCACATTTTTGGGCATGGTCAAGTTAAGTTATACACACATTTTATTGTATTTTGAACTTTAATTTTGAGCTCGGTTCAATACAAGCTTTTAACAACCGAATTTATTTGAATATCTACCTTTTATACTTGGGACATGCTCTTAAGATATTCTTTTCATCTGTGCCATAGATTGTGTGATACGTGAATCAAATTTGAGTATGTTAATCAACATTTGCATAACACCTAATTGTTGCATTATTATTAGTTACGGAAATTGAACATATTAAAAGGGGACGGTCGGCCCTCCCGGCCTCTAGTATCCTTCGTCCTTGATTATTATAAGACCTATATATATAAAATAAATAAATAAACGTTGTTACATAGTTATGAAGTTGGATCTCTATGGCAATAAATGATTTTTTTTATGATATAATCAAGGGCGAAGCATAATAGGGGATCCCCCCTCTTTTTTCGTCCGTGGTGTTAATTTTTCTGCCGAAATGTTATTTTTAGTTAAAAATCACGGTTTCGCCCCTCTCGCTTCAAAAAATTAACATGTATTCTAGGTTTCAAAATTTTCCGCCCCCCCTCACTTTGCCCAAGCTCCGCAACTGGATATAATTATACAAATATAAAAACTTCAAGAAAAATGGTTGATTAAAAGAAAAAAATTTCTTATATCACTGTTGAAAAAATTAAAGATAAAATGAAATACTGAACTTTAAAGGGAAAAAGCACCATCTGAATATAAAGTGACCAGTTTCATTTAGTTTAATAGAAATTATAAGGATAATATTAAAGTGAAGTTCAAGAAAATGAGGTTGTTATACATTGTTGGGGGAAACAAGAAGAGTAGCCATCAAAGGTAGTTATTAACAACACCTTTGTTTGATATTAGCCACTAACCAAAGACACAAACAGCCCCCACATGACCTTTCAATGAAAGTGCAATCTTCACATCAGTGTTGGGGTGCCATGTGCATTTAAGGGTCTTGTTGGTTCACCCTCCCTAGGGACCATGTCTTATACAAAAGTAACATAGGCATTTTGGGCAAACTTGTAGCCACATAGGTCTGAATTTAAACTTTATTTTTAATATGTGTGAAGCGTTCAGAGGCATTTAGGTCGTAAATCTGAGCCAAGAGCATCATGTATGCAAGACGCATGTTTGTAGATGCACGCATAATGTGTGTTGTGGTGTTGAGAGCGCATCGTTGCACTTAATGTGATGTGATTCATTGATGTGTGCTTGATGCGACAATGTAATGTGATATGTGGTCTCGCGCACCATGCACTGGGGTGACACAGTGATGAGATTAAAGAAGATTTTGAAGTTTTTGATGGTGAGGGATATGATGATACAACGATTATTGATAGAGAGTAGGGACTATTTCTTGTAATAATATTTGTATGTTTTTAAGTATATTTAACTTTTAAGTGTGATTTTATGTTTAAATATGTTTTATAAGCGTGGTACAAATATGTTTTTATGTTTGAATATTAATGATGCTAAAGTAGATGGTACACAAGCAATAACGATAGAAAACACAATATACTAACAAAGATACAGGTAAAATGATTAAACAATTAATTGATGAAGTTTCATATAGATTCAAAGGTTTAACAAGTTTAATAAATAACGTAAATATGAAATTATATAATTAATTTATGCTAATTATAATAATTATTCAATCTCATCCTTAAATATATTATCTATACTACTATATAATACATATTAGTAGGATAAAATAATAATTTGCTTAAATATCTTAAAATTAAGAGTTTTACAACTCTTATAGCATATGGTACAATTTTTTAATTTTAATCTAAAATTTTGTTTGTGTTTTCACTTTATCCCACATTGGTAGCTTTTAAAAATCTAAGTGAGATAAGGTGATTATAAAAGAAAACCCTTCAAAACAAATGAATCACTTCTTGAAATTTTGGTGCATTTGACCTTTTATGTTAGTAGTTAAAGTCACTTTTGGTTATTTTCTAAGTTAAAAAAATTGTTTTTGTTATAGTTATGCCTCATGAATGATCCATGCAAACCTTTAGAACATCCAACTTAAGTGTTGTGTTTTCCACTGTAACACGCGGGTACTAGACTAGTAACATAATATAGATAAATAGTCATGTATACTTGATTTATTATTTTCTTTAATACCAAACTCCACGAATACTTTACATTCCTGCATGTTCATTGGATTTTGGGACGAAAACGCATTAGAAAACATTGAGCATTTAAAAACTAACATGTATTGCTACACTACTTAAGACCAATTTATTTTTAATCACAATCTAACCTACATCTCTCTTTCTCTCCTTTACATGTAAGTTTTTCTTATCTATTAAATGATTAATAATTTATTCATCCATTTGGTTGTTTTAACTTTTAACATAAATTGTGACCAAGTTGTTCATAGAAGCCACCTCAAGGTATTTAAAACCAAAGTTTTAAACATTTTCATAATATTTTTGTTCTCTTAACAGAAGTAGACCAACAACAATGAACAAGACATTCATTAAATAATATTCTTTTTTTTTTCACAAATATATAAAAGGATTAATAACTTAACAATCATTTTTCATTCAAAACTCATTCAGATAAAATTAAATGATCTAGTTTCACCAGACATCTGTCTACCTAACAGTTGTCGCTTCTATTTAGTTGAGAAGCAAATACAAATAATTAAGTTTAAAAAAATGTTGGATCCTGCGACGAGATTATATAAACAAATGATTCTGAAGCAGCTGTGTTTCGAGTTGCTAACAAGGTGTTAGTATATGAACAAGTATAAAGAAGGGTCCTAATATTCATACACCACCCCATCATCTATACACCATACTCAGGTCAAATCAATCACATTATATTCACATAACTTTTACTTATACATATTTTTTAAATATTAAAAAATTCAAAAAATATTATTATCCGTACACCGTTGTGTACAAGTATCCCAACCCTTAAAGAATTTAGCAAAGCACACGTGGAAAAACAGTGTGGATCAAAATGAAGGGCCATCAGCTTTGATAAGATGAAGATTACCTCTGCCCTCTGGTGCTGGTATCAAGCCCCTGGAAACAGTCAAGTGTATCCAGTTGTAGTGTTTCAGAGAAAGCCTGTGAGCGGGCGGCTGCGATTCCGCAAGTAGAGGATGGTCATGGTTTGCCAAGTTGGACTAGTGGAGGAGCCACTAGGAGGAAGTGGTGGTGTGGTGGCTCTGGCTGTTGATGGTTTTGGAGGACGTTTGGTTCATTGCATGGAACATGATGCATTTCCAAATTACAAACATCAGTGCCTCATTTTGAATATCATCTTTTCTTCAAATTAGATAACTTCACTTTTGCATTGTTACAATCAGCAGTGTTTCATTACAAACACAAATACATGGGAGAAAAATGATAATAAAAATATAGTTTTTTCATATAGTCAAAATTTGTTGAGACTTCCATTAGTAAGATTTATTTACAACAGACAAGATTATTTTCTTTGTAGCTTCATTTTCAACATTGTGGAAAACCTATAATCCAAAGGTTTCAAGATAATACCCTTCAAACAAATATTACCTCACAAAATCATATATTTTATATGAAAATTTTTCTACATATTTTTTGGAACCTGGATACAAATGTACAACGCCACATACCGAGTGACCCATATTACCATATACACCCCAAAGATTCAGCATTTTGTTTTGGGGTTTCAGAGGAAGTGACGAAGACAAATCACCTAATCACGTCTCCTGAGTTGGATGCTAACTATGAAGCTATGTGGCGGCTAAAGCCAGTTGGGTGTTGTGATCTTAGCTGAAGCTAAGTTTGACGACTGAGAATCTCGAATCTTGGCTAGAGACCGATATTGCAATTTAACACTCTCTGCATTATCAAGTGTCTTCACAACATACCTGTGTTTTGAAAGTTTTTTTTTATACATGAATGAATATTTATCTAAACCATGTACTAAATTACTAAATGTAATTCTCAGGGAAAAGGCGGAAAAATTAATATAAGAAAATGTAGATATATCAGAGAATTGAAAAAGACTGACCATCCGTTTAGGCATTGAGTTGTTACAACAGCTTCGCGACCAACAAAACGTGGAGGCGTTCTTTTATTACCCTGGAAAAAAATCTTAAAAAATTAGAAATTAACGAAAATATGCAAGAAATCAGGCATTAATTAAACGCACTAATATGAAACTAGAAAGCAGATTACTTAATAACCTTGATAATGACTCGTTCAGACACACAAAATGGAAATTGAACACCTCGGCCTCTGGTTTGGTCTACAAGTGTTAAATCGCCATATTTGCTTTTATCCTATATAAGCCAAAAAGACTTGAGTTAACTTTTGGATTTTCCTTAACTTTTTTCGATAAATAACAACCTATGAATAAATCAATAAATGATAAGAATTACAAAAACAAACCTGATCAAATCTATTTCTTCTTTTCACTGCACGGTTGGCTTGCAACTCTTCTTCCCTAAGAAATGCTTGAATAGCAGATCGCAGAGCTACATAAATCAAATAAAATATGTGTAAAGAAACAAATTTACTGATAACTAAATTAAAAAAGAAAAAGAAAAAAAGAAAAGAAGGAAACAAAAACTTCTTACATAAATTTGGTGCAACTGAGCCTTCTGATACCGGGTGTGAACAAGTGTAGCATGCTTTCTGGGAAACATTTTATACAAGAGGACAACCAGCATATATTAATGAATAGAAACAAGAAAGCATAACACAATTATCATTGATAAAAAGACGGAATGCAAAATTTCTGTGGCCTGCACACACATACTGAATTTAAAGAAAATAATGAAATTAGCAAGATAGAGAAACAAAATCAACACCAATAAAAAGACTAAGCATATTACATATTTACGAATTTACATCATTATAAAACCCTTGTTTTCATATGATCATAAGCAACAAGCCAACAATCAGCACCATAACACATTTGTAAGGCATCACAGAACACACACACACCCAATAAACCGTAAATAGCGAACGAGAATAGACATGAGGATTTAACATAGTTCAGTCGAGATGATCTACGTCCACTGAATACAACAAGCGTTTATATTATTCAGGTGCTTCAATGCCTCAACAGAATTACAAAGCATGATAAGAGAGAGAAACTAGAGTTTCTAATTTAGTCCCAAAGTTAGGGTCCAACCCGTATAGAAAACCTCAAAACCCCTAGGGATGGCTGCCCCCTTCTCAAGTCTCCACATGCACCCAACTATTGGAATCTCAGTTATGCAAACACACACAAACAATCAAACTGCAGGGAGGGGAGAGAGAGAGAGAGAGAGAACAACAACACAAAACACAAGGATTTATGTGGTTTGATCAAGTGACCTACTTCCACATGATGCAATCAACATATTTTATTATTACTCTGCTCTCAACATTCGTGAAGAGAAATTACAAGTACAAAGATTGTTTACATGGGGGCTAAACTAGGCCACTAGGGTCACAAGCTTTCCAGACAAGAAAATACAAATATGGCAACCTACCAATCACCCAATTAGGCTGGAACTAGGGCTGGCTGCCCTTCTGAGAAGCCTCCTAAAATCCTCACCAGCTATTTTACGCCCCAAATGCCATCGACTAATGCAGAAAGCTAATAAATCCGGTAAATTGGGTTTTATTCAATAAAACTAAAGACTGATAATGTATTAGTGAAGCCTCAGTGATGATATTAGTAGTTTAGTACCATAAAATAATTACCAATTATCTGCATACCATATACGTATGCTAAAGTCTAAAGGAGAAAGCTAGTGAAGCACAGCAGATTTCTATAAGAACCAGTAATTTAAATAATAATGACAGGACTTCACACTACTCACCATCCTCATAACATGCTGCATTCCATCGCTACCAAATGAATGCCCACAAGATAATATCATAGCATCCTCCATTAGAGCTCCTCTGCATGAGCAAAAAACCATAAATATGTAACAAAACATGATCTGTATACAACGCTACATCAACAATAAATCAACAAGTCTCAACTAGTACATTTAACACACTAAATTAGTCATTTGTAATTTAATTCTTGAGAAATGCAACACAGAGCTGACCTGCAATAAGAGTATTTATAGGAGCCTAACTTTTTCACCAGTTAATTAGATCTTGACTGGCTCCATACATTATACGTACTACTAGAAAGTTAAGCTTACACGTTAAAGTCATGTCAATGTAGGAAACTGCAAACATTCACAATCACATACGCCTAAACTTATAAATATGGACTTTTATTATAGCGTCCCTACATATACTCAAAAGTTTTTTAAATTAATAGCAACACCCAAACCAACATAGGATCAAAACCTATAGTGTATTAATCAACAAAGAATCTGCAGGGAAACTTATCCAGCCTTACATCTAGTAAATTTCCATGACAATAAAAACGAAATTTCATAAACTCACGTCAAAGGATCCGAGAATATCGTCTTTAGTGACTCCCCGGATCCACCAGAATTTGAAACATCCTTTCTTCCGCTGAACCCACAACCATTTTGAGCCAACATAACTTTATATCCTGCTCCTGAACCCTCCACCCCGTTAAATAACTGAGAGTAGTACAATTCACCGTTTGGGTCCGCAATTGTGATCGCATTTTGATACTGGCATAATTGTCCCGGCTGATAAATCTCTCGTGAGCTAGATCCTACATCATTTCCAGGCATCTTAACAGCTTCTTCTTTCATTACTTCCCTAATCAAACCTAAATTCAACAAATAACACTCCATCATACATATAAATTACAGATAAAATCATAAATTGCTTCAATACTCACCATTTTTCTTTCCACTAGCGTTTATTTTATGAGCGCTCATAACATTATCATCCCCATTCACATCGACGTCATCCATGTCGTCGTCCTCATCATCATCGCTATCCGATCCATCTCCGCTCGGTGAACTGGAATCCCGCCCAATTCTAACATCCCATTCCTGGACTCCGCGATGGTACGCGGGTCCAGCTTCGGACACGCTACGCCGGAATTCTGTAGCAGCTTGCGGTTGATAATGTCGATTTTGATGTTCGATGAAGCCGGTAAGCTCACGGGTGGTCTTGTCGTTGTGATCGTCGTTGCTAATGGTATGTCTGACATGATGCGGGCTTTGATGCTGCCTCTGCAGCTGCAGAGGTGGATTGCAGCGGAACCCTAAGTTGGATTCCTGTTGGAAGAGGAGCTGTGAATGGTGATTTTCCGGACAGTGTGATAGTACCAGAGCAATTTCTTCCGACGCCATGGTGAAGAAGAAAGACAAAACTGTAAAACCCTAACCCTAATTTTGTTAATTGTGACGGGGATTAGAAGATTTTGGGAATCTGAGATACCCTGTTTCTAGGGTTTATTTTAGTCGGAGACTTATTTTTACGTGAATTAACGTTGTTTTTCCGATAGGAAAAATATTAATATTAAATAAATCAAAATCAATAAAATAAGTAAATAAAAATGAAGTAGAAGAACTCAGATTTCAAATGAACAAATTCAAACTTGAAAATGATCTTTCTGATTCTCGAAGAATGAGGGGCAAGGGGATCGATCAAGGGCCGTATATTCTTCGTGCTGATCAACGATGTAGCCATGTGGATCAAGGTAGTGGATTGTGAATCCACCATGCACGGGTTCAATTCCCGTCGTTCGCCCAAATTTTTATTATTCTGTTTCTAGGACTGTTTTATCAATTCTGTTATAGGTATTTTTCTTATTACCTATTGTATTTCTAGTGCTTTTTTATTTCCTAAAGGTGGCCGGGACCTATTATTTCTAGTTGATTTATGAATCAAGATGGCTATAGGCCCCTATGGTCCAGTGGTTACGACCTCTCTCTTTCACGGAGAAAACGAGGGTTCAAGTCCCTCTAGGGGTGTACCAAGACTCAAGACTATAGGAGTGAGATTTTCTATCAAGTGATCCATATTTGTCAAGTCCTTCTAATAGTCTACTCAGTGAGACTTTGTATTTTAGATAAAAAAAAATAAAGTAGATATAAATTCAAAAAATATTTATTTTCCTAATTTTTACTAATTAATCATTATATTAAATCGATAATATAACTCCATAAGGTATAATTATAAATTTATATATTTTTTTTCTTTCTTTTAATTCGAGAACATTAAATCTATAATAGTATAATACAACTCAATAAGGTATAATTGTAAATTAATTTTTTCTTTCTTTCTTTTAACTCGAAAACTTGAAAACACGTAAAATCATTCTTTTTGCTTTTCTTTAAACTTTGAAACACAAATAAAATTATCTATTTATCTTTTTTTAAAATTTCTTTTATTTTCTTTTTCTTTGTTTATAAAACTTCAGACAGATTGTAACAAAGATACAAGCATTTTATATGAATTTAAAATAGTTTTCGACCTTTGGTCACACAGTTAGCCATTGGAATAATAATAAAATGTTTTCATTGCTTCTAATTTTATTTGTTATAATATATGCGGTATAGATCTATTGTCTATTGTATTTTTATATGTTGGTAATGCTTCGTCATTTAATTTTAATGCATTTGGGTGACTTACATACTCATTGGACACATTTCCATACGTTTCATACCATATGAAAGGTTGTGTATGAGCGTGGTAAATTCAAAGCGCTAAACTATTTTAATATTCTTTCAATTTATTCAAGGTATATTATCAGAAGTTGATACCATTACGTAAAACTACTTAGTAACTCCAAAAGGTTTATAATTTCCATGATGCAAAACAAGTGATTGAATATGAAGGCATCTTTCGATCTGTTTGTTTGTGTCTAATATGTGTTTCCAGATTATGTTTTAACTTTTTTATGCTTTAATAAGTATCCCTATGTGAAATAGATATAGATAAGATGTAAACCAAAAGCCATGTTTGCATTAAATTAACAGAAGTTTTGTCAATGATGCATGACAAAAGGTGACAATCGAATATAATGCCACCCCGTTTTGTGATCGGGTCACAAGAAAGAAATTTCGCCACATCCAATACCAAATAGCGGAAGACGAGCCGAGACCACATGTTATGCGATCATCCTGGTTCCACGCGAGTCACAAATCAGACCATCGGTGTAAACCTGGTTTTGGAGACCCATATGTGTAACTAGCCAACTAGGGGTGTTCGTGGTTCGGTTTTTACGGTTTTAAAGTAAAACCGTAATGTTGATTCGATTCCTTTGATTATGAACATGTTTATATACGAAATCAGTAATAATGATATATATTAGATGAAATATGTGAATCCAGTTAATGTGTTGTTGATTCCTGACATGTTTCTTGAGACGAATCTGACTGGTTCCTGTTTAGGGTGTATAATTAGGATGGTTGTAGAGAGGCTCGTTGGAGGTTCACTAATTCTCTTAGGTGAGGAGAATTCGTTTTATGATGTTGTGTAACCTTTTAATTACGAGTCTTAATTTCTTTTTATATAAACCAAAGGGGAAACCCTATTAGGACATTAAGGGTAATTACGTCCATAAAGTAATTACCTATCTAAATGGGTATTTAAATAATTGATCAATTAGATAAATAATCATGAGGGTCATATATTATATATTTATTTCCAACACGTAAACCCAACCGTTAACAACAGTTTTTAAACAATGGAACTAAAACGAACCGTTCAAAATAAAAACTGAACCAAACCGAACCGGTATTAACAATTTGGTTTACGGTTTAGGATGTTGATCCCGTTTAAAAGTAAAATCAAACCAAACCAAACATTTATAGTTCAAGACGGATTAATTATCCAAAGTCCAAATGTGTTTTTTTTTAAATAATGAATAAAATCACAAACTCAGTGTATGCACGCATATATAGACATCACTTTGTACAATAATTTTACTCTAGACATCAATATATGCATATATATATATATATACTAGGTTAAAAACTCATGTGTTACACGAGATTGGGTAAAAAAATAATACAATTAAAATATATTTACAATGAATTACATAGTCTATCATAAATGAATACATTTTACAATCACAAATACAGATTATAAATCTCTAAAAACTTCTTTGTATACTACATTGGACTTCATGTTAGTAACATTACCGTCTTTATCAAAAATTAGAAGCTTTAGACCATCCCTGCTCTTAACTCTCGATAAAGCAACATACAGTTGTCCGTGTGAAAAAACTGGTTGTTTCAATAACAAACCTACTCTTGATAATGACTGGCCTTGACTTTTATATATTGTCATTGCAAATGATACTAATATAGGAAATTGTCTCCTTTGAAATTTAAACGGAATTTTCTTATCAGAAGGGGTTATAGCTATTCTCGGAATGAATGTCCGATTACCTATATGACTTCCTGAAATTACTTCTGCTTCAATTACACGACTTCCAAGTGAGATGATCTTCAATCTAGTCCCGTTGCATAAACCATTTTTTTATCAATGTTTCTAAGTAACATCACAGAGACCCCGACCTTTAGAATTAACTTGAATTTTAGTTCCCTGAAAAATAATTAATTTATTAATTTATCAAGTAATAAAATAAAATTAATTTTTGTTAATTCATTAAATGAATGATGTAAAACCTCCTTATCCATAAGAATCATTTCAATTAAATGCGTAGCATTAGGTATCTTAAAGGATGACAGTTTCCAAAGCTTCACTATCCGAACTTTGATGACAATGTCCTTCTTCGAAGCATCAAGTTGATTAAGAAAAATGATATTTCTTTCACCCATTATTCTGTATAGTGTAATAATATTTGGCATTCATTATACAATAAATATAAATATAAAATTAAATACTGATATATGATATAAATTAAAAATAAAAACAGGCTATATTTATTAAAATAAAATCTTTTTTTATATTTTAATTGCCTGATAGAAATAAAAGTTTGGATTTACATATTTGTTTTATAAAATTAAAGGAAAAATAAATTAAAGTTTTACATATCATATAATAGATTTTATATTAAAAAATTGTTTAACAGATGAAACTAGAAACTAATATATGTTTTATTAAAATATTAAAAATAATTTTTAAAATTTTTGTTTGAATGAGTAAGTGGCCTGTCACATGTTAGGCTTAGAAAAAAATATTAACAATTAAAATAAGATTTAAAATTCACCAAACGTGCACATATAATTTGGTAAGCATAAAATATAGGACATTTTACATTTGTTAATTTTAAACGTATGTATACTTTATTAAGCATAAAATATAGCTTTTTATTTGCCTCTAAACTGTAGGATTAGGTTCAAGTAAAAAGGGTGAGATTGGTGAAAAGGGTGAGAAGGATTGTGGATTTGACAAGTGGCATACTCTAATTTAATTAAAAGGGTATTTTGGTCATTGTATTTAATATTGAGTTTAATGTTTCATATCATTGTGTTTAATATTTTTATTATTTTGTTTTATTTTTTATATCATATTGTCTTATTTTCTTATTGTTTTTTATGCATTAAATAAATTGTTCTTATTTATTTTTTATGTTTTATGTATTAAAAGTACATAATTGTGTTATTTTATCTTTATGTTTATAAAACTTATAATTTTAAAAAACATAAATTGTTTTTATTTTTTGAAAAATACATTTCCGTCATTTAATATATGTTTATGTCATTGTGTAATATAATTATCATTGTGTGTTATGTTCAGGTCATTGTGTAATATATTCATCATTGTTTTTTGTCTTCAGATGATTGTGTAATATATCATCATTGTGTCTTATATTCAGGTCATTGTGCAATAACCAATATTTTTGTTTTACGTTAAGGTCATTGTGTAATCTACGCGTCGTTGTGTTTTACGTTCATGCAATTGTGTAATATACACATTGTGTGTTATGTTCAGTTCATTGTTAATATATTAATCATTGTTTTTTCTCTTCAGATGATTGTGTAATATAACATCATTGTCTCTTACATTCAGGTCATTGTGTAATAGTCATTATTTTGTTTTATGTTAAGGTCATTGTGTAATCTACGCGTTATTGTGTTTTACGTTCAGGTTATTTGGTAATATACACATTGTTGTATTAAATGAATTTGTTTTGTTTTATCATTATGATTTATATATAAAAAGTACGTGATTTTGTTGTTTCGTTAATACTATTTTTAAAGCTCATGAATTTATAAAAAAAATAGTTAGACACTACGACGACAAAAAGAAACACTCACAAACAAAAAAGACACAATAATAGGTAATTATACACAATGACGCATTACAAATATAATAGGTAGAGGGAAACGTTTTTTTTTTAATTTTTTTATATAACAATGTTATACTTGTTTTAAAGATAAAAAAATGCTCGTTTTTATGGTGTAATTTTTTTAAAAAAATAATATTGTATATAAAAGTTATGCTCGTTTAAAAAAAATGGGGGGAACATGATAAAAAGTCAACAAAAGTGTCTATGACTAAAATACCCTTCCACTAACTTTTTAATACAACTTTGATCTCAACCATTAAATTATACATCTAATGGTCAACAATCATTCTCACACTTCTCACTAATCTAAGCCTTTTTACTATAACTTCATCCCTAAACTGTATACGGTTTTCCAATACAAATAAAACAATTTTTTTTTAATTTTTAAATATCTATAATATAATAAGATATTTATAATAAAATTCATTATATATCATATAATTGATTTTATATTATAAAATTTTTTTCAACTAAACAATGTGATATGTTCAACAAAATCATCATTCGATGATTTTTGATAAAATAAATTATATAATTATATGATGATGTAAATTAAATTTACGTAATATTTGAGTAAATGCTTTAATAATTACACCATGATATAACGTAGAAAAGCAGTTTTAAAATAAGATATAAAAATATTAGATGAACATAATTTGATGTTTTGTAATTAAAAGTTTTAATAATTACATCATAATATAATGTAGAAAAAGATTTCTAAAGAAAATATGTATAATATTAGATGAAGAGATATTAATTAATAAACAAAAAAAATATTACCTTGTTTAGATGAGAAGTTAATAGCAAAAGATTGAGAGCAGAATCTTATGGTGAAATGATATAGTATTAATAGGTGTATAGCTAACCTGTTTTTGAGTAAAAATAGGGAATTCAAGTAATTAATAATAATATAAATTTTGAGTAAAAATAGGTAACAACTTCAAATTTTTGAATTTAAAACTTTTGAATATTGATTTGAATACTACTAATTTTAAACTTCCCGGTCTAATATTTGCTTATTATTAATTGTAATTGTAATTTTTGATTATTATTAAAACTGTATGAAAATAATAATTTAATAATCTAGAAGCAAATTAAGAAATCCGTAACCATAATTCCCAAACACGTTTTATGATTGTTTTAATCTGAACAATTTTCTTACAATAACTTATTACCTTGTTCTACAACTCTGATTATTTTTACATAAAACAATCCGATAATCGTAACCATGCGGGGTGGTCTTCAGCTACCTCTAATCAAACAAGTTAACAACATTTGTTAAAGAAAATTTGCATTAAAAGAATAATGACATAAAAAAGGTATGCCAGGTTCTTCTGATATGATAAAGAAAAAATAAAGGGCATATTGAAGGTAACTAATTATAGGCAAAGAAAGTTGTATGGTGTTATTGAACCTAGCAAGTGAGCTGTATACTCATTTCAATTATAGACATTATAGAATTTATACATATCGGTATCATTTGTGATCAAGCTAAGTGGAATTTATATTTATACCTTACTAAATCTTTTAAATTGCGTATGGTACATCTCATGGTGCAATTCTGACATTGATTTGCTATGTGTTTGAAATAAAAAACTACAAAATGCTTATACAATTCTTTTTAATTTCACCAACTCTTTTTTAAATAAGTGCTATGGAATCGTTTGTATAAGCAATCCCCAACAATTTAAAGACAAGACTGGTTGTGTTGTATGAAATTCATTAAGGAGATAAGTAGTTTGAGTAAGCAATCCCATAGACTAACCTTAAATATTGTCATGTAATTTTGTGAACAAAAGTGTTTGTGGCTCAACCAAACATGGTATATAAACATATTAAAAAAGCACTCATTTTAAACAATGACATGCAGTGCCCATCTTGCTACCTCTAATATATACGAATTATGATGGCCGATATGATCTTAGATAAGGAAAACTGTAAACAAAACTATAAGAAAAGCTGTGAATTCCGTTTAGGCATACCCTTCTTGAGAGTGACCTTAGAGTCCGCAATGCAACCTTAGAAAACATTGCAGTTCGCAACTCTGTAACAACACAAACAAACATTACTTTATGATGGGTTGGGGGTACAACACAACCATATTCGTAAAATGGATTTTACATGCCAGTATGCAACATCTTGGTTTATAACTAAATTTAAATTCGAATGCACATGATAAAGCAATTACTTTAAGATGAACAAACAAAGTACCATTGAAAGTAAATAACCACTTCATTCTGTAAGTAGTTGGTTATGTATTATTGTGTCATATATGTATAAGTAAAAATAGAATATACACCCCTGATTCAGTTAATTAAAATTAAAACCCCATAACACTTAAATTTTCATATTAAAGTGAAGTTTGTGATGCAATATTTGTATTAAAAAGAAGAAAAATGTACCTATCCATGCACAAGTTTGTATTGTAACAACTTTAATATGTGGGATAAAAGAAAGATAATTAATTGAGATAAAACATAATCCATTCATAAGTAAAAATATTTGAAGATTATTTGATTTACATACTCTAAATTTGTGTAATACACGGGTCATTACAACTAATATAAATCTTCCTATTAAAGTTCAAATGTTAATGATAACCCAAATGTTGTCGTCTGTGATTTCAACAATTCACTCAAAATCTCTGCTCACAAGTTACATAGCCTATTGAAAAATCTCACTTAGATTTCAACAATTCTCTCAAATCTCAACGTTTAGTCAAGAACAGCAAGATGAATATATACATATAAATTATGTATAATTCAGTCACATTAAAACATCATAAACATTAAAAGGTCTCAAACCACCTTGTAAATCACAGGTCAAAATCAATAACATACCCAAATAAATGAAATTGTTACCTAAATTCATGAACGACAAACACAAAACAACCAACTTGCTTTCACCATTGCTACTATCCCAAGATGCAGAAATTCCAGCTATTGATAAAAACAATTAGAAAAAATAAAAAGAAATGACGCAAGGATGAGACGATTGTAACATGCAAAAGACAATTTAACAAAAACTATGAAAGAATCATCATCATCATCTACCACTCGAAATTACAGTTGGTTATCTCAAATTTCGAAGAATAAACTTTACCTTTAAAACTCAATGGAATCTTCATATCACAACCTTGATCTTATCGTAGGAGATCGGCAACCGAGGGTTAGGGTTCCGAAAAGTCATGGAATTTGGGGAAATTTTGGGCGGAAGACGAACACATCGATATGAAGAAGGAAATGTATGCGGATGAAAGGAAGTTTGAAAAATTTGGACTTTATCTTTCTAGTCAAATTCTTTTTAGAATATTCCGGTTCATTAACATAAAAATAGGATATATATATATTAATTTTTTGTTATTTAAATTTAATAATAAAAATTAAAATTGAAGCTAGATTTAATAGGTGATTGACATGTGTCAATTTTAATCTAAGAATTAATATGGGATTGACACATGTTAATATGAATGTGAGGATTGATGTAGTGATGACAAGTAAGCAAAAAATTTTTGCTTTATTATAAAGTATAGATGTATATAGATATATCTATGTGTATACACATATATCTATATTTATAGATACGCGCGTGCACATACGGTCCGATCCGGTTTTTATGAAAACCATAAACCAAACAGTTTATCACGGTTTTAAACTTTTGAAACAATAGAGTAATAGACCAAATATTTGAAAAAATATAACAGCCATGAAACCAAACCAATAAACGGTTTGGTGGTTTCGCGGTTTAGAACCTGAACTTGAATAACCCTGTGCCTAACGGATCATATAAAACTAAACTGGCGGCACCCAAACAAAGATTATAACCGAATCCGTTAACATCAAAAATCCTGCAATCTACGAATGACTTTTCAACGGTCGTCGTATTCTCGGAATGGAATTGAAGAAGATGACGATTCGCAGACGCGTTTTCTTCTCTACTTCTCCGTCAATTACAAGTCAACCATCAATCTTCGATTCTATTTCTTCCCCATTTCATTCTCTAACACCCCGATCGTCAATCGTTTCACGAAGAACAGGGTTCGGTGTTTTCGGATATAGCCTCCGACCCGAAAGATTGAGCTTTGTTCCCGCAAAATGAGATTTGGGTGGTTGATCATCATCTCAGTTTTGATCGTCCTGCCGCTAGAATCATATGCGTTCTCCCCCCTTTTTTCTATCAGACACTTCAATGAACAAACCCGTGTACAATTTCTGAAACTCTTTTTATGTATGCTGATTTCAATCCAATATAAATGCGGATTAATATGGTTTTCATGTTCAATTTTGATATGATATTTAGTTATATAGTGTTTAAGTTTATTGAGTATGTTATTTTTTCAGGTGTCTTCTTCGCCTAGCCCTTCATATGGGGTTGAATTAGCTTCTGGTGGATCAAATTTCCAGCAATCCTGCAGTGGGTCGTCTAGAAATTGCCAGACGAAGAACATAACCGCCTGCTTGACTTATTCTCAAAGTGGTAAAAATCTTTTACCCTGTTGAGTTTTGAACCTTCTTGATGATGTATTTGAATCTCTATAAAAGAACCATGATGCTGCATAGTGTAGAAAATGTTAACTTTTAGTGGCAGATGAGGTTTGAATGATTAGGGCAAATCTTTTGATGTCATAATCTTGAATCATGTTGATTTAATGGTTGTATAAAACTGAAGGATATGGTGTTTCAGATGGTATGAAATCATAACATTTATGTGCTAAATGTCACAGGACAAATTTCATGTTTTTCGCCTATTTCTAATCTAATCTTAGTTTTATTTAGATGAAATGTTATGTTGTGTATGGCTATAGGTTGATTTCTCAACTCATTTAAAGGTAAACATGTAGATTTATTTCCAACAAACAAGCATGCAAACATTTAAAAACTTGGCTAAACTGAAATGGGTTGATGGGCTTAAGGTTGCACACTTGCAGGAAGTGTATTTACATGATTTTAAACCATTCAATTGATTGTTTTTAATATAATTAGATTATAACTACAATAATTTTGTTTTTGTCATCATATTGTATGCATTAGATGATTACGCTTTACAAAGTAAAATAAAAATGCTGTCATGTCTACCCTATGTATAAATGTATAGTATGAAACTACTCTACCCATCATCACATAGCACACTCGACCTGCTCATTTTGTCACCTCTACATGTGGCATAATAAACTTCCTCCTTTGTGTTATTTGGTTCTTCCATTGATTTTGAAATAACTCCGCTAGCGATTCTTGTTCCTAATTTGTATACATCGGTGAAGTGCCATTTCAATTTTTTATATCTTTAAATCCTTTTTGTCATGTAACAGGGGAAAAACATTGACTTCCAGCATAAAACAGGTCATGTAGGGCATGCAACCTTTTGTCTTCTCTTTTCTTGAATTTTATGAAATAGTCTTATATTTAAAATAAAACTATAGAAAGTTTATGCATCCGATTACACTTTAATGACTTTTTCATTTTTCAAACTCTTTGACATATGTTTTTTTCTTTGTTTGATTGACCCATTAGAGGCAAAGTAAAACCAAATAGAGCTACATGCTAATTGTAGTGTTGCAACTTGCAAGTCTCATACATTTTGCTAAAATTTTATCTATAGGCTGGGCCGGCTGGCATATAAATTATTCTGGTAAAGTGGTAATTCTAATCACATTATTTTTCATATCTTGTGTTTTTATGTGGGACACATCCTGTAGCAATCATGAAGATAACACACTGATGTTCAAGTAATATAAACAATTTGTTTATTTTGCAAAATATAAAATGAAATATGCTAACTTTACAACATTTGGAAATTGTCTCTCATTTCCCACCTAGTTTGTTTACTTTACTAACAAAGTAATCGTCATTTTCATGTTGAAGAAACATGCCTCTTTGTACATAACAATGGTGAAAACACTCTGCATGTGAAAATTGTGATCCTTCCTGCAAGGAATACAATAAAGGAAGTAAATATAACTAGCCACCAAACAAAGAAGGTACCTTTTTTGTTCACTTCTTAGAATTTCATGATAAATGATTTTAAAGTACACATTTTTAATCGTATTTGTGTTCCTTCCATTGGTTTTTGGATGTGCATTTTCCAAGTGCTTATTGTGACATTCTGATGCACTTGTTAAGCTAAGGATAATTTGTTTTTCACTTATCAGAGGTGGCCAAATGGACTATTTTTGTTTTAGATAATTAATAAAATTTAGGTTTAGATTATAGTTAAAAAAAGTTAGGCCCGTTTGCAATGCTCGCATATATATGGGTCGGCCCTCGATGGGCGAAGGTAAAATTGCACTAATTTTTACATTATTTTACTTGTTTTTTGTTAAATTAACGTTAAAAACGTTGGGTTGGTCGGTTAATCAGGCGTCATGAGCCGAATGTCTTATTGGAATCAGCCTCTCTATTCTTACGGAGTAGAGGTAAGGCTGTCTACATCTTACCCTCCTCAGACCTTACTTTAGCTTTGCTAATGGTGGGAAATACTGAGTATGATGATGATGATTATAATTCAAATTAATTAATATATCAACTGTGATTACCAAAATATTGGTCCAAATTGTCGCCTCTAAATTCTCTATCCCAATGCTAAATTTTCCTACAACTACTACCCTGGTTATCAAATCGTATTATTTTGACCCAAAAGAATTAGAAATCAGTTCAAAATTTGTTTACCTATCACCCAAAATTGACTATATACTTGTTTGGCCTTATGCTTGTACAGGTCAATATTTCCTCAGATGTTGACTTAAGTTCTGCAATAGCGTTGACCACCAGCGATGGTGACTGTATAATAACCTCAGCTGCAGCTCCACCACCGGAAAACCACTACCATAAACACTCTTCTTATGAGACTTACATAACTCCAATCAATGGTGCATACCTAGTTTTCCTACTATTAGTTGTAGGAGGAATTTTGACTTTTTACAAATTAAGGACCCGGGGCAGACACCTTGAAGGGATTCAATACCATGAACTTGAAATGGGAAATTCAGCGGCCGAGAACATGGAAAAAAATGAAACAGAAAACTGGGATGAAGATTGGAATGATGATTGGGATGATGAAAAACCTATCAAATCTAGTACTGATGATCATGTATTAGTCAAGCAAGCAAATGATATTCCCACAAAATTGCCCAATTCTAATGGAAGGAGAAAGGAATGTGTTGATTAGAAGTTTTCAAGTAGAATTGCCAAAAATGAAGGTAAAGTTCACATTTTTGTAGGATATATTTAGAAAGATCATTAAACAAGTTAAGATTTTGTAATTCTTTATCAATTTTAAAGAGGTTGTATGGTAGATGTCATAGGATTTGGTATAAAGAAGTTATAATTCTTGCAAAAGATGTAAAAGAGAATGCTTTGAAAATTGGACCGGCCGGTCGGACCGGTTGAACCGGCATCCGGTGGATGACAGTCTGGTTAGGGGGTTATGGGCCGTTTTGGGCGAACCGACTGGTTGAACCGGCGAACTGGTTGTCAAACTGTTTTTTTTTCTAATTTTTTATAAAATGTTTATAAAATCATCCGGTTCTTAAATCCGGTCGGACCTCTGACCGGTAAGGAGACCGGTTCGGCGTCCAGTTTGATTCTGAAAACATTGAAAATAGATACAAACTACTGTTGCAACTTGTGTTATGTTGTGGGTAGGGGGTGTTCAAAATATCCGAAACTCGAAAAAATTCGAAATCCGAATCGTATCCGAAACCCGAAAAAACCGTATCCGAAATCTATTTCGGGTTTTTCGGGTTGGATAATATGATTTTAGATTCAGGTCGGGTTTCGGATATGCAAATAATGGTTTTTTCGGGTCGGATATCCAAAAAACCCGGAAAAAAACAGGGTTATTCGGACGAACGAATTCGAGTTTTTTGGGTCGGATAATATATTTTGAATTTCGGATCGGGTTTCGGATAGACCAAAAAAATTTTCCAACCCGATGAACACCCCTAATTGTGGGGATGCGTTTCAATAGGTTGTTGCACCAGACATTGAGAAACTCTATACCACAAGTTGTAAGGCCACACGGAGTGGGGTGTGGGGAAAGCCGGGGAATGGCTTTTGCCGGCCGGGAAGATTCGGGAACACCACCCCCCCGGATTCGGGGTGGGGTGTTTCGGTGTGGGGAACCCGATTCAAGCCGAAGAGGGAAAGGGAACATAGCCGTTGTACAACGGCAATTTTAAAAAAAAAAAAAAAAAAAACCAATTTTTTTTTCTATATAAACAACTCAAAAACCAACCAAAATCTCACACTCTTTATCATTTTATTCTTTCATTCTTCACTCAAATTTTTTAAACTTTAAAACAATGGATCCATTTACGTTGGAGCTTCCCACATTTGAAAGTAAATCGTCAAGTTCAGAAGAAGACGAGATCAATATCAAAAAACGAAACTTTGAGTTTTTGTCAACCATCATCGCCACGCGTTTAAACGAGTCTGCATCCACCGCATCCTCTTCGAGAAGGTATACACAATTTATTTAGTATAGTTGTTTTTTATATTTTTTTTATTATATGTGTTTTACAATATATAAGTTACAATTTTTTTAAAAGGTATATATGTCGGGACGATCGTGCCGAATCACACAAGAGGCTTGTCGATCATTATTTTAACACCGAAACCAACCCAACATTCACCAATGAATTATTTGAAAGAAGATTCCGTTTGCCTAGAGATTTATTTTTGCGTATCGTAGACGATATTGAAATGAATTATCAATACTTTCAAATATCGTTTGATGCAAGAGGTCATCAAAGTTTTACTGCACTTCAAAAGTGCACGTCCGCGATACGACAATTAGCATACGGTAACGCTCCAGATGCTCTTGATGAGTATTTACAAATGTCTGAAAGAACGTCGCGTGAAAGCCTCGATCATTTTTGTGACGGTGTTATTTCTTTGTATGCAAAAGAATTTCTTCGAAAACCCACTTACAATGATGTTCAGTTGCTATACCAAGCGCATTCTGAAAGACACAAATTCCCGGGGATGTTGGGAAGTATAGATTGTACGCATTGGGTTTGGAAGAATTGTCCGATTGAATGGCGCGGACAATACACACGGGGTGATTACAAGGTTCCGACGGTGATGCTTGAAGCGGTGGCATCACAAGACACTTGGTTTTGGCATGCTTTCTTTGGACCTCCCGGCTCGAACAATGACCTCAACGTTCTTGATCGTTCGTATGTTTTCAGCAACATACTTGATGGATCAGCTCCAAAGTGCCCGTTTATGGTTAACGGCGTCGAATACAAGCTTGGATATTATCTTGGTGATGGGATTTATCCTAGTTGGGCAACTATAGTGAAATCGTTGCAGCATCCTCCCGAAAATGATTTAAAACGTCGTCGATTCAAGAGAGCACAAGAAGCTGCACGAAAAGATGTTGAAAGAGCTTTCGGTGTTTTGAAGGGAAGATGGAATATATTGCATCGTCCCGCAAAACAAATGCATCCACGAAGTTTACGAAAAATTATGTATGCTTGTATCATTCTACACAATATGATTTTAAAATGGAATGGGTCAGCAATATCACCAGAACACATAGAGGACCCTCCTAGCGATGAACAGCCCGAAGAAGACATTCTTTATCAGCTACGATCAAGAACAACGCACGAAAATCTTCGAGCCGACCTTATCGAGCATTTGGAGCATTTATCGCAACAATATCAAGCCAATAACCCTAATAATTAGTATTTTCATTTAATGTAATATCTTTTTAATTTAATTGTTTAGGTTGTACTCTTTTTTTTGTACTCTTTTTTTTTGTTGTATTTTTATTTTTTTTGTTGTATTTTTTTTTAGTTGTATTTTTTTTTATTTTAAATTTAATGAATCTTTTTTTATTTTATTATATTTGTTGTTAAAATAATTAATTAAAAATAAGATTTGAAAATGGGGAAAAGTGGGGAAAAGTGGGACGACACCGTGCAAAATGGGGAAAAGTGGGGAAAAGTGGGGAAAGCTGATGTGGCGCTGATGTGGCAACGGGGAAAAGTGGGGAAAAGTGGTACCACTCCTTGTGGCCTAACACGTAGATCCATGTAATATATTGTTGAAATAGTGTTCATGCCTAATAAATCTAATTCATAGCATGTCTGTTTGTAAGATATGATGATTATTATACTAAAAGTATTCATATTATTCAACTTTGTTCTTTCAAGTCATAATTAATATGCGAAAAGATATATTTCGTAACTGTTATAAAGCTATTATTGGTAATAAATTACATTTGTTTTAAATAAAGTTATTTAAAGTGTTTGTAAATTAAAACTTATTATTAAAATATACATGTTCATCATATATGTAAATTTATCGTTCTGACATGATACTCAAAAATATATTGTAATGCCTAAAAGCATAGATTGATTGCACAGGCACACGTGACAATCTGTTAATAAAAGATAAATTTAAAATATGAAAACATCCGACAAATTGTAAGCAAAGCCGTAACAAAAATAAAAAACAAAGTAAGGGCGTCAACCCACTTCTTAATAGTTAATACTTAATAGTACAAGCTCACTTTCAAGCGGTCAACATTCAAGCATAAGCCGTAAAAAAAGAAAATAGGTAAAAGTCAAAGAGGTGTCGTTCGATACAACATGTTTACAGGCTTCATTATGTGCATTACGACGGTAACATTAACATGGTTAAGTATATTGCAATAATTTGGTTATAAAAATTGAAACATAAATAAAAGAAAATTATACAACATTACCAATGCTCTTTAAGTTGGTATCATCTCATTTCTCATGTTACCCACAAGTTATGTAAGGTTATATAACCCACGATTATTTTTCTTCTTATAAATTAATGAATGAATACTATTAAATAAAAATCAGATTATATATATTGTAGATGATAAATTCTAAGCTTTTAAAAACTTAAAGGTATTAAAGTGATATTTTATAGAATCAAAAGGTTAGTTTTGAAACATTTAGAAAGTTAAGGGTAAAATGAGTTTTTATAGATTGGTTGTAGGAAGGAGGATCTATGAAGAAACTGTTTTACATGTAATGAAAATATGAAATAAAATTTGTCCTCCCAATAACAAAGCAACCTAGATTCCACTGAAAAAAGTGAAAATAAAAAGAATGGTATCTATAATTGTCTTTCAAGAAAAGTAAAAGAAGGTTTCATGTTTCTTACTTGGGACCCTTTTTCATTACATTCACTTTTGTATTATTTACAGTTTTGCTTTTATTCATTCCAAAAAAAATCCTTTTGCATATTTTGTACTTATATAAGACTCTTTCCATCATCATCATCTAAACACACGTTTCATCATCTTATTTATTATCACAAGATGACGATAGAAGAAGTGTTTACGAGCCGAGCCAAACTAAGCTAGGGGAAGCTCGAACTCGACTTAGATTTAAACCAAGCATGCCTCGGATCAGCTCGGATTGTAAACCTAGCATGAAATCTTGGTTCGGACTCACTAGGAATTTTTTTCAGTGGGTTCACTATTTTCCGACATTTTAATTAAATATAATTGTACATAAAAATTTTTGGGTCGAGTTGACGGTTCGGGTCTTGTAATGTTCTTCACGTAATAACAGTGCGATATATTAAGTCAATGATTAAAATTACAAAATATCATCATTAAAGAGTTCGAATGTACATAGTGCATTTTCGTTTAAGATTTATGAGCTTCAAACCAAGCGGGAGTCAAGGGGATCACGCACCCTTGCGGAGTCCAAGGTGGTGGTCCTGCTGACCATTCAGTAGCCATGGGTCAAGGGGGCAACGCCTGTTGTAGGGTTCGGGGCAACGCCCCGAAACCTAAACGAAATATGCTAAGTTTGTATGACCAAAATTAACTTGATCCGAAGATTTAACCACTACTAACTACCATTTTGTTTGCTAAGTTTATATGACCGGAAAGTGATTTTAACACGATCATATAGAAATCTAGTACGATTTTCAATTTATCTTCCCCTTGTTTTCAATTTGGGGTTAATCTGGTACGATTTGCGCTGCTCTCTCTCTCTGGTACGATTTACGACTTCAAACGGTAACAACCTACCACACGCCGGCCGGAGAAGCTAGTCACGCAACCCCTCCTCCGCCGGCCGGCAGCCATCCAACACCCACCACCGCCAGGTGTAGTATCTCCTCCTCCCTCTCTCTCTCTCTCTATATTTCTCTATTTCTCCCGCTTTCTATCGCTCGCTATCTCTCTCTTCCTCGTCGAACAAGCCAGACCCTAACCCTTTGACCGGCCGGTCGGACTACCTAGCTGTACCGAAACCACAATACACCGGATGAAGATCTAGCTAAACCCCTTCACCACAGCCAATTACCGGAAAACCCTACACTGAATTTCCGCCGTCCGACCGACCAGACTCGCTGGAAACCCTACTTTTATTGACACCCGATTGACTTACCACATCTTACCAGTGGCGTCCCTGTTCAACCCGACTGCCAACCCCAAACAATCACACCCTATAACTTACCCAAACCCCAACACCAGGGGCTGACCACTGGTTAGGCCGGAAGCAGGCACCACCTGTGTTGTTTTTTGCAGGTAAATCAGACAGAAACTCCACTGCTAAAGATCGTAACAAAGCATCAAGAAGACTAGTAAGGGAAAATTCGTTACAAGAACATCAGGACACGTGCTGAGGGACAGCGAGAGAAGGATCCACATTTAAAAAGGGCGCGCATCAGACACAACATACACTTCAGACAACCCGCGGTGAGATTGCTCCATTCTTTTGTTGAAATTGCCGATTTTGAAAGTGCATACAGTCACAATTTACACGTTTAGGGCAACAATTATTTGTGTGTAACATCATTTGGTGATACTTGTGTGCATCTGTTAGTGTGTGTAACATCATCTGGGTACTGCATTGTGTAGATCATTGTGTGTGTGGGAGGTTTTTGGGATACTTGCGTGATTTGGGATATAGTCTGTGTGTGCTTGTTTATATCTAAACTCTTGTTGTGCATTACTGGTTCGTGTGGAGACTTGTATCTTTGACTTGCCAACATAGACGGGAGAGCACAGTATGATACTTTGAGATCATGTCCAGCGGGGAAAGGTGTGAGTAGAAGGAATAATAGGACAGGGGAGATATTACGTATAGGATCATGGAATATCGGAACCCTTACGGGAAGAGTTTTGGAGTTGGTGGATGCACTCAAAAGACGCAAAGTTAAAGTTGCATGCCTGCAGGAGACAAGGTGGCAGGGAACAAAAGGAGCAGAATATAATGGATACAAGTTGTGGCACTCAGGATCCAATGGAGTAAAGAATGGAGTAGGATTCTTAGTGAGCAGAGAACTTCAGGACAAGGTAGTGGAAGTAAGAAGATACAATGACCGGATCATGATGTTGAGGATGGTGATAGGGGAGGAGGCAATAGCAATAGTGAGTGCCTATGCACCACATGTTGGGTTGGGAGAGAATGAAAACAAGGAGTTTTGGGATTGCATGGATGAAGCAATGAGAAATATCCCAAACGATGAGAAGGTTTGTATAGGAGGAGACTTCAATGGCCACATTGGAAGGGAGGAAGACGGGTTTCCCATGACACATGGAGGTTTCGGTTTTGGATCCAGGAACGAGAGTGGGGTCACACTTTTGGAGTTTGCAGTGGCGCATGACCTAGGAATCATAAACTCCTTTTTTAAGAAAAGAGATTCACACTTGATCACGTTCAGTAATGGAGGACGGGACACTCAGATTGACTACTTTATGATGAAGAGGGTGGATCGTGGCAAGTGGTGGGACTGCAAGGTATTCCCGGGGGACACAGTGGTGTCGCAGCATAAACTCCTGGCAATGGATATTGTTATGCGTAAGAGGCTAGTAGATGGGAAGAAGAAGAACCCTCAGATTAGGTGGGGCGCCCTAAAGGGAGAGAAGATCACGTTATTCAGCAACAAGGTACTCGAAGGGAGATATACAAGTACATGCGAAGACGCAAATAGCTTGTGGGAGGAAATGGCCGAAAAGGTGACAAGGGCGGCAAAGGAGACACTTGAGATGACAACAGGTAACAAAAGCGGGCAAAGGGAGTCTTGGTGGTGGAATGACGAGGTGCAGATCAAGGTCCGAGAAAAGCAACAAAGGTTCAGAGAGTTTGTCATATGTACAGAGAGCGCAGAGAGGGCACGACTGAAGATGAGGTACAAAGAAGCGAAACGAGAGGCAAAGAAGACAGTTTCAGAAGCTAAAAGTAAGGCTTACATAGAGATGTATAAATGCCTTGAAACTAAAGAGGGAGAGCACGCCATGTTCAAGATTGCAAGGGCTAGGGAGCGAAAGAGGCAGGACCTGGGAGTAGTGAAGTTCATAAAGGGAGAGGATGGACGCGTGTTGGTAAAAGAAAGAGAAATAAAAGATAGGTGGCAAACATATTTCCACGATCTTTTCAACAAGAGCAACTATCAAGAAGAGGAGAGAGAAAACCTCACAAACACAAGAACATCGGGAAACAACTGCTATTGTAGACGCATTACCAAAGAAGAGGTTCTTACAGCTCTCAAGAGGATGGGTCGGAGGAAAGCGGTGGGACCTGACGATATTCCCATTGAGGTATGGAAATGTTTGGGGGATGAAGGTTTGGGATGGTTGACAATGTTGTTCAATACTATACTAAAGACTGGGAGCATGCCAAACAAGTGGAGAAGTAGCACTTTAATCCCTCTATATAAGAACAAGGGAGACGCACAGTGTTGCGAAAACTATAGGGGAATCAAACTGTTGAGCCATACTATGAAACTTTGGGAAAGGGTGATTGAGACCAGACTGAGAAGAGAAACCCAAGTTACGGAAAATCAGTTCGGATTTATGCCAGGAAGATCGACAACGGAGGCAATACACATTCTGCGGAGACTAATGGAAAAATACAGAGAGAAGAAGAAGGACTTGCATATGGTATTCATCGATCTTGAGAAGGCGTATGACAGCGTATCACGACAGGTGATTTGGGATACCTTGGAGAGTAGAGGTATTCCCCAGAAGTATATAGAAGCAATCAAAGATACCTATGAGAATACTAAGACCAGTGTGAGAGCACCGGTGGGAGATACGGACTTCTTCCCAGTGGAGGTGGGATTACACCAAGGATCAGCATTAAGCCCTTTCTTTTTTGCAGTAATTCTGGATGAGTTGTCGAGGTCTATCCAGGATCATATCCCATGGTGTATGCTTTTCGCGGATGATATTGTCTTAGTGGCAGAAACAAAAGCGGAGCTAAATTGTCACACCCCCAAATTCCCACTCGTGGCGTATGTCCACGTGGATGTGACGTGTCCAGAATCACAGCTCAAGGTCATGTAGAACACCTCTATATGCGTTTACAAATCCCATGTTTGACACATACACGTAACAAAATGGTTTGCAGCGGAAAAGTAATTCATAGCAGCGGAAAATAAAATAAGTTTAACATTTGCAGCGGGATCAGAAATTGTCAGATCAAAACATTTCATCAATACATAACATAAACAAATTGTTCTCAAATGACACAAAGACAGAATGCATGAGGATCCTAATTGCTCATCCCTTATACGTGCATTCCTGTTCCGGGTGCCTGTCAGTTACCTGAGAATACAAGTTTAGAAAAAGTGTCAACACAATGGTTGGTGAGTTCACAGGTTTTGATATACATATATATAGTAAGAAAGTGTGTCATGCTGTCTATCAATGTTAGTACCGAGCCCTAGGCCCAAAGTGTCAGTGCGTCACTACCAAACTAGACTTGTTTGTCCTTGCCTCCTCTATGTCTCATATACATAGCAAGTTAGGTCAGAATTTGCACGGGTTATGACATCCAGTCAACATAGTGCCCCGTGGGATTAGTCATTCCCTAATGGATCCATCCAAATCTACCACGTTGTTCGTACATTAACGGTAAGACTTTGTGAGGGCTTAATACGAGTTCAACACTTAATGTTTGTCCAATAAACCAGCATACACAAAATGTTTGTACAGTAATAAATGTTTGACTCGATGCAACTAGTATTCTCCCCCTATTTGAAAGCGTTTGAAAAAGAGTAAAGAGGGGCCGTAAACTCACCTTAGTGATATGAATGTATATAAGCGTAAGCTCCTGAATCGTCAAGTAGCACGTCGGTCACCGGCAACCTATATCGTACACCGTACGTGAGTTCGTGTATGTGACCGTGCTAGTGTTTGTGTTAGTGCTCGTGTTTGTATCCAACAACCCTTGGTTGTTCATGTTTGTCCGTGTCGGTTCTCAATGACCGTGTTTGCTCGTGTTGGTCCACATTGACCGTGTTTGACTGTGTTGGTCCACAATGACCGTGTTTGACCAGAGTTGACCGTGTCAAGTCAACGACCCGTTGGTGATCCGTGTGACGGTTGTGAATCGTGTAGCAAGTGTGTAAGTGCTCGTCGTGTGCAAGACGCGCATGTCACGTCTATGGACAACTTACTATTTACAGTAAGTTTCCATTTTTGGAAAGTTCACAAAACATAACAGTTTTAAAGTTCTAGCATGCTCGTTAGTCCTACGTGATCATGTTAACACATAACACATCATCATACAAAATCATATAAGTTGTTTACAACATGTTTGAACATAAAAGTTTCCTAAAATGGAAAGTTTTCCATTTATAGCATACGAGACATCGGAAACCATCTAACTTAGCATCTAATCATCACATTATAACATAATAAGTCATTTAGCATGTCCAAATCATTCAACACGTTGATAAATCGGTTTTTGTAAAAATAAAGTTACTAAATATAGTAATTTTATGGTTTTTCATGAAAACGATCATTTTAACATTTCTAATCCTATTTTCTCATCATCAATCATCATAATAATCAATCTAGCATCATTCAATCATGTATATATACCCAAATTTATCATCTAGCAACATTTTAACTAGAAAAGTTTCTAAAAATAGTAACCATGCCAAAAATGATCATATTCAACATCAAGATCACATTCTAAGTATCAACATCCTCCTAATAACATCCTAGTAGTAAATCCACATACATGCATGTTGCTAATACCAACCATAACATCATTTTATAAATAAAAAGTTACTAATAATGGAAAGATTGTCAAAAATCATCATTTTAATCCCTTCATCATCATCTAACCATGTAATAATCATCTAATATCATCAAAATGCATATCCAAGCACTAAAAATCATCCCTATCCACATGGATTATACATGCATGGACATATAACATCATCTAGTATCATTTTAAGCATCAAGGTTCATACCCATCATCTTAGATCATCACAATATGCTACTAAATCACTTTAGATCATCATAAATCACATCAAAACCAACAAACCCAGAAACAAGATTCGTGCATGAGCTTCTATGGTGCTTGCATGTGGGTTTTAACACATGCATGAGGGTGTAGAGGTGGTGTGGGTGTGTTTAAAGCCATAAAACTACCTCTTAAGGTCTTGTATCACCAAGATATCGTTTGAACAGCTCTAGCACCTTCTGGACAGTAAGCCTTTGCAGAGAAAAGATGGTGGTTGAGCTTTCCACGTCCTCTTCTTCAAGCTTCAAGTGTGTCTTTGGCTTCTCCCCTTCGATCTTGAGCTTCAATGTGTTCAAAAATGGCTTCCAATGGAGGTGAGAGGGTGAAACAGAGGTTTAATGGGGCAGAGGGTCGAGGGGTTGCGTGGTCAGTCGAAGATTATGATGATAATCCTAGATTAGGCATAATGGTCTTGGATTTATAAAGATTTTGTCGACTGGGCGGCTTCGCGTATCGCGATGGTGCATTCAAATCCTCTCCGCGTACCGCGGAGGATTTCGGGAGTCAACACTCCGCGATGTTTGTCGCGTACCGCGGATGGGCCGCTTATTGGGCCACCGAGTACCGCGGTGGGCTCCCAGAGAGCCCAATAAGCCTCTTTCAAGGAGTTTGATCCGTTCGTCGTCGTTTTCACGCTTCCGAACTATCGTTTGGCCTCGTTTGAACTTCGAAGTTCAATGTGTGAGTGTTTCGTGAGGTTTCGAGTGTTGTGCTACACAATTGTGCTTGACGTTCACCAACGTTCGTGTGTTTTGACACGTGTGTGCTGTTTGCCGATAATTCCACGAATTATCCTGTTGTGTGTCAGTGTTTGTACTGTCGTGCCACGTTTCACACTAAATTAATCTAATTCTAGTGCCACGTGTACATAAAGTATTTAAATAAACATTTAAATAAATATAAAGCTGACCTGGAAAATACGGGGTGTCACATAAATGGTCATTTAGAAGAGTGGCGAACCGCTCTGGAGCAGAGAGGGTTACGCATAAGCAGGACAAAAACTGAGTACCTACATTGCCAGTTTAGCGAGGCAAATGAGGAAGACGAAGACGATCAGCTGACTATTGCAGGCCAGGAGGTGCCAGAGACGACAAAGTTTAAATACCTAGGATCGTTTATACAAGGCGATGGCGACATTGACAGCGACGTAGCTCACAGGGTTCAGGCAGGTTGGAAAAAGTGGAGAGCAGCAACGTCCATCATATGTGACAAGAAGTTCCCAGAAAAACTCAAAGGTAAATTCTATAGAGTGGCGATCAGGCCAGCAATGATGTACGGCACTGACTGTTGGCCGATTAAGAAGAACCAAGCTAGAAAGCTGGTGACAGTGGAGATGAGGATGCTGAGATGGATGTGTGGACACACGAGGCTGGATCGGATAAGAAACGAGGTTTTTCGGGAACGATTACAGGTGGCAAACATCGTGGACAAAGTTAGGGAAGGAAGATTGAGATGGTTTGGACATGTCAGAAGAAGAAGCCAGTCGGCCCTCGTAAGAAGAATAGAGCTTCTCACGGTGGAGGGGAAAAGGGGAAGGGGGCGACCGAGGTTGACATGGGAGGAGCAGATACGACGGGATTTCGCAGAGCTACACCTCTCGGAGGACATGATCTATGATAGGAGTCAGTGGAGACGTAGATTAAAGGTGCAAGATACATAGGTCGTTTCTTAGGTTTCTTGACATAGGGGTCGGCGGCTGTTGTTGTGTCTGTTTGTTGGTTTGGGTTATCGATATGTGTTTATATGTGCTATATGAATGTTTGCGGGATGGTGGGTTGGTATGAGTTTTTTTTCTGTAGGATGTGTTTATACGTGTTATCTGTGTTATATGGATGTTTCGGATCTTTGTTGGTGTTTATACGTGCATATTTGGTGGTTTGGTATCTATGATATGTGTTCAGAGGTGTTTTTTGATTCTTTGCGGGAGGGTGGGTAGGGTATTTCGCTCTCTTAGATGACTTACATGAGTTTACACGATTTAGTGCTTACATGTTTCAGTTATATCGTTGGTGTTTTCATGTTGGTACTTTTTGCTTTTGTTGCGATTTTATGTTGGCTATTTTATGTGGGTATAAATTGTAAAAAAAAAAAAAAACTTTTTTGAGCCGGGGGACTCTACCGAAGCAGCCTCTCTATTCTACTTGTAGATAGGGGTAAGGTGTGTCTTTATCTTTCCCCCCAGACCCCACTCTAAGTGGGATTCTACTGGGTACGCTTGTTGTTGTATATAGAAATCTAGTCATTGATTATCGAGATTTCTTTAACAAAGATCACTTGCCTCAATCAAGTTGACAAATTGCTATGAAAATTACATTAAAAATTCACTTTTAAAAATGTTAATGGTTTCACCTCAGGATTCGTCTCTAAAATATTAATGGGTTCATTCTATTGTTTAACTCTTTCGAATTTTTTTTCCTACTAACGAGTCGAAGCGCGATGGGTTCCCGTGAACCCACCCCCTCTACCTACATCCGCCCATGCTCGTGCTCGGCTCGTTCATTTTTGGCTCGTTTTTACGTAATTTAGATTTTAGATGTAAGTTTATGATTTGGGAGCACTAGATCATATTTTATTTTATTTTATTTTTTTATTTAACATAATTAGAAATATGACACCAAAATATCGTTTTTATTAAAAGTAACCCTATATATATTTATATTTTGGTATAACATGTTGTACAAACGCGCCTACGAGCCGAGCCAGCCTTGGCTTGGACTCGGATCTGTTACAAAACGAGACGACTCGGTTCGGCTCATTTACAAACAAGCTTTATGCCGCTTTTTTCAAACTAGCTATGAGCCAAATCCAAGTTTCGAGCTTTTTGGACAACCTTATGAGTGTTACATGAGTACACTTATATTATATTTTTAAGAAAAACAAATCATATATATTTTCATAGGGTAATAAATTCTTTCAATTTTTGGATCTAATTGTCTAAAATGTGTCTGACACGTAAAATGAAAGAAAGGGGAGCAGGAAGAAAAATAAGCATTAATAAATATATTTGGTTAAAAAATTGATGTTTGTCATGCTTATTAAAATGGGTCATACTAATTTAGTTCTGTCATGTAGTCATCAGGTGCCTCAACTCCCAACTAGTAGAACTCTAGAAGTAAAGAACTCTAGAAGTAAAAGCACTTTTGAAATACATGTTGAAAGTTGTTAAGTTGAAACACCCCCAAATGATGTATAGAAGTAGCAAAAACTCATGTGGTAGAACACAAATTAAGTAGATTTGATGTTTAAACATTAAGCCTATCGAATTAGTCATTCATTTTTATGCATTTATATAATTATTCGCTCCATGATCATGGCGGAAATATGCAATTTTCTCCATTGTAAATGTGTAAATGGTAAGTTGGACACCAGATTTGGTCATTAGGCACCTTTTATTCGTCTCAAATAGTCTTATACTTAAATCACTATCAGATGTAACAACGTGCAGTCTGTATATGTTATATAAGTGGTGCATATATATAATGTAAATGAATATATGTTTCGTAGATACATCACTTATATGGCATGCACATAGTGTAGTTGTCACATTAAACTTATGTCTCAAATTTCTTTTCAACTAGTAGAGATATACAACAATAAGCATCAGGATTGAAAGTTACATGTTAGAAATACTGAACATAACCATAATCTAACTTAACATCTGAATGAGTATCCATTTATAAAGAGACTATATCAAAATGAATGCAGTTTGGTGGAGCAGATGACAAAAACACATGTTGCCACGTAACATATTGTCAACCATAAGGAAGCAGAACCTTCACAATATGTCCGTTGTAAGAGACATATACAATGTCAAACATAAAACAAAAATAAAAAGAAAACCAATGAAACTCTAATGAAGCATCTGCAAAAACCTGTTCCATTCCAAATAAGTGTATTACACTAGAGCAAATCACATCACAAATATCTTGAGATCATTGTGCAGTTTCATTCACATCTGCTTACCCTGCCCTCCAATTTGCAGAGGTGTGTGCTATAGTTGATATAGTTGTGGAGCTGAAGCCAATGGTAATTTTTGTTGGATCGATTCCTTCGTTTCAGATTTAGAGATGGATACGAAAACAATAATGAAATAGAGATTAGATGAAACCTGTGAATCCAGTGAATGCATTGTTGATTCCAGACATGATTACTTAAGATGACGATCCGCTCGGGTTCCCGTTTAAGGTGTACGGTGAGGATGGAGATGAGATGAGAGGGAGCTTGGTTATGGGTTCACGAATTCTCTAATGGTTAGGAGAATTCGATTATGATGTTGGTGTAAAAGTAAGTAACCTTGATTATGAGCCAATTAGCCTCTATTTATATACACCCAAGGGGAAACTCTAATTAGGATAGTAAGGGTAATTACGTCCATCATATAATTACCTATCTTAATGTGTATTTAATTAATTGATCAATTAAATAAATAATCATGAGGGCCATATATTAAATATAATTTATTCTAACAATTTTTTCTTTACATTGATTAGCGACATGCCGACAAAATATGTGGTTGGCAAAAGCATGATGGTGCATTATACAAGATTTGGTCAACCTATGGTGTATGATGGGCAGGACGACTTGCCGGCTTACAAGATTCTTGGTTGAGTACTTTGTGAGCTATTATCAAAAACAACAATGCCAAACAATACAAGGTGCATGGGTGGGTGGAGGGGTACGCACGAAAATTGTGCGTATTAAGGCTTATTCATCTAAAGGATATAAAGCATACAGTCCCTCAGATCGAACCGATGAGGTTAGATTGACGTACAATGCATGTTGTGCATATTGTGAGTGACTTTCCATGTGTCAATATTAGATTCTCTGTTGAGCCAGACCAAAATTGGGTATAGTAACCGGTGCTACCTGTGAGATTATCCAGATGCATCGTAATAGGCTTGTGGATACTGTTTGTTTGTTTTAGACAAAATTAACCTTTATGTTTGTAGCAAATAACAAATATCAACCTTTATGTTTTAGACAAAATTACAATTTCAACCTTTATGTTTCTAACAAATTAATTACGTGAACTTCTGGGTGAACACTAACAGAAGACGGAGGAACCACGTGAACTTCTGGGTGGGTTTTAGCCCTAATTTTCGAACATCCCCGTTTGGAGTAAATTCTTGAATAAGATACGATGATACGTAAATAGTGGGTTTTAGGTTTAAAAATAACAAAAGATCAAAATACCTATAATACCCATCACATGTTTTGCACATGACTAGATTTAACTAGTAAATCTAACCGGGGTTAATGTAAAGGTTTAAATTTGTAACAACTTAAATACTTAAAGGTTGTTTAGCGTAATTAATATAGTTAAAGGTTGATAATTGTTATTTGTTAGAAACATAAAGGTTGAAATTTGTAATTTTGTCTTTGTTTTATTCTGTAATTTGAGATTCTTTTTTATTTGTTATATATGTACAAACTATTTATTTATTTATTTATTTATTTATTTATTGTATTTGAGTTGTTTATACAAATGTGTGTTTATGTTAATGTTTTATAGTGTACATACATAATTCTTGATTTACTATTTTACAATGATTTATATTAATTAAAAAATTTATATTTTTATAAAAGTTGTTAATTTAACATAACATTAATTTTATAAAAAAATATTTCTTTTAATTTTTATCAAAAGTGCTAAATTTTATAAAGATTCAAAAGGTATTGAATTAAAATATGTAAGTTTGTAAATATCTACACTGAAAATTTATCAGACCATCCGGTGTGTCCCTTGGGTGGGCGTGATTGAAGTGTGAATGGTGGGTGGAACACCGCCCCCTAGGGGCGTTGGTGTGGTGGGCGTGGCCACAGCCACGGGAAGTTTTTTTTCTTCTCTCAACCAATAACACCACCACACATCATTACTACTTCATCATGCTTACAACCACTTGGTATTTCCACCCGTAAGTGATTGAGTGAGTGGTTGTGATGAAGCTTAGGTGGCCTCTATGTAGAGTGGGTAGAACCACAAGGCATTCCCCATGGTGTTATTGAAAATGGCTTAGGTCCTTTTTGTCCATATATACACTATATAATATATCTGTGAACTTTCATGGGCGTTTTGCACATGGTTTTCCTAAAAAACAATAATACATTTTGCCTCGTTCTATTTTTAAAATTGCCAGGCATACACAAAAACTACTTTTCGAGTTTATTGAATTTACAAGCTAAAACATGTGTATTATGCATTAAAAGTTGCATGTTAACTCTTTGATTAGAAAATGTCCACTCTCAAAGCAACCAGGGGTTTGGTTTCCGTCTTTCCGGATCAACGGTTAACACCGAACGGGAATGTTAGAACTGAAAGAACCGAAAACCAAAGTCATAATTCGGTTTAGTATACAGACAGAAAAAACAAACAAAAAATTGGTTTTAAACGATTTCAGGTTAATTCGATTATCGATTTAATTGTTTGAAACCAAAAAGCAAAAACCCTATAGGAACGATGCACTTTCAAAGATAAAATGATTTGTTAAACAAGAATCACAACAATACAAAAAATGTAGATAAGATAGATCTTTTAGTAAATGGGTCATGCCCGATCCAAACCTAAATCCGGTGAAAACAAATCCGGTAACTTGACACCAATACATGAGCAAAAGAATATTCTATCTGCATGATAAAGTAATTACGAACCGGGTTCATCTTCGCCGGAAAACCACACATCACTGCTCCGATTCCTCCAGGCTTTCAGATGGGCATTTAATAAGCCCCAATATGTTAATCACCTCCGCCATCTCAGGCCGGTTTGATGGCACCTGTGATGCGCAAATTAGCGCCAATTTCATCACCGGAACCACTTCCTCCGCCGGAAACTTCCCCTGAAGCCGTTCATCAATGCATTCGTCAACCCCGCCATCTTCCAAAGCCCCACGAACCATGTCACAAAGAATCACCACGTCATCCTCCATGTACTCCACCGGCTTCCGACCGGTTACAATCTCAAGAACTAGAATCCCAAACCCATACACATCGCATTTGTCTGTGATTTTGACCGTTTTGCATGCGAATTCGGGCGCCATGTAACCGAGGGCGCTTTGGATCTTGCTGCTGAGAACATACCGGTCTAGCATCGGTAGAAGCCTGGCTAGACCAAAGTCAGCAACTTTGGGCTCACCCAACCCGTCGATCAAGATGTTGCTGGATTTCAGATTGTAATGTATGATGTTAAGCTGATGCAAGTGAGCCAAGCTTTTTGCGATCCCTAGAATGATGTTGAATCGTTCGTTCCATGTGAGTGAGATTCCGTTTGCATCTTCATCTTCGTGAAGATGCTTGTAAAGATTTCCACCGGGAACATATTCATAGATTAACAGTTGCAGTGATGGAGTCCAGTAATACCCTTCAAGGGTTACAAGATTCGGGTGATGAATCTTTCCCAGCTTCTTAACCTCCCTCTCAAACTCTTCTTGAGATTTGACAAGACTCGAAACGGTGAGCTTTTTAATCGCTACGGATTGGCCGTCCCCTAGAATGGTTCGGTATACTGCACCAAACCCACCACGCCCAAGCTCACAATCCTTGTTTAGTAAAGCGTGTGCACCTGTACTGAACTCAAGTTCCCCTGAAAACATAACCAGCTTGCCAGACTTTGTGTCTGTACCAGGTGAGCTGCTGAGACTACTACCGGATAATGGGACCGCGGCTGCTGACCTGGACATGGTGGATCGGACTCTAATATTGAGAACTGTAACAAAAATTATACCAATAACAATCACAGCAGCTGCACCAATTGCTATGAGAGTTGATATGCTAAGAATTGTCTTCTTGTGACCAAGAATCTGAGGGGCCAAGTCAGGGTCTGAGCCAGTTGAGTTGGGGTTGAGCACTATTGGTTTAGGAAGCACACCTGAACAGCTTTTGTTCACAGCAGCACCACAAAGAGTCGGATTGCCAGCTACAGAGGATGGAGATATAGTGTTGAAGAAAGCACTTGCTGGTAATTCACCTTGTAGTTGATTGTGTGAAACATTGAATGTTACTAAATGGACAAGGTTTGCTAATGGCTTAGGTAGGGTTCCAGTGAGCTTGTTAAAAGACAAATCTACATACTCAAGATTAGCAAGTTTTGACATTGCTACAGGAATTTGACCTGAGAGGCTGTTTCGTGATAATATCCTGAAAAAAACAACAACATAGATTAGAACAAGAAATAGCACAAAATATTATGAAACATATTACATTAAAAGAATCTTACAGAGAAGTTAGGGATGGACATGTTTCAATTGAACTTGGAATGCTGCCAGAAAGAGAGTTCTGTGATATTACGAGACGCTTCAGTGAAGTTGCGCCTCCGATTTCAAAAGGAATGCTTCCATTCAACTGGTTTACACTCAAATCAAGACTATCCAAAACCTTTAGATTGCCAACAGTCTTTGGGATTTCACCTGTCAGTGAATTCTTAGACATATTCAAGATTCTCAAGCTGCTAAATTTCCCAATATCAGATGGGATTTCACCAGATAACTCATTTTGGGATATATCAACAACTTGAAGATTCTGGTGTGAGATAAAATTAGAGGAGGTAAATGCGCCACTGATGCTTCCGGTCAATTTATTTTCTGAAAACTTAACAGTTTGTAGCCCTAACTGGAATACCCATGTAGGAAGAAACGCTGTTAATGAATTCTGACTCACATCCAAGATTTTGATGTTTTGGCAATTGATCATGGATGTTGGCAAGCTCCCAGAGAAGCGATTGTTGGAAATATTCAGTACTTTTAGTGACTGAATCTTACCAATTGCATTTGGTACTGCACCAGAGAACATATTATTAGCAAGATCAACATTTTGAAGGCTTCCCATTTCACCAATCCATTCAGTGATCTCACCAGTGAACAAATTGCTGTGAAAATTCAGATCACTGCACAAAGAAAGTTTCTGTAATGAGCTTGGGAGATTCCCAGAAAATGAATTTTCACTAAAATCAACTGATCTCAACAGCGCGCAGGCCCCGATTTCACCAGGAACCTGACCAGTAAACTGGTTCTTTCTCAGCTTAATTTCTCTAAGGTTATACAAGCCATCAATGCTCCTTGGGATTTCACCCTCCAAAAGATTATCAGAAACATCTAATGATCTAAGTCCACGCAAGGACCATACACCTGAAGGTAACATGCCTGAAAACTGATTGGATGAAAAGTTAAGAGAACCAAGAGCTGAACATGAAACCAAAGTATCTGCAATTTGGCCTGAAAACATGTTATTGGCTAAAGAAATTGACCTCAGAGATCCACATTGCTCAAAGAAATTAGAAGGAACAGGTCCAGACAGACTATTTTCACTTAAATCAATCACCCTCAGGTTACTTAGTTGAGCTAGGTTAACACCTATGCTTCCAGTAAGATTGTTTCTAGCCAGTGATAACTTCCGGAGAAACTTCAACTTCATCAAGCCCCTTCCCATCTTTCCCGATAGCCCAAATCCATCAAGAACAAGATCAGACACCCTGTTGGATCTAGGGTTGCATCTAACACCTTTCCATTTACAGGGACTGTCATCATCTTCATTCCAGGAGACCAATTTACCATTTGGATCTTGAAGGTCTGCCTTGAATACAATCAAGCCCAGAACATCATCATCCAGAGTTGGATTCAACGATGTCACAATAATAACACGAGACAGTATCAGAAACAAAAAATTCCTAAACACCTTCCTCATTTCAAAACCATCATACAAAACCAAACAAACTCACCGCATTTTATACAGCATAACTAACGTCAATTATAACATCAAATTAACTTAATATCCAAGTGCTGTTAACAATTTTACTTTAAATTGCAAGTGAAGAAGACGGAGAAGATAAATGTTGCGAGAAATCAGGTTACGAGCAAAGCCAGATGCTTTACCTAACAATTAAACCGGCGGCGAGATCACCGGAGAATATGTCAACGGAGAATTGAAAGTTTTTTTCGTTACCAGAGAAGTAGAGGCACAGCGGTTGTGAGGATTCCGGCCGCCGTGTGGCAGGGTTGTTTTCTTTATAGCTTGCTCTCTTTTCACTTTTTGAAGACCTGTGTTAAGTCGGACAGAAAGAATACATATACCTTAATTTAAGCAAACATTAAGAAGAAGAAGTGTGGGCCCCACATGTGGATGTACACGTGCCCATATATAATTGGGTTAAGGTGAGTTGTCTTACACGTTGGCATATACAGTTGTTTGGATTGTGGCGTAGAAGACGGTGCAAAAACTGTTTGTGTTATGAACTTTGAAGGGTATATTATGTAAATTCAGGAAAAAAGTTAAGGGGTCGTTTTGTAATATGAGAGTAAGTTGAAGGGGTTATAGTTGCAGCCGGAAGTCAGCCCTTTATCTTAACTTAAAAATTATTGTTTTATATAACGTTTCTCTCAACAAAAAATAAGTGTTTTTTCTTTTCTTTGCTGTGGGATTAAATTATGATTTTAATTTAAGAGTTTTAACTTCTTTCACCTTAAAATAACAACTAAGTACTATCGTTTAAACAATTAACGGTTTTATCTCTTACCTATAGCTTAAACCATATAGGCCAAAACCGTTGATTATTTTGACGATAGCGGTTTTATTGTTAGAGGATCATGTTTTGAGTCATGTAATTAAAATACTTAAATCATGAGGGTTAAAACAATAACTTATCATTGTTGTGAAAAGCTCTGAAATTTTATTCCATTTTATAAATAAAATATGCATAGAACATGGGATTTAAAAAATAAAACTGTCTTGTTCATATATTTGTTCCATCTTCATGACAAGTAGTTGTATGTTTTCTTGTTGTTATATATCTAAGCTACATCACTTATGCTAAATAGACAAAGTGATGTAACCGTGTAAAGTGTCATGATTTTCTTAATTATACACTAATATTTTATATATTAGCAATCATATTTTTTATATATTTGTTTATTTAACGATTTGTCAAATTAAGATGGTAAATATACAAACTCTTAATTTGTAGAACTTCACAAAGTTTAATGGTATGCTTCATGGCAAGTGAAAGAAGGTTTCCTCTAAAGGGGTTATAGTCTAGTGGTAGATTTTTTACTTTTTTTATAGAGAAAATTACATATTTCTCCTTCTTAACTTGAAAAATTACATCTTTTTTCAAAGTACAAATTTTCAATGCATAATATACAATGCTCTTAAAGCATGATTTGGAAAAATATATAATTTTACAAGTTATGAGGGAAATATGTAAAAACCTCTTTTTTATTAAAGGTCTTGGGTTGTAGTTTCACATATAACAAATATTGCTCTGAGTTGAGCTAGGAGGTTTTCCTAGTAGGTTTTCACCTAGGCGGGTGGATAAGGTCACCATGCTCTGTTAATCAGACAAAAGGGTGATTTATTGCCAAGGTGATCCAAAGTGATTGAAGTGAAAGAAGGTCATTAAATGTATAAGATGAGAAGATGGAGGGGTAGGTGATGTAATTAATAAAAAGGTATGTGAGATTGTGAGTGGCGATCAGAGAGACAGAGACTTTTTGTATTTTGCCTTTTGACCCTTTCTTTTCTTTACTTTATCTAATTAATGGTCCCTACACTCTTCCTCTCTCTGCTTTGAAACATTTATTATTTGTTTAACATTCTGTCTTTGAAATTAAATTCATTTCTTATTAGAGTTTTTATTATTTTTTTTCAAAACTTATTTATCAAAAATGGGATATTTAAAAAGTACTAATTTGATTAGTTTATAAATATTAAAAAATCACGCTCGCGGTTCTTCAAGTATTTGACCTCACACTCAATGCATTATTATCACTATCATTATTGACGTAGGTTTCTCACGGTTTAGTCATAAAAATTTACATATTTTTTATACCTACCCTAAATGTATCGAATATGTGTGTATGTATCTATGTGTGTATACATTATTTCTGTAGTGACTAATTTTAGGTAGATGATTACAATAAACACATAATTCACTTATATTATTTGTTTTGATAATTCTATAAAATATAGCAAACACATAATATATTATTTGTTTTAATGATTTACTTTTACTATTTGTTTTAATGCTTATACATAATATAACCGGCTATAGTAATTTATTACCTTTCTATCATGTTATACAAGCAAAGCACTATCACAAGTGTATTATACGATTTTCATAAACTTTGTTATTTATTAAAAACACATGTGGTAGTTGAAATTTATACATATCAATATGCCAATAGTTATAACTTATAAAGCGGGTATAATTCTTATTGAAATGATGCCTACATTTAGATGATATAAAATATAGAAAGCTCCTAACTAAAAATTGACTACTTCCTTTGTCGTAACATTAACGGCTAAACCAAGATTGTGACATTAAGTGTCAACTTACTCTATTTATCTTTGTGATTTAGATAAGTTATTTATGTTTGTGATTTAGATAAGTTTTTTTGAACGACTTCTTTTCTCACATCTATCTCTTACTTTCGCAGCCTGTAAGCAAGGTTGAGTGATCTCCATAAGAATCAACGACAACACTCGATGCTAGGAGCCCTGTGGAATTGGTAAACATTTGCTCCCCATCAAAATCAAACATGTAATATATCCCAAGCTAACATTTCACCTAATCTCCTTCAAGCTTGCCCCAGATGGATTCGAATCCCCGACATCCACTATGAAAGGTAAGATCCCTAACCATTAGGTTGGGTTTTCTGGACACGAGGGATTAGATAACTAATAATAATAATAATAATAATAATTATAATAATAATAGTTAATGTGAGACTAATATACTTGGTAGAGACATCGTTTTTTAGAAATATCGTAAGTTCAAACCCAAACAAAAGAACATATTTGACTTTTGAGAGTAGTTTAAGAATAAAAGTAGAATAATATTGTTTAAAAAAAATATATAATACAACGATTTAAAATAAAATTATAAAAATATGCCAACCTCTTATTTGATGTGATAGTAATTGGTTTCCTCAAAATATTAAAATATTAAGTTTACATACATAGTCTTGAGATATAAATACAAGTCACATACATATTTTTACCAAATGAAGATGATGCATAAGGGCAATTTTGGTATTTAGTTAGACCACCCATCACCCATGTTTAATTAATAATTCCAAGGTCATATAAAATTCTAAGAAGATTGAGCCACTATTGACGGAACCAAACGGGAATAGAAGCAAAATGTACAAACATATAAAACAAAAAAACAAGGGTGCCGTTAGGTCAATTAATGTCAGAAGTGTGTTGCGTATATCCATGTATGTATTCACAGGGAATAAATTATAAATTATGAAAATGCAAGAGTCAAGAGTGGGTAGAATAAATAAAATATGTTTGATTTTTATATATGTTACAAACTTAGACGTTAAAGTAAATAATAAAATTAGAAAAAAAGGAAATCGCGATCGGTGGTTGCTTGAGGCGGAATCACGATCAGCAGTGGAGGGAGTCACATAGGCGGTCGGCGGTGAAGGGAGTTGCGATCGGTGGTTGGTGATGGAGGGAGTCGCGAGCGGCGGTGGAGGAGTTTGGTTCACAACTGTGGAGAAAACGGGGGAGGGCTTGAGGACGGGAAGAGGTTAATGTCTTCCCCCAAAAGAGTTTGGTTCATGTATGCGGCAAGAAGAGGGCAAACATACATTTTTTAATGAAATGTCTTAAGAAAAACAAACGAGCTGTAAACCTCCAACCTCTACCCGTGTCTGTGCGGCGCAAAAATAAAAGGGCAGGAAGAGCTTTTTGAAGAAAACAAACACCCCCTAAGACAAACCATGAGATAGGTGCATGTGAGGTACCATAACATAAGTTTTACACTACGACTACCAGCAATGCTAAGACTGCATTTACTACATGCAGTCATATTCATCACTGTTACATCAACATTTTATTCTTTCTTCCACATACATTATCTCTTCTCTTTTTAACTCCAACACATCTTTTCCACATGCATTCTCTCTCTTCCACATCATCATTTCATTTTTCTATTTTTTTCTTTTAAAATCCAACAGTTATCTTTTTATTTTATTATTAAAAATAAAACTTTAAATGTAATGGGGCCCACATAATTGCCACCATTTCCAAACCATTTCCTTTGATACATGTAAAAATTACCACCTTTAATTTAACCATATAATATAAGGCTCAAACATGGTGGAAGGATTGGTAAACTGAGCATGTAAATACCTAAAGTGTTAACATATTTAAAAAAATAATAGAAATACGTTATATATTCCAACGTATTTAAAAAATAATAAAGCATGTGATGTTCTGACATAAAATTATTATATAATATAAGAAAAAAGTTAAAAAAAATTCGAGTCAAAATCACGTGGAAGGATTGAAGGATGGAGCACGATAATAATCAATTGTAAACATACGTAAAACACTAATAAAATACGTCGTATATTACAATATAAAAGTTCTAATAAAAAATTTCATATAATAATATAAGAAAAAACTAAAAAAAGCACCTCACCGTATAAGAAAGATTAAATGAAAAAAAATACAAAAGATAAAAAGAAAATAGTAATCAGAAAATGAAAAAAAAAACATAAACAGCGTGAGGGTCGAACTCAAGATCCCTATTCTAAAAACTCAAAGCTCCAACCATCAGGACAAGTCTCCATTTGTCTTCTTTAGTGCAAACAATGATATTTAGTATAATAAAAAATACGAGCTTCGTCACCTACCTTCCAAATTAAGGTATACTAGGGCTATTAGTTACGACAGTGACATTAAAGCCGCTAAATCCATTAAAAGAAATATATGAGATTAGCACGTCTTCTAAATGTATCTACAATGTAGTATTATTGTATCACTGTTACTTTAATGGAGCATTAGTACATTGAGATAATCTGAAGTGGCTGTGGTGGTTCTGTAGGGTTAATTAAAGAGAGAGACTTGCAAAGTTGCAAGTCACTCGTGTGAGTTCAAAAAGATAGTTAATAAAATGGTTTATATACATTGTTTGGCTAAGCTAGTTATGAGATAAAGTGTTATTTATCTCACTCATAGTTCAACATACATAAATATTGTATTCAAAACTGGGTAAACAATGCGAACATTTTGTTGTTAATTTAGTAAGTTTATAAAAGTACATGTATATAATATGTTATTGTGTCATTTTTCCCACAACAGTTTTACTAAACCAATCTAATAGGTAAAGTATCAAAGTGTTCTCAAATTTTGTGAATCCTAAACGCCGCTGGTATACAAAATCACAGGTCAATGACTTTGGCTGGTCGTTTACTTTGCATATTCAGAAAGGTTAACAATAGGTAGGTTATTTTGTTTAGAAAAAAAGAGTCATATACTTTAACATTTGGCAACAAAATGTCAAGTTTTAGTTACCATTTACTAATTTAATATGATCTAATATTACAATAAATCTATTAATCAAGGGAGACCACAAACAATATTTGTTGAAAGCCTGAAAAACCAAATCTACAATTTCAATAAACACAAAAATAAATGAGAACAATTTGAGTCTATATAAATTTATGACTTTAGTCTGTCATGGTCAAATAATTATAGTTTCCGTTCATCACATCTTGAGTCAACTGAAGGTGTGATTGTTATTCCACAAAACCCTATCAAAATCAAGAAGATAACCCCTTAGCTTTATGATTACTACTCGTGTTATGTGTGTAAACCACTTTACATATCATATTCCCCACAGTGGCCCTGTCAAATCAAAGAAAATATCATATTTCTCACAAAATCCCCTATCATTAACCAAGAAAAGCATCACCAAATTAGAACAACCAAATAGAGATCACTTGCAAAACATAGCAAAATAAAAAAGCAGAAGCATGCAGGCAACAACAGGGACGAAGATAGGGGAAAAGAGATAAAATCAAAATTAAAAAAAAAAATGAAGAAGAAGATAAAATAACGAAAGAAAAACATACCTTGAAGATCAAAATTAAAAACCATTGAAGCCACATCTGATGAAACCTGAATAGAGGCAATAAGACAGTAGAAACGTAAGTAAGGAAAGAAGCCAGGAAGTACACAGCAAGTCAGCAAGAAAGAGAGAATGAAAGAACCTGAGGGCATTAGGGTGTAAATAAACGTGGCCCACGTGCAGAAAATTGCAAATTAAGGATTTAAGGTTTATAATGTAAATAAATGTGGCCCAAGAGATTTGGGATTATGTATCACAATGGTGCAAGATTCAGCATATATATGCTTTCAGTTGTAGGGATTTGGTGAACATTTACAGATCCATTCCGTGTGTTGCAAGGTGGAAAAAAGCTGTCCATGCAGTGGTTTTAGTTGCAATATGGTGTATGTGGCATGCAAGGAACAACAAACTTTTTAACAACATTCCGATTTCTATTGTCAGGATAAATGAAGAAATAAAGTCTCTGACATTTCTATGGATTCGGGCTCGCTCGAAATCTCCTCAACTCACTTGGGATGATTGGGAATCATTTAATCTTAATTGTTTGGGGTTATAATTGGTGATTTTTGTAATTGGTTTGCCTTTGTAATCTGGGACTAAACTCTTAGCCTCCTTTTATAATTTAATGTTTGTTGGCCGTTCAAAAAAAAAATAAAAAAAAATAAATGTGGCCCACGTACAGAAAAATAGTAAAGAAATATACCGACATTGCAAATTAAGGTTTATAGGAATAGGAATACAAGAGATCACCAGATTACCAGAACACAGAGTTACTAATAAAGACTAAATTGGTCCAGGTCCAGGTCCAGGCCCAGGCCCAGGATCGTGAAATAAAATTGAGCCCTAAGCCTCAAAGAAACTGACTAAACAAGAGTGAAAAAAGAGAAACGTAGTGAGCTCAACAATGGCGTCTGATAACGAAGGCGTGATTTTAGAAAGAAAACGAACAATCGTATCGGCTCTATGTAAATCCCGATCTCTGGATGCTGTAAGTTTCAGTTGAACCTTCTTCAATCAGTCAAAATCATATCTGATTTCAATTGTGCTGCTTGAGCTTGATTATCGATTTTTGACAGCTATTGTTCTTAAAATGTGTTCTAAGTTTTTATATTGATCAGTTGCATCAGCAGATATGTGTTCTATTACAATTTGTTAGCCGTCTGCATTCATTACATATTCGTTTACTATGATGAGCAGGTGGATACTAATCATTAAAACAATTTTTCTTGTTGAGCTGCTTGCTTATAATTTGCTGTTCATTAATTTCATGTTATTCAATCACGAATTTAGTTCTCCATAACGTTCTTTGATATCATACTATGAAGTTGAATTCCTTTTTTTTTTGTTTTGATTTTCACACTGGTTTTTATGGTTCATAATCAACGCATAAAACAAATTGTGCTGAAGTTATATGGGCTTATGTAAATATGTTTCTTTCACTTCTGTTTGGGTTTCCATTTTCTTGTTAATCTTCAATTACCCCTTGGGGGCTGGGGCAATCTGAAGCGATTAGGGTTTAGGACTATTGATAGTGTCATGAGTGAACCAGACCAGAAAATGGGAAAATGAAAAACAAGGACCAGAGACCTGACCGTAAAGCAATTAGGGACCGTTTGGTTGAGTCTGAATCATTAAGTGCTGAATGGTTCAGATGTCTGAATGATTAAGAGGGTCTGAACCATTAAGTGCTGAACTGATTAAGATCGTTTGGTTGCGCATCTGAATGAAAATAATTTTTTTTGTCAAAAACCCTAGCCACCCCCTTCGCCCCATCTCAACTCCAGCCTCCAGCCTCCCGTTTGAGTCAATGCCGCCGATCGCCGCTCGTCGCCGCCCGCCGCCCGCTGCCGATCGTCGCCGCTCGTCGCCCCATCTCAACTCCAGGCTCCAGCCCTCCCGTTCGAGTCCTTCGATTGAATCCAAACGCAGCCCGTTTCAACTCCAATCGCAGACCTTTGGGTGCGGCGGGTGAAGAAGGTGGAGAACGGCGGAAGTGGTGGTGCGGTGCGGATTGGAACTCTTCGCTCGAACCCTAAAACCAGAACGGTGAAGGGCGGCTCCTTCGTTCGAACCCTAAATCCAGAAAGGTGCGTAAACCGCTCCTTCATTCGAACCCTAAAACCAGAATGGTGCGGTGCAGCCCTTCGATGCTGGTGCGGCGGGCATGCGGGGGTGCGGCGGGTGTGCGGTGGTGGTGCCGATTGAAACCATTCAGGCGATGGTGGTGGCATTCAGGCGGTGGTGGTACCGATTGGAGCCATTCAGACCTTCCAGCCCTTCTCCCTTTCTCATTCAGACTCCCTTCCAAGTCTGAACCATTCAGACCTTGGTTCAGACATTGGAACCCATTCAGATGTCTTTTTTTTTTCTCAAACAAACAGTCTGAATCTGAACCATTCAGATTCAGACTCATTCAGACCCATTCAGATCCAAACAAATAGCCCCTTAGTCCATCCTGACGTGGTGCTGTGCGGTGGGGCGGTTCACCTACTGGTTTGGTGAAATCATGCATTTTCGGCTGCACATTGTGTTTGCTTGGGTCAACGAGCCTGTAAAACTTCCTCTTGAACAACCATCAAGTGTGTTTTAATTTTGGGGTAAATACAAACATGTTAATCAGTATAAAGTATAAAAATATGAAAAATTCATAAAGAAACATGTAAATTTCAAAGCAAATTGTTGAAGATTTATTTAATTCCAATTTTAAAAAAGAAAACACAATTCCAACTATAAAACTAAATGTGTCAACTTGTGTTCAAAAACTAAAATATTATGATGAGAACTTGAAATTAGTTTTTTATAAATAGATTTTAGTTTTCTAAACATAAATCATTACAAGGAATTGGTTTAATAGTTGGAATTATGTTATTTTTGAAATGGAATGAAACAAATATTTAAAAATCTGTCTTGAGTTGTACCTTTTTTTTTTTTGTAATTTTTTAACATTTTAATAATTTCTGATAGTTTATATGTATTTATTTATGTCAAAGTTAAACACTTCTTTAGTAGGAACTTTCACAAACTGGCGTGGATCCAAACACACTTGATGATTACATGCTATTGGTCTAGCCCAAACAAACAAAACGTGCAGCCTAAAATGCATAAGTTTCTGCCCTATTTATCAAACTGATAGGCAAACGACCATATTGAGACCAACCCAATAACTTCAGGGTCCAGTATTCAGTCCTTGTTTTTCGTTTTCCCTGTCTTTGATCTGGTCATTAACCTGTGAACAGTCATACTCACCTCTAGAAGAGATAGACTTTTTATTTCTGGCATGTTTGTAGTCTGAGATTTGTTTATCATAATAACTCCCCTTTCATGAAATTTCCGCTTTTGACTTGTGATATATGATATATCAAGTGAGTCCTGATCCCTACCTCTAAATCTTCTATGCAGACCAAATTTTTGGATGATGTGGGGAATGACCTCAAGAGCTTGAGTGTTAACATCATGAAAACTGCATATGAGAACAATGAGGAGGTGAGTTGATGTCAATTTTATATTGCATTCTTGAGGGCTGGCACCGGAACTGTGTTGTTTATTTTTGGCAGACTGTATGGCAGCCTTCATTATAATCTGCATGGTGATATAAAAAGAGTATTTATGCTGATCTTAGTATTCATTTTTTGACAGTTAAACAAATGGTTGACGTTTGCAGAGAATTTCCCATCAGATTCTGAGGCATGCTCAAAGGGTCTATGTGAATTGAACGAATACTTGACTGATTATTCTGTTCTTGTGGGTGGTGGATACAGATCTTCTGATGCTGATATAATTGTTTTTTCAACTGTTCATCCATATGTGGTATGTATTATTCATTTTCTGTTTAGTTTAGTTTACTTTTCACCATGGTCGTTGTATGTCAGTATGAAACTTAATGTATTTAGAGCATGAGCAGCAATTTCCCATGATGAGCCAGAATATTAGGTGATTGTAGGAACAATCAGCTATTTGGGATGCTCGCTTATTGGCAAGAATTGATTTTTATGTGTACTTGTGCTTCAACACATACATTTCTTGGTTGAAAGTTTTCTATGAAGATCTTCACTAATCTTTGATTTGTTTATACCGGCTTTTGTATTTTAGTTTCTGTTTCTACATGAAGTTTGCAATGTTATTTTTTAATTACTTTTTCTTTTTGTGATGCCTAATGTTTGCCGTCTGCTGATGGCAGATTAGCCTTCCAAGCTCAGACAGGAATAAACTGCCACATTTGTTGAGATGGATGGATTACATTCAGGTAGCGAGGTTTCTATTCTTTGAGATAGCATCTACTTTATATTTTTGTCCATAGCACAAAAATTCTAGCATAAATAAACTAGGAAATCAATTTTGTATAATGATTTGAATTACCATCGGTCTGTTACCTTCTAAATTGAGCAACAGGAAATCCTTTATTGAATATCACATTTTTCCTTTTCAATAACATGATTGATTGTAAAATATTAGTGCTTCATAATCCAATTTTTGTTTTTTTTTTTGTCCATGCAATCAGAGACGCTTATTTTCTTCTCCTTTTTGCAGAGTACCCAATACTTTGGAGAGCTGTTTGAAAAGATTGTTCTGGAGAAGGCCCCTTTCGATCCTCCAGTGAGCAGACTCTACATAAGTTTCACTATTTTACATATAATTTTCATCCCCTGTGTGCCAATCTTTTCAAACAATTAGTTGAAACATAATATTAAGACAAGGATCTTGTTAATAGATTTATGCATATTTACTATTTAATGATAAGTGGCTCATATTTTTGTTATTCTTTTGTCTGTGTAGTATAAGAATTTCTAATCCCATGAGAGGGTGGCTGTTTTATCTGGGCTACTAGCCATTTACAAAGCACATTTATTATATTATCTTCCTTTGAAATTTTTTCTTTTTTTGGTTCCTTCCTTTTAAGCTGGCCAAACAGACTTCAAAGGGGGACGCCGAGTCAAGTACTAAAAAGGCAGATTCAAGTATAAAAAATGCTGACTTAAGTACAAAAAAGGCTGCCCCAAAGGCAAAATCAGCAATTTCCGGAGCTGACTCAGAGAAAAAATCTGATGTGGTATGATCTCTTTAGGTCTGGCTGCATATTTATTTTTTAGGGCTAAAGTCTCCGAACAACAACACATGTTGAAAAAATGTGGGATTATTTGGTTGGGACATTTTTGAGAATAACTACCAAAAGAAACCACCAACCTATATAAATTGCTATCCTATGACATTAACCCTTTCCTATTTGCCTGATTATGTGCTTCTCTTGACAGGGTAACATGTGCTAAATCCTTATTGGGCTGTGTGATCTTTGTTAACAATAGCTTCTACGTGATATATATATTAGATTTTCTAGACTCCTAAGAGATAAAGGTTGGACGTTGTTTGCTCTATGAATATCTTAGTATTAAATTTAAATGTTTCGTTTAAGTGAAATGGTTCCTATTTGTTTCATGTGTGACATTGAATGCTGGTCAAATTGTATATACATATAGCTTGCATGTATGTTAATGATTTGCTCTTGCCCAACGTTTGTGAAAAAAAAATAATTTGGTACTTCAGAGCCGGGGGTCTCTTTTGGAAGCAACCTCTTTATCCCATGGGGATAGGGTAAGGTTTGCCTTTGTCTCACCCCCAGATCCTACTTACTAGTGGAACTTGACTGGGTATAATTGTTTGTTTGTTTATATATATTGTTTCTTTATTTATAGATGTTACATACCATTACATGTTCTTTCTATTTATTGATTCCTTATTTAAAGAATATTTCAGTTTAAGAAAAAAGTAAAAAAGCAGTAAAACAAAACTCCAAAAAAGTCTTAAGTATGTGAAAGTGAATAAATCAAACTAGATTTGTTTTACTTTTATTTTACTTTTATTTTACTTTTTTGCATTATTTTGACTTTTAAAAGTTAAATGGTAATTTTAGATGGTTAATTTCACCAATGGCAAACAGAATGCAACATGCTTTAACTTTCCTGGACAACTTGTTTGCTTTTATCATAGTAACATACTTTTTCTTGCAAATGTATATAGCATTGTGAAAAGTTGAAAGCATGTATTATGGTGCAATTATTTCACATATAATTTGCACGAATAAGGATGTTGCATACAATTTTTGGAATTAAATAAGGTGTATGCAAAGGAGAATACTGAGAAGGTGAAACTATGCTACATGTTGATGCTATCATGTTTTAAAAGTTGAACAACTGTTGTGATTTTTAACCTTACAAGATTCTTGAATGACTAAATCTGAACTTTTTGAGTATTACAAATTGAAAGTTTTGATAACAGAATTTGATTAATACTATAAGCTTCTTTATGAAGATTGACTGTACTAAATTTACTTAAACTTTTGATTGAAGTTGAATAAACAAGCAACAGGAAAAACAGAAGCTGTCACAGAGAAAAAGAAATTGCCGGATAAGGTACCAGATGACAAAGACAAAGAACTAAGTGTCAGTTTATTAAAAATCCAGGTTGGACTCATCCGTAAGGCCTCCAAACATCCCTCAGCTGATAGGTAATTATTTCGATACCTTTTCCCTAATGATTGGGTCATGTTGGGTTAACCTGCAAACACTTTCTCTCCAATTTTCAGTCTGTTTTATAAATTAATAATTGTTAAATATAATTATAACATAATAATGCATATATATGTGCGGCCCTCAAGGGGCAAAAGTAAAATTGCACTAATTTTAGCCTTGGCGTCCATAAAAGGCATAAGAGGCGTAGCCTCAGTAGGGGGAAAGGGAACGTAATCCTCAAGTGGATCGAGGCGGTGAGGTGAGGTGGTGAGGCTTAAGCCTCACTAAAGAGGAAACATGGCATTTTTTGATTTTGTGCTGATTTTTTTTTGACCTGTTTGACTTTTTTGACCATTATTTCACCCGTTTAGGGATAATAAGAAACCTAATTGAACTAAAGTACACGTATGCAATAAACCAACTAACCAAGTATATGGAAGTTAATCCCGACCATATTAACTTAGGAAATTTTGTTTAGGGGCTCCGCTCCTTGGACCGCCATCAGGGGCGCTGCCCCTAAGACCCCTTGCGGGGGCGCGGCCCCCTTGATCCCCGCTTGGTCAGGAACTCAGAAATCTTAACAAGCGTGTAATTCACACCTCCAAACTCTTTAAGATTCCTTTCCATCCATTTTATACTAAAATATACAATAGAAGCTTCTATGGTACTTAATTACATTATACAATGCATGTTGGAATTCAATTTGCTCTTCCTTTTCAATTATGTTATACCTTGTGATATTTTTATCATTTGTTTTATGTTAGATTGTGACTTTTATGAAATATATATGTAATTTTAATTATTTTTCAATGTTGTTTTGAGGCTTACGCCTCATGAGTCTAACAAAAAACGCCTCGAGGCTCATTTCCGTTTTTTTATACCTTGATTTTAACGTTATTTTACTTATTTTGTAAAAATAACGTTAAAAGCTTTGGGATGATTAGCTACAAACGATAACTTTGAGCCGGGGGACTCTTTCGGAGTAGCCTCTCCATTCCAACTGGGATAGGGGTAAGGTTTGTCTCCGTCCTTCCTCCTAGACAATATATTGGGTAAGTTGTTTGTAATTATAACATAATATTATTACTATAATAATCTAAGAAATAGTAAAAATGATTTAGGAATTTTGTTTGCATTAACATGTTCCCCTTTTAACTATTTTTTTATTTGACATGCCTGAGATGAATACCCTACTTAAATCGGTTCATATGTAAGTAAACGGATCGATATTGCTGCCTCTACTAGTGTGGATAATTTTCATTGACTTTACTTGGAATCTTCAGTTTACTGGTGGAGGAAATAGATGTTGGGGAGGGTAAATGCAGGCAGGTGGTCAGTGGTTTGGCAAAGTATTGTAGTCCAGATGAGTTGACGGTATGACTAATATATATCTTTCTGTATCTATTCATCCTTTTTTTATTTTATTACTTCTCAGAAACTGTTTTATTTAAATTCATATGCTAAATACTTAATATTCCTTTTGATATTTGATATTGTAGAACCGTCTTGTGGCATTAATCACAAATGTGAAACCTGGAAAGTTAAGAGACGTGGTTTCAGAAGGACTGGTAACAACTCTTTTCCCCAATACATCAATCTTGCTATGTTCTATGTTTAAAAATATCATAAGCTGATAGAGATTAGAATTATATTAGTATGTTAGTTAATAGTAGTAGGTTCTAGATAAGGGTAGTTTGGTAATATTAATATTTAGGGTGTTTGTTTGTGAGTTATAAATAGTGGTGAGATTTATGAGTTGGGTAGGAATAGATTTGGTTAAATGTATTGGCTCCTGCTATGCAGTGAGAAGGGTGTAACCTTGGACATCATCTGATGATGATGTAATGGTTTCTATTTTCATTAGCAATACAAATCGTTTCTCAGATTTCTTCTTCATTGTTTTCATTTCAATTCCTATTACCTATTGTGTGTGATCAGTTTCTTATCATTGGTCCGACCGGCCATCCAGCGATTCCAATTTCATCTCCACGCTCTCTTCATCGTTGTCATCCCTACCGATTTCTGTGATTCGTCTCCACACTCTCATCAATTTCATTTAATTTCAGGTTTCATCTTCCTAATCGCTTCCCATTTCATTGCCGTTTCTCGGCAACCTTCCAATTTCGATTTCGATTTCCTCCGTCCATTTCAGCGCCGTTCTCCTCCCACAATTCAATTTCGATTTCATCTGTCAATTTCGTCACCGTCGTAGTTTACCAATTTCAGAAATCGTCAATAGCAATTTCATCGCCGCTGACCTGCCTTGGTCCGAGAATTGATTGTCGATCGTGATTCCATGGAAACGCGTAATCAGAACTCCCGATTAGATTCGCACGAGCAACAAATCAAGCAGCTTCAAGCTGATGTGACAGAAATCAAACAATTGCTGACTGAGGGCCGTACGGAGTCGGCCGAATTTCGCAAAATGATGGTCGCTTGGATGAAGAAATTTGAGAAGCAACCAGAGGATTCGGAGGGTTCTGGCTCGGGTCCGAAAATTTCAGATCCTTATGCAACTCCTCCTCCCTTCGATCATTTTGAGCAATTAGCCACTATTCAGCAATCGGATTTGATTTCCGATTTTATCGCGGATGTCGAGGATATATGGATCCCTAATTCTGCCGATCGTAAGGTGTCTCTTCCTCCTTTTCCTTATCAGAACTGTTATGGGCCTTTAATAGGTGATAGGCCTCAAGTGTTGGATCAAGGGGAGCCCAAAAGTGTTAATACACACAAACTAACTGAGCGAGTGCTTCCTGTTCGTTCAAACAACATTCATTCGGTGCTTTTCACTACACCAGGGTCAATTCCAATGGAGGAAGGTAACCTTCACAATTTTTTATTGAGTGATGCTGAAATCGTGGATGGAGAAGGGGACACAAAAAAATTGGATGCTATCGGTTCTTTTGAACTTTTGGAAACTCTTCTTTTGGGTATAAGTAGTTTTTTCTCCCAACGTTTGGTAATTACCTTGGGTCTCCCTATTTGCTCCTTTGATGGAATTGGTATCAAGTTGGGGAATGGGTATTATGTTTATGTGACTGTACGGGATATGGGCCTTCGGTATCTTTCACTGTTGGATTGGAAAGGACGTAAGAAGAAAGGAAATTGTTTGCGTTGGGGAAATCGTTATGGGCCAGCCCATAAATGTCCAGACACGTCCAGTAAAGTGGGGCAGGACGAATGATTCACTCCCAAGTCTTGAGGACAAGACTTTTAAATAAGGGGGGAGTAATGATAGAGATTAGAATTATATTAGTATGTTAGTTAATAGTAGTAGGTTCTAGATAAGGGTAGTTTGGTAATATTAATATTTAGGGTGTTTGTTTGTGAGTTATAAATAGTGGTGAGATTTATGAGTTGGGTAGGAATAGATTTGGGTAAATGTATTGGCTCCTGCTATGCAGTGAGAAGGGTGTAACCTTGGACATCATCTGATGATGATGTAATGATTTCTATTTTCATTAGCAATACAAATCGTTTCTCAGATTTCTTCTTCATTGTTTTCATTTCAATTCCTATTATCTATTGTGTGTGATCAGTTTCTTATCATAAGCCTATGTGTTAAAGTTTTGGGAATATTATTTATTTAAGAATTAGCAAACAGATGTTTTCTGACTGGCCAAAAATGTTTTACGGTTACAACTATGTTTTTTCTTTTGGACTTTTATCATAGACATCTCTCATAACAATTAAACTCACTTATAATCAAATCAACATATTTTAATTCTCATGTCCATATTTTTGTGGTCTCTTCTTTTGTTATCTTCCAGGTGCTCTGCGCTTCAAATGCAGATCATACAGCTGTAGAGCCGTTGATCGTTCCTGAAGGGGCTAAAATTGGTGAATGTGTTACGTTTTCTGGGTATGCAATAAAATTACATATGAATGAATCTTTCTGGTTATGGCTACTAATATTATAAACACAGTAAAGAGCTTTTGATGTTTAGCACATCAACTAAAGTGTTCTATTGGAACATAATTTGTTGAATCCAAAGTACTAAAGGTTGCAGTTTTGGCCTCATTTACCAAGAATGGGTTGATTTAGGTTGATTTTTATCTCTGTTGCGTCAAGTTGGTAAAGTTTTTTTTTTTTTTTATACTAAAATCAGAACTGGTCAAATGGGTTGGAACATGCCCTAAGTGCGTTCTACTGCTTACAACCTCTTAGATCACCTCAGTTTTGAAAGGCAAACAAACAAACTTACCCAGTATATTCCCTTGAGGACCCACACATATATACATTATATGTGTGCACCACATATGGGGTGTATCGGTTTTGAAAGGCATACTTGCCTAAATAACAACATAATTTCAGGCTCTAATAATTGCAACATGCTTTAAAAAAGATACCGGAATAACATTATGTTTCCATTTTTTATCAAACATAGCAACCATGAGTTAAATCATGTTGGTATAATTAATAAAAAAAATGAAATCGTGCCCTAATCTTAATAACTTTCAGCGTGTTTCTATTATTGATAATGGAGTGAAAGTACAATGCTATTCTGTTGCAATTTATCTCTTCACTAAAATAGATTTGGTTCTACTTAAACCAATTTTTATTTCCATATCTGTTACATTAATTTGTTTATAAAAATAAAGAATGATGTGGAAAATGTTGACTGATGGACCCAAGCAGTAACTAAACTTTTACAATCTAACCTTTTAAAATTCATAATCCAGACAGTTGCTACCTCTGCAAAGTGCAAAAGAGTATATTTTGAACATAATTCTAGGATTAACTGTTTTTTCACATCTCAAATATGGTTCTTGTGTTAAGATTAGGTGCACTGTGGTTTATCATCATACGTTGATCTTGACCAAAGCATATGTTACCCAAACCCATGGTGTTACTCATGTATATTTGTTTCTTATGTTGTGCTTGTAGTTATTGCTAATGCTAATGCCTCTCTATACAGGCATGAAGGAAAGCCTGAAGACGTTTTGAACCCCAAAAAGAAACAACTTGACAAGATAACACCGGTAATTATCTTTAATGAATCGAAGCTTTTATTAACACCTAACACCTATAGCCACAATGTCCAAGACAAATAACCTTACTTCATATGTTGTAAGAACATGTCGTATTTGACCGTGAAGTCAAGTCAAACTTTTGAATTTTCAACATTTTTGACCAAAATTTGGCAACTGCTTTGATGTAATTTGGAATGATGGTTCTAACACACGGGGACTGATTATGAACTTGAAATCATTACCTTGACCTTAAAAATTAAAAGTCAGCTTACGTATTTAGTTTAAACTTCATGCCATTTATGTTTGTAATTGACTTGTGAATTGGCTATAGCACATGGGTGTTTTTTTGTTTTTGTTTAATTTTAATTCATTTTTGCATAAATATGGGCATTTATTTACATAGAATTATTCATGGGTGCAGAATCTTTTCACGGATGACAAAGGTGTGGCCACATTTAAGGGAGTCCCATTTATGACATCTGCTGGACCATGCACATCTACCATTTCTAATGCTGGTATCAAATGATGATGAGGATGGTGATGATGATGATGTTGATGCACAATTACTAGCATCATTTGATGATCATGGCCCAAATCATGCGTTTAATCCGTACTTTTCTCACAAAATATGCTTTTAGTTGGCTGGGAATTGTTTTGTACAAACAATATGCGTGTTGTATTATCATGAAAATTTTGTTGATGATAAATGTCTTTTTATTTACGGTGCACACATATAATGTATATATGTGTGCGCTCTCAAGGGGCCAAAGTAAAATTGCACTAAATTTAACGTTATTTTACTTATTTTGTGAAAATAACGTTAAAAATGTTGGGATTATGAATTTCAAACGATAACTTTGAGCCGGGGGTTCCTTTGAAGCAGCCTCTCTATCCCAATTGGGATGGGGGTAAGGTTTGTGTCTATCCTTCCTTCCAGACCCTACTGAAAAGTGAGAATATACTGGGTAAATGTGTTTTTTTTATATATTTTTCTTAGTGAGGGATTTGATTTTTCAACATGACCTTGTTCTTTAGGTGGACAATTGTAAGGGCTATCATTTGACACGAGGTTAGACACATGAGAGATGTATATAGTGAAGTTGGATATTATCCAGCCCCTATGGTTGAGGTTGAGAGTGACAATCATGCATTTAAAGTTTTAACTCTACAAAGAAAAATGTATGTTATAACTAAATTGAATCATTCAGAGGTGTATTTCATTAATGGATGTTTGTGTAACACTGATGTAAGCATGTGATAGGCTACATATCAATGAATGAATCTAAGAACAATGTGACATATGACAGGATGGTATGATTAATTTAATAGAAAAAATATAAGAGAAATCAAAAATAAACTTTATTATGTATGTTAGTGTTATTGAAATTAACATGGTCAAGTAAAAAAACAAACATATAGAAATTGGAATTATAACAAGGTGGTTACATAGATCCAAACATAAATAGACACTAACATAACGGTATCGTTGTTCTTTAGTTAGTATTGGTCTAATGGTTTCATTATTCATAATATCATCATGTTGTTGTCATTTGATATAACTCATGCTTATAATTTGTTTTTTCAAATTAAGAAATGAAAGTTAATTAGTATAAATCAAATTATATATACCACATGGTATAAGCTCTTAATTTTAAAAACTTCAAGAGGTCAAAGTAATAATTTATAAAATTAAAAGATAAGTTTCAAAAGTTTTTAAAATTAAAAGGGTGGAATTTAAAGTATAAAAAATTAAAAACAAACATAATTTTTATATGAATCTGATCAATTTTAATTAAAACTTATGTCGAAACATAAATAGTATATAAAGACACTTGAAGCCGACATAAAAAAATTGACAAAACTCAATCTTGAATAAAATTTTTGTCAAATTTAAACGGACTTGATTTTAAATAAAATGTATAAAGTGACTTATACAAAATCATGTAGATAAAAAAAAGAATGACACACAACCAAAATCCAAATAAGAGTGTCGAAAATATCCGAACATGAATAAGCTTAATAGGGTTGAGTTATTTGGGTCAAAAACGTTAATCGGGTCAACCTGATAAACCCGAACTGTTAATAGGGTTGGATTTAAGGTATATTTTTAAAAATTAGTCACATGAATAACTCAAATTAGGATGATTAATATGTTTTTTTAAATATAATAATTATCAAAGGAAAACCTTGAAATAATGCCTGACTATAAGAAAATTTCTACTGCTAAGCTTGATACAGTCTCATTGTACCATTTGGATTTCAGATGGTGCATTGTCATGCCCTAAGATATTAAAATATACACGATTGCACAATAGGAAACACATGACATAAGTAAGTTATTCAAAATTGTGTTTCTTGAACGAAAGAACCAAAAACTTCCGCCTATTAAATAAAGGTTTTCATACAGTACATAAAAATTGATTTCCCACCGCTCTCTACTATTAAATTAAATACATATACGACACTTTTTCTCTCTCTCTCTAAATTTTAAGTTTTCTTCTCTTTCTAAATCATATTTTTTATATTTTTATAAAAAGTTTTAAGAAATATATATATGATATTTAAGGGTCAAGTTACTCAGTTTAACAAGTGATTGACGCTTAACTTATCGGTTCAAGAAAAAAGATACAGGATGAAGAATCTGCAATTTCAGAAAGTAACAATGGCAAGCTAGCTAGCTAGTATGGGATTTGAATTGATTTAAAGTTATAAATGGCCATTTAAAATAAACAATTTACATAAAAGAATATATATTACTCCAAGAATATATATTAATTTGGATTAAATCTTTTGCTGCAGTACGTAGGAAGTTCAACCATCAGTTCATATTGATCATATCGATTTTGATATGATACTCTAATTTAAAGAGAAAATACCAACGAGGCAGTGTCTCAGCGGTACCTCGAGATTTTCTCAAATAAGAGGTCTCGGGTTCGAAACCCTCCCATAGCGAAAAAGGGGTCTATGGGGGGTCACGGGTTTTTCTGTGAGGTATCCTTCTGTGTGGCTGTGATGGCTCATGAGAGGTCCAGGTAGTCCAGACAACTAGACCTTGGTGACATGGCCTGGAAACAGTGGGCTCACACGATTGAGACCTTCGCCGTTCCAAAAAAAAATTTAAAGAGAATATTAGTAATAAATTATGATGTACGTGTGTAGGCCTCCATTGAATCGAGTGAAATAAAACGTGTGAAAACCAAATCTCAAATGAAAAATCGTTAAATTCCATCTGACATTAAAAATAAACATGTGATTTGTATTAAAATTAAAAAAAAAATTGTGTTTAAATAAATAAATTAATTTTAATATAGTTAATTACTAACAACATATTTATTTTCAAGATTTGAAATAAATGACATTTTAAGGATTTTCTTTATAAAATTAGATTTTCACACGATATAATCGATACACACATATATAAGATCACAAAATATATGTGATCTACTCCTTGTTTGATCATTCCTCTCTTTTCTTCAAAATTTATAACTAATCGATGTAACATTTTCTTCATATACACACACACACTCACATTATATAATACATATTAGAAGGATAAAATAGTAATTTGATTAATTTTTTTAAAAATTTAGAGTTTTACAACTATTATATCAAATGGTAAAAAGTTTTGTCCCATGTCGGTAGCCTTTAAAAATTGAAATGAGATGAAGTGATTGTAAAAAACCCTTAGGTAGCGTTTGGTATGCATGAATGAATGGTGGAATGGAATGAGTCATTACGTTGGAATGAAAAGAAGCGTGTTTGGTTACCACATAGGAATGGCATGTACTATTCCATAAGGAATGTGATTCCTTCACTTTTGATGATTTTCATTCCTTGGAGTAGGGGTGTTTTTTTTTCATTCCTTCTCTTGAAGGAATGATTCGACCAATGACCCGACCCATGTCCAAAACATTACCCGACCCATGTCCAAAACTACGACCCGACCTATGACTAGAACCCAACCTGACCCTTGACCCGACCCATGACCCGACCCATGACCCGAACCATGACTTGAACCATGACCCGAACCATGATTCGAACCATAACTCGACCCATAACCTGAACCATAATCCAAACTATGATTCGAACTATGACCCGACCCATAACAAAACCCATGACCCAAACCATGACTCGAAAGATGGCCTGAACCATGATTTGATCCATGACTCAAACAATGACCCGACCCATGACTCAAACAATGACCCGACCCATGCACCAAACCATGACCCGACCCATGACCCAAACCATGATCTGAACTATGATATGTCGCATGACCCAAACCATGACCCGATCCATGAATTGCCCCGTGGCACGACCCATAATCGAACCATGGGCAAAACAAAAACCGACCAATGAACCGACTGACGATCCGAACCATGTCTCGACCCATGACACACGAACCGACCCACGACCCGACCCATGATTCGAACAATGATTAGAACCACAAATCAACCCATAAATTGTATTCCATTTCTTCATCTTCTCATGTCTAACAAACAACATGAAGTAATGAATCATTTCATTACCATAGGTAACCAAACAGGACAATGGAATGGTAATGATCCATTTCATTCCTTTGTCCATTCCATTCCCTCGTTCATTCCATTCCCCCGTTCATTCCATTCCTTCATACCAAACAGACCCTTAAAATAAATGAATCATTCCTTAGCATTTTTGGTCCATTTGGATTTTTATAATTAGAGTTAAAGTCACTTTTAGTTAACTACTAATTAATTTTTTTTTGTTATGGTTATGGCTCAAAGCCGAACAAAACATGCAAACCTTTAAAGTTACTCAAATTAAGTGTTGTATTTCTCGTTGCATCGCGCGAGTATCATAGTAGTACACACACACATGAAAGGCCGATTTAACTATTTTAAGGGCCTTGCATGAAATAAAAATGCCCGCCTTCATTTTCTTTTCAAAATTTATTATTGTATACCTGACCTTTTTATCCGAACTTGAGATTGATTAACAAAATGATAGTTGAAATATAAGATAATTGCGATGAAGCATGGACATAAACCTCGTAAACATGGAGTAACTTATGGAGAGGAAGCTATACATGAGAAAGAAACATGTTTTTTTTAAAGATAATTAACAATCAATAACAAAACGTGATTTCACATTCTAATTGTAACAGTGAATAAGATGAAATTGATGGAAATCATAATCAGCTTATTTGTCTTATCTCTAGCTATCTTTAAAAAACTGAATTGTCTGAAATACCAGATAAAAAAAAATCTAAATTTAAAAAATAACTAAAAATCTTGCTCATTCAACATACGATTTTTTTTTTTTTTTTTGTTTCTTCTTGAACCGAACATCATTTTATTTGCATAGTAGAACGGCACCTTCAACCATTCATTTCTTCGAACAACAAGCCATTTGATCTTTCGAATGAGTCACGGCTGCCATGAACGAAAAGATCGGGAAGGAGGGGTTTGGTTGGACTCCCTTGTATTGTTCTAGGTACGGTTCGCTCATCCCTAATTTGTAACGAGCCTAAATACAACAAATTAGTTTGAGTTTTTTCGAACAATGATAAATTACATCACTATAATTATCATTGTTAGAGAAAAAAAATCAAAACAATATGTTATATTAAATTACTGTAATTTATCATTGTTAGAAAAAAAATTCAAAATAATGTGCTATATTTATGCTCGTTACATCGATGTAAATAATGGACAATGAGAAAAAAAATTAAAAATCTAGTCAACATTATAACGGGAATTAAAGAGAAAATTACATCACTGTAAATAATGTGTTACGTCACCGTTAATTATGTCATTGTAAATTACTTCATTTTGTGTTATATTACTTCATTTTGTGTTACATTACTGTAATGTACCATTTTTAGAAAAATTTCTAATTAATTTGCTATCTTTAAGCTCGTTACAAGTATGTAAATACATGACATAAAAAAAAAAACAAGTCGAGACTATAACGAAATTAAAGAGAAAAATGAGACGAGTATAATGATGCAATTTTTTTAAAAAAATAATATAGTATAAAAAAGTTATGAATGTTTAAAAAAAGGGGGTAATCTTTACATAAATGAAAAATGTCCTAAATGCACTTCTTATTAGAAAAAAAGAAATTGACACGTGGCACGATCCTATACACTTACCTTTTTAAAGTAACCATTGAATGATAGTTAATGGGTTGTAACAAAAGATAAGGATTATTAAAAATTCCATCCCCTATATATATATATGTGTGGATGTTCAAATAAGAACTATTGCAACTTAAAAACTAAATAAACTATTTCTAGCCACATGTTTAAAGGTAAATAGTAACTTTCATATTTTTAATGAAAATTACTTTTATACCCTTAAATCATGTGGCTATAAATATGGTTTTTTTTTTTTTTAGTTTTTTACAAATTGTTAGTTCTTAATATAATAAATCCCTATATATATATATATATATATATATATATATAATGCATGAAAATATATAATTATAAATTTATAATGCATGAAAAAGAATAGTAAATATATTTATTGACAAAAACATGGCCCATAAAATTGAAACCACTGGAAGTTTTTTAAACCTTGAAAAATAGTTAACAAAGATGAGAGCATTAAATTTACTTAGAGATTTGGGTTTTAATTTAACCGATTGGTTGCTGGTAAGAAAGACTTTGTGAGTAATTTTTTATATTATTTTAGTAATATATTTGTGTGCATTTTGTTTGATTTAATGTTTTTATAAAAAATTTGTGTAGAGTTCATGATAAGGGATTTGATTTTCGTTATGTAACTTATATGGTGGGCGGCAGCCGCCCTTCTTAATTTTTTTTCCAGTATTATATGTATGTTAAAATTTTGACCGATTATATTAATATTTTGCAATCGCCTTCCTTGAATTTGCATAATCGGACTTGTGATGAGAATATAAGTTACAGTTTTACTTGTTTTTTTTGGAGAAATGATTACTTAAAAAAATCACCATAGATGTTATTTTGAATATATTTTAAAAAAATAAAACACGTTAGAATACAACTATGCCTAACAATCTTAACTCATAATAAGATAAATGTGTAGATTGCGAAACAATTATTGTATTTTGGGTTGAATGAGTAACATTATAACATATAATGAGTTGAGATGTGTAACACCTTAACACAATGTGGGTCAAATTGGACAAATAACTTAAAAACTACGTGAATATAATGAATTTAAATAGATAAGAATAATAAATAACATATTTGATGAGAAATACTAGAAATTATTCAAATTAATGATTTGTTTAGTTACAATTAATTGTCACTTGAACATAATTGATGTTTTTTAAGGTGACTCATTTAAACCCAAACTGATTTTGCTTAAAACTCATCCTTATTACCTGCACCCATTCTGACCCGTTACACAACCCAACCCGTTCATATTTCTAGGCATCAGAACAACTTTAGATGTATTATATTACTAGTATGTTTTTCTCTATGACATTTAGTTTGATTGTTTTTTTAACGTGATCCGACCCAATTCGACCTAACCCGATATGAACATTAGAGAAAAAAAATATTATATAAAATTTTTTTGCCCCCATAAAAAAATTTCCTGCATCTGTCACTGGTCTATAGGAAAGTATGTGACTTGCTATGAGCGACTTAGAGAGGTGAATTACAACCCTCTAAAGTTAGTTTAATGACGAAAAAAAAAGTTGGATCAACGGTGATTAAGAAATGAAAAACCGATCGGAAACTGTTAATGACAATGTGTATCGAAGGTAAGAATTTTGAAGTTTAATGAGAGGATCTTTATTTGGGTAATTATGTGTGTTAAATTATGAGGTGTTAAATGTGAGACTAGTCCACTTGATAGAGGCATTGCCTTTTGTGTATTTGGGTGTAATTTAGGAGTAGGACTCTTATTGTTAAAAAAAAAAACTAGATTTTTTTACCAATTTAAAGTGGTTTGTTTAAGTTTTGAAAATCAACGAATGGTTAATTAACCACTTAATTAGGCATTTAAAACGAGTCAGATGTTAGGCAATTGGGACTTGGGAGAAACGTTTTGCAGAGTTTCAGGGCTGTAAAACCAGTGTTTCAAAGTGGTTTAAGGGTTTTAAAATTGGGTTATTGGATTTAAATAATTCTTAACTTTAACATGTCGGCCGACAATACTACTAACTGAGGAAATGATTGGTGACACTCACAACTTTCAACATAGTTTCTTGTATTACTCCATTATGCTATTACGCATCATCAAAGAGTGCCAAATGTAGTGCCAATAGAAAATGTGATGAAAGTTGAGAGTGCTACTAAACATTTTCTCAGTTGTGAGTATTAAAATCCAATAACCCATTAAAATTTAGTTCACGAAAGGTTAGGTTTTGTTTTGATGAGTGTGATTATATCACAAATTTAAAAGATCATGGGTTATTGTTCTTCATCAAAGGCAAAGCTCATCCGTACGTGTGAAAGAAGAGATAATTATTTAATATCATTTGGTTGGATTTGTTTCATGTATTAGACTATGTGTTATCCATCACTCTCCCTCACTACACGTAGGCGCCACGTAGGCGCTACATAATCAACCAACAACATCAACCCCTTATCACTTCACATCATGTTTACCTATGTTATCCATCACCTCTCATCACTTCCCTATCACGACACGTCATCACCACCTTTTCTCCCTTTCTTCTCCCCTTTCTTCTCCTTCACCGCGTGACAGCCCTCACGGCCCATGTGTGTTATGGTGATGGGGGCGTGAGGGAGGGTGATCAAGCCCCCCTCACGCTGGATAACACATACTTTTACGACAACGAAACTAAGAGAATCATGGTGTTTTAAGAAAAATCAAGATCAGATTATTAAAAAGCTCAAACAAGTCTGTTTTAAACGAGCTCAAAGCTCGAACTTGAGGCTCACATGTTATTTTGAGTCAATTATTGAGTATAAACAAACTTTTTATCTATAGAATGTTTATTCAATTAAATAAATATATATTTATATAAATAATTGTTTTTTATATAGACTTGTGATAAAATTTAATGAAATCATATATATTATGTCATATATAAAAGTATGATTATAAATATATATAATTGGTAATAAAAATAATTAAATAAATTAATTAATAATAAATAAGTCTAGTCGAGTCCTTTTCATAAATATATATTTTAATTATTAAATCCATAATATGATAAAAATCTCTCAATTCCAGTTTATTGTCAGTTTGTCACTATTTCTTTTTATAGTAATGATTAAGAAAATTGTTTATTTAGGTATAAATATATTAAGTAAAGAAAATTGCATTTTACTTTTATTAAAACTTTAAAACAATAGAAGAATTTTAATAATTTTAGCTGGACCCCATAAAAGACAAAAGTTACTTTTTGAGTTTTATTACACGTACCTCGGTCAACGTTAAATAATTCTAGTAGCTTTGACCTGAAAGAAATATACGTAAACGAAGTAATATTATATATATTTTTGAACAGTCTTAACGTTACACAAATAAATAATTATTTTTCTGTTTGAACGGTTTTGAGGCAATAATTATAAAAGTAGTTTGTTTGTGCTTGGACCACAAAACGTGACCTACAAATGAGATCACTAAATTAAAAATGTGATAGGTTTTTTTTTCTTTTTTTAATTTCAATAATAATTTATATTGTCTGTTTGTCTGATATTAATTTTGATTTTACTTTGCAACGTAGTTATTATTGATTTACACTCCATTTGATTCGATCATAGTTATGATTGTGAATTCATCGAAAAACATATGAGCAATGTCAAGCAAAGAATATTACTGAGATTGCCTTTAGCAATGAAAAAAAGTTGTAACTATTATTAGTCAAGCTGTTAGTATAAATTATTATTGATTAATATCATATATATTTTAAGTTAACAATATCCAATTTGTTTTCTATTATACTCTTCCAAATATATATTTTTCTTCATTATAATTTTCAAGCATTTTAGAAAGGAAGAAAAAGTTGGTAACTTAACATATGGCTACATGGAATTAACGAACAGTTATGGAAAATTAGGTAAAAATGGTTTTTCCTAATTACTTTATTATTATCTTATATTTTTAACAGCCTCAATTACTTCATTTAGTGTGTACTTTAAAAGTTATTGAGATTGCTTCAATCTCTCTCTTGAAGCAAATTGAGCTTTGATCTATTCTTTATTCATAGATATTCAAGAGACTTAGTGTCTTCGATCAATAATTTTTCCATCTTATTGTTTACTTTTTAAAAAAAGTATATATCTAAAAACAACCCGACCAAAAGTGAATAAAAGTGTATGCTCGATAATCCAAACAAACAAAAAAAATTATTCAAAAATGCAACTTGTGAATAATTAATATAAATGTGAACTCAAAACAATAAATAAATTATTACTATGTGAATTTGATTAACATGTTGAAATAGTAAATATAAGGCCAACCAAAATTATTAAAACATACAAAGGCCCCATTTACTACTGTTCATTACCATTATTAAATTTTAAGTCGCAAGCAATTTTCATTTATTCGATCCAGAAGGAAATTTAGTTCTGATCATGCATCTAGAACTTCACATAAGGTTCAATTAACGTGGAAAACCAAGGTTCAAATAACTTGAATTACCAAAAATTCAACATGAATTTTATGTTGATCGTTGAATGGGAGAAATATAATATTTATAGTCCTCCATTGCTTGAATGTAATAATTAGATATGTTCAACATGTTAGAGATCAATTTAAAAATAAATATTAAACCATCTAACGTTGGAAAATATATTTTGTTTATGGATAATAAAATTAATACACAACAAAATAATTAAAAAAAAAAAAATACAAACGTCACTTTCTATTTATAACTTGTGTGATAAAATTAGAATTTAAGCTAGAATTGAGTTTAGAATTAGAAATGCAAACCACATATAACATATTATATGTATATATATATTAATATTAGGGGATGGAAGTAAAAATAATCATCTTTATTGAGTTAACCCGTCAAGATCAAGCCAAATCTTTGTTTTTTTAACATCATTGTAAACACATTTTTAGAACACTTTCTTACTTTTAAGTTTGTGTAAATTCATTACAATTTTAGAGTTAACATCGTTGTATGTTTTGGGTCAAAAACACTTACAGTGCTTTAAGTTAAAACTTACAACGATGTTAATTATCAAACGTTGATTAATTTACGCAAACTCATAAAATAAAAAAAGTGTTCTAAATGTGTGTGTGTATTGTATATGATTAGACTAAAAAAAAAGAAAAAAAACTTTAAAAGGTGTAGGAGATTTTGGTCATTGATTTTTGAGATAGATAGTTACAATTATGTCACATCATTAGAAAGAATTAAAGAGAAACTTAAATGAAAGGGTATAATGAGTATTGTGATTATTGTTAACTTTTTTTAACAACTTTTTCTGTTTTTTCTAAATGTTTATAACTTTTTTATATGTTATTATTGTTTAAAAAAATTATGCCAGAAAATCGAGCATTTTTTTCTTTTCAAAGAGTATAATATTGTTATAAAATAACAGGCCTGAATTACTGTATATGATCTTTGTGTTTTATGGTGTTTTCGGATGTTCATATGTCTGAACACTAAAAACATCATAAATTGTTCAGTTTAAGTTTCATAAATACCCGAACACCATTAACACCATAAAATGTTTACACTATAAACACGATAAATTATATCAAAAAACATCATAAAACTAAGTTAAAAAACACTATGTACAAACTTTAAGATTTATGACATTTTTAGTAAAAAAACCACATAAAATGGCCGGTTTTAGTTTCATTAATACCTGAGTATCATAAAACCATAAAATGTTAACACCGTAAAATAACTCGGAAAACACCATTACACGTATAGATGCGTCATATAAAAAACACTACAAAATATCATGTTTTAGTTTCATTATGACATGAACACCATAAACACCATAAAATAACTCAAAAACACCATAAAAACACGAACATCATAAAAAGTAAATGTCACAAAATGCATAGATGCGTTACAAAACTAAGTGTTTATAGCGTTTTTCTTGAACACAATAAAACTAAGTTAAAAAACATCAGGTATAAACTTAAGTTTTTATATTATTTTCGTGTTCAAAAACACACTATAAAACGCACTGTGATGTCTTATGTTATGTTAGTGTTCAAAAACACCATAAAACAACAACGTCATAATAACGCAAGTTCCATGAACACATATTATTGGTTGTTTTTTTTTAATATAAAAAATATTATATTCGTTAGAAAGGTAAAAAACGATTGATTTTATGGTGTATTTTTTTTAAAAAAAATGTTAACGTATAAAATAGTTATAAACGTTTAAAAAACGGTTGAAGTTGCGCGTGACTTGCATTTGCAACCTCTTTTTTTATTAGCATCTATACCCTTTAACTTAATGTACTTATGTCTCGTTCTTCTTGCTTCTTATATTTTTTAAGGTTTTCATTCTTTGTTGCATATCTTTTTCATATATATTTATATAGACGTATCTATAGCCACTTGATATCTCTAATACGACGAGTTTGTGATGTTTTACTTTTTTTTTAAGGCGTGTTTATTGTAGTTTCTATGGTAAGGGTTTTGAGGGTGAATATTGTGTACTTTTGTTGCTTTTGACTTTCAATATGTTTTAATCTAAATTTTTTTGCTTATTTTTTCAACAAAGTTTTTAAATGAAACAATCTATTCTTTCTACGAAACAATGTCTCTATCAAGCGAGTTAGTCTCACGTTAGCTTCTCATTTTGTCTTGTAATCTAAACTAATTGTCACACCCCGAGCCGGCGGGACGGATCGTGTTCCTCGTCGGGCGGAAAGTTCTCGGGGCGATATATCGTGAGTGATAATCGTGATGATCAGATTGTTTACATAACATCAATGTTAAGAATAACTAAAACACCATAAGCATTTAAACTAGGAATACAAAGTTAAATTCACCTCAAATCTCTCTTATTTCTGTGTTTCCCTCCATTGTTGTTACAATTGGTTCGGACCGGGTCGGGTTGGGAACCAGCAGGGGAGCCGACTCAAAATGAGCATTTGAACGCCCTCATATGAACGGTTGGTTGAGCCGGTTCACCAGTCGGGCCGGAAACAGATGGTATGATCACTGGACTTAGGTTTTTCTTTTTACTAATATCTAAAAGTTGAAACGTTAAGATTAAACCACGTATTTTTTTTAACATGATTATGTTTATTTGAACATTAATAATGTTTGTTTAAATATACTTATAATTCTAAAATTGTTTCGGTGTTTTTGTAACTATTTATTATGCCATCCAATCCAACAAATTCAACCAGTAATTAATAAAACGTCCAGTTCACATGTTCAATAATCGGTTCGATTATGAAAATATTGTCTCTCTTTCGTTCAACCCTTTGAATCTTTTACAGGATGCATGTATCGGACCCAACAATTACATATGACGTGGTGAGACCCACATGCAATCATATTTCAACTACACGATTCTACAAGCTGTATAGGTCTTCATGCATATTATGTCAACGCCCACTTTGTTACGTACATCATTCGTATTGATTACCTGGATACAAAGTATGATTGTCTAAAAAACTCGTTGTTTAAAACTCGCTTGATGCAGCTCTCTCGGAAATGTTCGAATTTTGCTCAGTTGTAAACAATCCGATCATGCTTGATTCGGTTTCGAAACGAGCCGAGCATGAGTCAAGTTAAGCTCGCTTATCTCTCACTCAAATAGTTGCTCGTTTGACTCATTCATTTTGGCTTGTTTAAATATAATCAATTATGTATGGATGTATGATGCATGCATAAACTTATGTCATAAGTTTTTTGGTTTATGGTAATATGAAAAATAAATATGTAAATTAAGTCTTGAAAGACTAATAAATAATACAGAGTTCATATAGATAACCTCAACCTTTGTCTTTATATTTCATGAGTTCAGTTTTTCACACAGCTATAACTCCTGTTTTTTTTTTGGATTTTGCACAAACATGTTTAATATTTTATAAGTTTAATTGATAAATTATGCTATTAGTGAACAATTCGAACTAATGAATGATGATGATGTTGATGAACTATTCGAATATTTTGTACTTTTTTATGATCCTTCGTATAATGAAAAATTGTAATTTGTAGATTAAAATTTTGTTTTGTTTATGCATTTGGTTGAACATATTGATTTTTTAAATTGTTGAGTTTGAGATTGATATAAACTTTGAAATTTTCTTAATTTCTTTAACCGAGACAAAGTGAACATTTGACTCGATTTTGAAAATCCAAACTGAGCCGAGCCGCTCGTTTTGAAAACGAGCAGACCCTTAGACCCTTGCTTGGTTCGCTTAAGCTCGACTCGTGAACAACCTTATAAGCTCGACTCGACTCACCAGTTTTGGAAGAAATTCAATACTTTGAGAAAAACCCCCTTGTGAGACTTGAATCCAGGACCATTTGGTTCCTTAAATAATTGTCGGTCCATGGGTGGATTTGCTAATACAAGGGCTCTAAACTCTTCTTAGACAAACAAAAATAGAAACTAGTTTTTCTGTTATCAATAGAATCTAAATATAATGCTCTTGCTAATATAGTTACTAAACTTACTTGGCTGAAAACTTTTCTCTATGAACTTTGAATAATTACATGAACATCTCTCACACTTTAGCGTGACAACCTTTGAGCCACCTATTTGTATCCAATCTTGCATTCCATGTGTCGAAAAAAGCATGTTAAAGTCGATTATTATTTTGTCAAAGAAAAAGTTTCTTATGAGATCTGAATCATTTATACTTTGTTTAAAACTTAATGGTTAAGATGTTTGCTAAGTGATTCAGAGATGTTTTTTAGTAAAACAGTCAATTTCAGCTTCTTACCTATTTAGTGTTAGTCTATTAATAAAATCATTAAAAGTAAATTGTATTTATTAATTTTAAAAAATGCCCAGTAATTAAAAATAAATAAATAATAAAAAAAAAACAGCAGCCAAGAGCCCAAGATGTTGTTTGGTCCGCCTCCAAAACTCTTAGAATTGAATAAGGGCAGACAGCGATGGTAGCATTGAATACTCGGGTCAAGTGTAAAAAATGGTTAATCGCAGAAATTTTGGTTTAGCTTATTTCAAAGAAAATATAATACATTTTTCTTATTATTTTTAATATTTTTATTTATAATATTCATTCAAATCGTTCAATAATATATATTTATAATGAGTCCGATCTCCTTTTTGCCATTCAATTCAAGAAAATACGTCCCATTAAAAAGGTAATTTTTTTTTCCGGTTTCTGGAAGTCGACCTTTTTTCCGATTATTCGGCTTTTCTAGTTCAAAATTGGCATGATGTCAAAATAACCCTTCCATATACATTAAGATATGATGATTTAAGTATTACCTAGACAGAAGTTGAAAGAGAAAATTTTATACAGACATAATCAACTTTTGATTTTGTTTTAATTAAATCATTGGAATTTTGTTTTAATTCAATCAGGTAACTTAAGTTAATTTATGTTTTAATATTAGATAAAAAATCCTGGATAACAGTTAATTTTAGTTCGTTTAGGTTTTATAAGTGAATTTTTAGATGAATTTAGGATTTGTTTGAATGTTTTAGACATATTTTAGACCCATTTTGGCATTTTGTGCTTTTTAAATCAACTAAATGTTTTTTATTTTAAATAAATCACAAATTTTTAAATATTTTAAAATTTTTTGCATTTTAAAAAAATTCGAATTTTTTTTTTCAAAATTCATGTTATTTTTATGTCACCATACAATAAAAAAATTATGGTTACAATTTATATAGATCACGTATCTAAGATTAAAATATAAAAATAAACTTAAGATATTAAATTGAAACAAAACAAAGTTTGAATGACTTTATTAAAACAAAACTAAAACTTAATTATGTTTATAAAAAATTACCCCAACTTAATATTACTTAAAGTTTGAGGGATCTTTGGCAGATTTGCGGTAATTTTATGCTTTAAAAACATAAAAATTTATGAATAAAACAGAGTTTTGATATAAATTAAGTATAGGAAAAAATCTAACTCTTAAAACATAAGAAAGTTAAAGTAACATTCGATTAAGTTAAAGGATAAAACCTAAAAGTTGAAGAGCGCAACTTAAAGGTCAAAACGTTGGAGCTCACGGTTTTGCCTTCAGTTGCCCGGATGAGAACTTTCCTGGGAGGTCACCCATCCCTGGATTGCTACAACCCGAGCACGCTTAACTGTGGAGTTTTCATGTGCCACACAACCAGCAAAGCCGAAAACGCGTTGGTGATGTAAGAGACGGACCGTTACTTATGAGACATGAATCTCTCATGTTCACCGCCGATGTGGGATTAACTATGATGTTACATGAAACTCACAAATTTTGAGATTGAGTGTACGAATAAACTCTAAACTCAAAAACCTTAAAGGGGTCGAAGTGATGTTTTAAAAAGTTTATGAATGAAACATAAAAGTTTTGATATTGAATATAAGAATAAACATTAAATTCTAAAAATTTGAGAGAGTCAAAGTGAGGGTTGATAAATTATTGAGATGGAACATAAAAGTTTTGGAGTGAAATAAAAAACCTTTTTACAAAATTTGAGAGGTAGACCTATAAAATTTCAAGAATTGAATGATAAAATTACTTCTAACGGGAAGAGTGAAATTAAATAATGAAAAAAAATAGAACAGAGAAAAATAAAGTATTGATGTGCAACAAAGAAAATTTAAAAAAATAAAATAAAATAGGAAATGAATGATGAATAAAAGAAAAGTTCAATTAACTTCAAAGAATTAAGCATAAAAAAGCCAGAAAAAATAAATAAGGAAATAAAAATGAGGGATTAAAGTAAAACAAAACAATTTAAAAGAAAATCAAGAAAATTAAGAAATAAAAAAAGTTAAATTAATTTTAAGAACCTTAGTATAATTAGCAAAAAAGAATGGTGAACGCCACCATTAGGCGCCCCTTACCGACCGGTTCCACGGTCAACATGAGATAGGTAAATCGCGTGACCCAGGGAAAATTGGGTGGTGCTGGGCTTTGAACCCTAGGAACCCATTACAGATTCTCATCCCTTTACCACTAGGCCACCATCGCGGGAACATCATGAATAACCGATCTTTCTAATTAACTAATAATATAATAAAAGGTTTTAGTGTTTTAGTTAATTATTGATTTACTAGATACGTTGAACCTGATAAAAGAATAAATTACGGTTTTAGCATCTATATTTTTAGTGTTTTAACTTTTTCAACTTAAAATAAAATCTTTTATTAATTCAGTCCTTATGATTTAAACAACTAACGTTTTTGGCCACCAATCATAATTAGGTTCGGAGCCAAAACCGTTATAATATTTAAGTTTGAGGGGACAAACCATTAGTTTGTTTAAACCAGATGAGCTGTTTTGGTAAAAGATTTTTTTTTGAGTTGAAATAGTTAAAATATTTAAGTTACATGGGCTAAAACCGTAATTTACTCTTGGATAAAATTATATAAACTCTATGATAGTACTAGTCTAGACTTAGTTAAGCTAAAGGGAAAACGTAATATATGTTAGACTATCCTTAATACCCACCCCACTGAAATCTCACCCTACTGAATTTTTCTGTCACGTCATCACCTCACTAAAAATCTTAAAACCTCATAATGGTCACCCCACTAAAAACCTTCCACAATGTGTCACATCATCGGTTCATCACCACTAAAAAACCTCAAAACCTCAAAGTGGGTCCCAACTTTTTTTAAACCCACCAATGGGTGAAATGGAGGCCACACACGGCGCTTGAGCCTCTGGGAGATCAAAATGAAGGCCGCCAGGGTAGGGGGTGGTGTGCCCGCTCACCCCCACCCGAAATTTCCTCCACGCCGCCCAGAGGGATTACCCATTAAGGATGGTCTTTTAATGTAGTCCTCTTTTTATCATTCTGGACAACAATTACTTTATGTAGTTAATTATTGATTTAGGCCTTGTTTGCTTTTTTATAAAAGATCTGTGCAGCCTCTTTTGTCTGCGCCACGTATACGTTGATATCTGCAGAATGTGACGTTTCATTAAAAAACGTTTGCGTGAGGTTTTCTTGGTGAAAATGTGGACCAACTACTTCTAGAATCTTCTAAGGTCCGCAGAAACTACCCACCATCGCCGCCCACCGCCGGCCACCCCCACCACCTCCACCACTGTCGACCACCCCCATGACCCCCCACCGTACACCACCACAAATTTATTTTAAGAGTCAACAGATTTTAGAAAACAAATACCCTTCTTCTTGCAGACTGCAGACATTTGGTCAATCTCTTCTCGTACAGGTATCTGCAGATGTGTCCGCAGATTGCAGACTTTTACCTCTTAAAAAACAAACACAAACACCACCTTACAGTAAATAAAACATATTTAAATTACTCAACAATTACTTTGTGTAGTTAATTATCCATTTTTATTGTTCTTCTTCTGAATCGGAGATCATATATTGTCTATTTATTTATTTTTTTATAACCAATATATCTTATTTTAATTATTTTAAGTCTTTGTTTTTTTTTGGGGGGCAGATCATGTTGCAAATTTACAAAGTAAATATGAATATTTTGTTAGTACCAAAAGTTTCAATTTCTAATTAATTCTTTAATAAAGTTCGTACATAAATTTTCATTCATATTTCACATGTGTTTCAATTTCTTGTAACATATTCAAACTTGTAATTAACTTTAAAAAATTCAACAAACAAATGCCCCCTGTATTAATTCCCCGGTGTCAAATGTGACGTCATTTCCACGTCTCATAGTCACAATTTGTATATTTTTTAATCAAATGACAACCTTAGGTAAAGTTTAAGGAAAAAAAATCGATACATTTAAGAATAAATTATTTAAACAATTTAAAATGTCATATATTATGAGCTTTATAAAGATCATCATTGTAATATGCTTAATGTTTTTTTTATTTATATTTGTGTTTTAAATAAAAATGTTCAATTTATGTCAAACTATATTCGTAATGACCAAAGTGACTATTTCAACTACTTTAATTGTAAAATTAATTTAAAGTTTATTATTTATGGCAACCATTAATTAAGTAAACCCAAATTTTAGAAGTAAAAACAACCGGTCAAAGTAGTTATAAGGATCTAACCGTGTTAACAGCTGTAAATGCTAGTAATCACAAAGATATCCAAAAGTAAACCAGGTTGAAATAAGTAACAACTTAACACAATGGTTATCAAGATAAGTAATTTGTAAACTGTGTGAATAAAATGAATTTAAACGAATAAAAATTATTAGTAATGTGGTTGATGAATAAATCATCAAAAATTAATCAAATATATTATTTGTTTAGTTACAAATCATTATAACTTAAACTATAACTAAATTATGACATAATAGATAATTGTCACGAATCTTTAGAAACCAATCCAATATATTTTTGTATTTAAAAAAAAATGTGTTGTTAAAACTAGAGAGTATTGGTCAGCGAACCAGGAACCGTTAAGGTAGACGGTGCAAAAAAGATGTTTGGACTACTTAGTTGAATCTGCAGATTACATATCAGGACGATTGAACTCGAGAATCAGATGATGGTCGAATCATATATATTTTTTTATTTTAAAACCAAAAGGTTAAAACATACTATTCAAATTCTATATCTTTTAAGCATAATTATATTTATGTAAACGTTAATTACATTTTTTTAAATGTTTATGTAATTCTATAATTTTTTTGGGTACTTTAAGTATTTATAATGTCATTAGACACTTAAATTTGGTCCGACTAGTGAACTGGTAAAACACCTGCTTTCATCTCCGGCCCGACTATAAAACGTTGCCTTAATTATTCTATAAGTTTGCTCCGTTTGAAAATTTAATTATTATCCAACTTACCCGACCCGTCTTTGCTACCTAAGTTAAGAAAACCATTCTCAATAATGATTAGGATTAATTAAAAAAATAAATTGAGTTGTGAAAGTGCAACATTTTTTCAAGTCATGTGTTTCAAAGTTGTTGAAAATTCTTCCTCCTTATTAGTCTAACGACCTCATCACCAATACCAAGTCGTCTTGTAGACCCAACTCAAAAAGCTACCGATTTTATTGAGACCATGACCGAGTCAACTCAACCCATTCGTCTCAACGTATCCCATAATATTACATATACTTTGAATCGTTTTCTTTTAATTATTCTTAACCCCTTTTACCCATTTTCTTGAATTTCTTTTCTTCATATAAGCATCATATCCAAACCGTTATCTTTACATCATCATCTAACTTTCGTTCCAAGATTCAGTTATACATTCGACCCGACAAAAACAAACAAACAAACAAACAGACCCGATTGACAGGCCCGTAATGGAGGAGATTGCTCAGTTGTTCTTTCATGGGTGTAAGTTGGTTAAAGATCTTGAACAAACCCTGCCCAACCTTACAACCCCGCCTCATGTTCTTATTAGTTCATGTGATGAGATAAGTAAGGTTTTTGGCAACGTTCGGGACCAGTTGAGCTTGGCGGTGCAGGACTACGGGCACCATGACCCGACACAGGCAATGGTGCTTGGCGGCGGTTCGGTTTCCGAGTGGGTCAGAAGTTCACAAGCCATGAATACGGTGATGCATGAACAACAAGTAGCTCACCACCAACATGGGTTTGATCAAGCCATTGCGGGTCAAGAATTGGGTGGTGGAAATGTGGAGGTTGTGGATACAGACGTGGCTCAATCTTTAATTCAACGAACACGAAGAAGGTAACTAAATTAACGAGATTTCAAATTTTAAATAATTAAAGGATCGTGAAGCTCGATTAGTTATTATTATTATTTTTGTCGGGCAAACTACTTCGAAATAATTACATCAATGCATGAAATTGAACTCACGACTCCTCATTCGAAGAGACAAAGTCTTTACCAAATGGGCTAATCCTACGTTGTAAATTACTGAATTGTATAAAATGGATTCTACGTGTCAAATAAGAGGCAAATTTATAAATGCATGCATAAACATAAATGAATAACAATGTTCAAATTTTGCATTCTCATTGATGCATTATTTCTTAAAAAAAATGAAATGAACATGCAAATTTGAAATGATTTGTTTTCAGAACAATGCATATATCATAACGAAAAATGATATTGTTATTTTTTAATTTTTTATTTGATATTGTTATTTTTTTTTTTCTGAAATGCAGAAATAACGAAGCAGATAGACGAACGATTAGAGTACTTGCTCCTAGAATGGGAAACACAGAGGTTCCACCGGAAGATGGCTACACTTGGAGAAAATACGGTCAAAAAGAAATTCTCGGGTCAAGATTTCCTAGGTATAAAAATCGAAAGAAAATCTTATAAAAACTTCATTTTTTAAAAAAAAAATAATTGTAATAATAAGGCCTTAGTTATTTGCATGGACGTCAAGATTGCGCATTACTAATGCTTTAAATCTAGGGAACCAAATTTTTTGATATTGTTAAAAAGAACTATTAACATATAAAAATTATTGAATAAAGAGCCAGATAACTAGTAAAAATGAGCTTCTAAAATATAAAATTCCAAGTATAAACGTATAGTTTTATATTTCAGATATCATTTTTACTAGTTTTACAGTAAATTTAAAACACGATGATGACCTTGCTAGTTACAATGTATTTACCGCAAAGTTGACCATATAGAGCAAATGCATGCGGTTTGAAAGAAAACCTTTTGTCCGAATATATATAATTAAATTTTCATGAAGTAACAAAAAAAAAAAATTACACGTCAGATTGAAAGTTTCTTCGCAAATCTTGAAAGTCCATCTTTCATATGATTGCAACAGGTTAAAAGTGACTTTTTAAATCGTTGAATTCAAAGGTTGTGCATACGAGGTGGTCCATTTGCCACGTCATATGTTTACTCCTGTTCAATCTTCAACGTATCAAATGTTTCATGAAGACATTCTAGCAATGTTTTCACCGTTTGGACTGGATTTAAAAATCGGATGACATAATAATTATATAAAATATTCCAAAAAAATTATGGAATTATAAACACATCTAAACAAACATAATTAATGTTTAAACTAACATAATCATGCTAAAAAAAATATAGAGTTTGGTTTTAATGTTTCATCCTTTGTATTTTAGTTGAAAAAAAAAACTAAAAACCGGTTCGACCAATAAACCGGTTCCCCGGTCGAACTGGTGAACCGGCTCAACCGGATGATTTGCTTAAAGCCTGTTCGCATGCTCATTTTGGGTCGGCCGACCCTCCAGTCCGGTTATGAAAAACTTGTATTCTAGTCATCTAAATTTACATTTTGGGCCTTCATATTCCAGGGGATATTTCAGATGCACCCACCAGAAGCTATACAACTGTCGGGCCAAAAAACAAGTGCAAAGACTTGACAACGACCCTCGTATTTTTGAAGTAACATACCGGGGTGATCATACTTGCACTATGTCCTCCACTGCACCCTCAATGCCTCCTCCTCCGCCACCACCGCCAGCAGAGGCTCTGGCTACTCATTCTTCGCCGTCCTATTTGGCACCTGCGGTTTCACAATCTCTCCCTCAATGGCTATCCATAGACATCAAACAGTCAGTCGATGATCTCTACAGTATTGCACATCATAGTATGCAAACCTATAGGAACCAACCCGATAGCAATAATGAGGCGGGCCCGTCATCTCCTACGAACTACATTGATTATCAGAGGGTGACGGATTTGGCTGATACCATGTTTAATTCTGGTAGTAGCAGCAATAATAGTATGGAACTTATTTTTTCTCCTAATGAAGAAAAAAAAGAAGGTGAAGAGAAGAAAAATTAGATATATACACATTAAAGAAAAACATTAAGTTTTTGTGCCTTTAGGATGATTACATCTAACAAATAAAAAGGTATCTTTGATAAGGTTATAATGGCCAAATATGTGAGTTTAATTTCATATTTTTTGACAGATTTATCCTATTTTCTTAATCCTTAACTTTAGATTTAATTGTTTATACATGTGTTCATAATTTATGTGTGTATATATATGTATGTATGTACGTACGTGTGTTGTATGTTATGTATTGTCCATTGTACACCTTAGGTTGAATTTACATATATTGCAACCATATTTACGAGTTAAATATAACATAATAATGGGTTACACCCACGCTTTAATTATGAAACGGGATGATTTTCAATCAAATCTAAATGAAAACATGGATATAACAGTAACAATGTTGATAAAAAAAAAAAATATGATTCAAAGCATAAATTTTAAATTGAAAATATAAAATTTATAAAAAGGAAAAAATTAATATGTATATATTAAAAATAAATTTTTTAAAAAAAAAATACCACGATGTAATAAGTTGCAGATGAAATTGTTATGTTAAACTAATTTAATATAATTATGTGAGAAAATAATTTAATATGCATGCGGGCTTCACTTTAACAATTGTGAAGTTGCAAATGGGCCAAGAAACAACCCATTACAATCAAAAATGGGCCTGTTTGAAAAAAGAAAAAGAGAAATAAAATAAGATAAAACGGGCTTGGGTTCTCGGAATTGAACATTTGACACTTTTCGGAATCGGTTCCGGTCAATAAAGTCAAGAACTGGTTACGGTTTTTGACCGGTTCCAACCGATTTTTACCGGTTCCGGTTCAGGTTTAACCGGTTTCAGGTTGGAACTGGTTCTGGTTTTCCGATTCCGGTTCCAATTTCTCTGAAAACTCCAAACCGCCCGTACCCAGGTTCCGGGTCCGTTGGCCACCTATACTTATTGATATATCTTGCTTAGTTGTTCCTCAATAGTAACACTTCATAAACAAATTGCAAAATAAGTCGTGTGGGTGGGTATAACCGTAAAGTTTTACAAACATCGAATTAAATTATTATGATAAACGGGTTAACACATGTGTGATAATTTTAAAAACAAATGAAATTTTCTTGAAATAGTAGAATTATCTTGAAAATGATTTATGTGTAGTAAATTCTCCTGTACCCAAAAAACCCTCTCTTCTTTTATGTAAAAATGATTTTTTTTTGCTTGGATTTTATTTTTACATGTAGAGAGGATTAAATAAAAAAATCATTACTATAATATGTGTGTGTCTGTAGCATCTTTATTTATATTTTTCAAGTTTCTCTAATTATTTTAAATGTTTATAATTTTTCTATGCGAAATTATTATTTTTCAAATTGTGCTATATAATAAGTCTTTATTTACGCTTAATATGAGTATATTACTGATATATAAAAAATTACAAGTAAAATTTTAAGTCATACTAGATTTTTGTACATGTATTATATTTTTAAATCTTTTTACTAGATAACATGAAAACTATACTAGGTTGTTGTTACACATCTTTAGTCTGTAACAAAATATGACAAAAATAAATACAAAACAAAAATATAGTAAAACATATATAATAGAGAATTCAAAACAAAAATACATTACGAAAATGTTATACATAAATGTAGATAACACAAAAAATACGTAAAAATATATCACAAAAAAAAATAATAAACATCAAAATATAAAACAAATATACAACGCAAATTAAAAAAAAATATAATGCACTGAAAAGTAGAATACAATAAATTTTAATATACTGTTTTTTTTCGTATTGTATTTATTGAATATTAGGCTTGTTGCTAGTTAATGTAAAAGCCAAAATTAACGGACTTGTTTTTGAATGGACAACCAAATTGATAACAATTAAACAAACCAAACCATGTGAATTTTGACCATTTTTCTAATGGAATTTGGAATCCATTTCAATAGAATTTACTAACTTAGAGTTCTTCACATTTTAATGTTTCATTGAAATTTATAGTTATTTTTTCAATGACAAAGGGTCTCGTGGTGTTATATTCAGTTATCTTGGCGTTTGGTAACTAATATCGATTCCTCGATCACCGACCGTGAGACTGTACCCTCTAATGCACGGGAATCTCGTGAAATAGATTATCATAGCCTTCCATTCATTCAGAACCTGAGATTAAGCTCAGAATTCATTCCCTCACATAGTATACATTAAAGTGTCACAAGTGATATTTAACAAGAAAAGATCAAGCCTTAACAACTAGGCGGCTAATCTTGCTAGATTTATAGTTAATTTACTAATTGTCATTTTATTATATTGCAATTTAGGCAGCGGGTGTTCATGCATCCTACCAAAGGTGTGGAGTGTGTTTTTGCTCCACTTGTCCTGATTCTCTATCATTTCTTCTTACTTTTATTTTTTGTTTTTTTATAATGCTCCAATCAATTTTCTACACAAACTTGCCTCTTCAAAGTTTTAATTACTTTTATAAATATTGTTGACATCTGGGTAATTAAGGTTATACTAAAACTTAGAAAAATATTACTTTATACTATATTATATCATATATTGGAATGAAAAAAATATTATTTTATCAAAACTCTTAAAATTATGAGTTTTACAACACTTGTAGCATTAAGTACAACTCACGAAAGCTTTGAAAACCCAATTTTTTTTTTAATTTTCTATTTGTCCCAGTCGATGTTTTTTTAAAGAAATTAATTGATATAGAGTTGCAATAAAGGAAAAATCATTTCAAAGAAAATGAACTACTTCTTTATCCCTTAGACATATTTGTCTCTTTTGACCTATTTAACTTTTTAAATTGAATTTTGGCTTAATAATTATTTTTAGTTATATATTAAAATTTAAAATAAAATAGTTGGTTTAACAAGCTAGCTTGAGTTTTTAATAAGTTAAAACCAGTAATCTAGGTGTTTTGTTTCTTGTCATATTATACGGCATCACACTTGTATTTTTTTTACTATTTTTAATCATTTAAGAACAATAGATATGAACATTAATTATAAAAAAAATGAAGAAGTTTCCCCTTTCACATTTTATTTTCGTGCAACTTTCCGATTCGTATTGTAACTCTAATTCTCTTCCATCTTTAATCAAAGATTTTTTCTTTTTATTTTAAATAATCGTGGGAACCACCTACGTGGTAAAGCCCCGGTTCTCCCAATGCCCGATTAACCGAGAGGAACATATAAAATGTCACCACGAGCAACCGGTTCGGTACGTGGCTTCAAAAAAAAAATCGTTAGAGTAAGGATTAACTTGAAATCTTTAGGTTAATTATCTCTTTTAACTTTAACTATTACACGCTTTATTGGAGATTCCAATCAAACATCTTTCTGTACATGATTGTCACGTTTTATATTTGTCATCAGAAGCTGATGAATATTAGTTATAAGTTTTATTAATTTTTTAATCATTTGTGAACATTACGTCCGACAACAACATTCCATTAATTGCACCCTAAATCAAAAGAAACCAAACTTTCGTTTCTTTATTTACCCTTATTCTCGTCTCAATCTTTAAATTCATGCACAAACTTTATTTTCATCCATGTTTGTTGTTTGTAATGGAATTTATTCTCTCTCTTTTTTTTTTTCTTTTCTTTAAAATAAAACTCAACAACAACAACAATAATAATATTATTATTATTATTATTATTATTATTATTATTATTATTATTATTAATATTATTATTATTATTATAACATATATTACACTTTTAATCATTAAAACATAATCGCCATAAACAAAACATGTAATTACACAAAAAAAACACCAAAGACATTATATCATAGCGGTATCTTGATGTTTAGATAAAACTTAGAAACCAAATGGTCCTGAATTCGAATCCCATAAAAGGGTTTTTCTTAAAGTATTAAGTTTTTTTTTGGTACCGGTAACTTGATGGCGGATATAATTGGGTATTACTGTTGGTTGCACAATTATACTCCAATAATTTGTCAATGATTCAAATATTAGCCGTTAAAAAAAAATACACAATAAAACAAAGAATAACGAATGAATTTCCGGTTCCCTTCTCAAATGGCAATCCCTCCTCGTTTAATAGTCAAAGTCCAAAAAAAAAAAAGTTTTGGGACCGTGGAAATTCACAATGATACTAGAAACTAACGAATATCATTTATTTTATTATTCGTTGTATTAAAACAATATGTCGAGCCAATAGGCCCTACTCTAACATTGTCGATTTATTTTGAAAAATCAATATCTTATTTGACCATACTATTACTTTTGATAGGAATTTTTAAAAAGAAAATATCAACAAGAAAACTCGAGTATCAAATAAACACATTTATTGTGTGATCACAAGTGTATATTATCCAATTGTAGGTAAATGATATAATTAGATAGAAATCCACTCAAAAAAAATATGTTTTTGATGTCATTAATAGATTTATATCTTTTTTGTAAAAACTACTTGTTTTTCTTTGTCTAATTTACATTTTATAATTATATTTATGTCTAAACTAACATATAAGTAGTTAAAATAGAAACATGTTTTCTGATTCAATTTTAATATATTTTACATATCTCTTATTAAATATGAGAGTATGTGTCATTTTATGGTTACTTGCACCTGTATTTTATTACTTATTTCTCTTATTAATTAAAATGATAAAAAATTACTATAATAAATTTATATGTTTGATAAAGGGGCACTTAATTTACATATACCTCCTACATTGATGGAGCTTGAAAAAAAGTTAAGAGGTGGCTGAATGATTTTTAGGAAGAAAACGGAGGAGGCTGAAGGATTTTTAGGAAAAAAACGGTTAGGAAAAAAACTAAGGGAACAGAAGGATTTTTCACAAAATATTACTAAATCGACCCTTTCGACTGGAAAAACAGGGAGGCCGGGGCCCCCAGGCCCCTAAGAAGGTCCGTCCATGTCCCCCTATAAACTTCATAAATTGCATATATCTCTTATCTAACCTTTTAAATTACATGTATCTCCTTGCCTAAAGTTTTAGAGGGGTCCCCTTCCTTATGTCTTGGGCCTTCCTTGGTGCATTGGTGCAAAAGCATTTTCCTAAGTCTACCGAAAGTTCCGGGTAGGAAAGATATCCGGTAAAGCCAGCCACACTACAAAGCTGATATCCTATTCATTCTTGCTTTACGTGCCTGAACGCATAAAATTACATATATCGTCTTGTCTAAAGAAGGAAAATTATAAAAAAAAAGAGATATATATATATATATATATATATATATATATATAATGACTTAGTTATGTATGTAACTAGAGTTATAAATATGAGGATATATGTAATTATTGTAACGTTATATAATACTACACAGTACATTCTAGAGTATAATACTGCAATTCTTTATGAGACAAAAGGCGAAACATATAAAAAATTAAGATGGTAGGTGATCCTTCTCATCATTAATGTGATGTAAATATAAAATGGACTAGTTGACAAATTGCTGGCACTTGATAGGCAAGATGGTTGCTTGGTAGACTCACTCGTTATGTGAGACCCCGTAACCTAAGTATGACGTGTGAGTATCTTTAAATGCATTTCAAGCTGTCAAATAAACCACTTTTGACTCAAATTTTAAGAATCTTAAAGGATGTTTAATTCAATATTAGTTGTGGTTCTGCACTGTCTAGTCTCATTTAACCACAGGAAACGTGTGTGGATTTCTATTAAAGATTTGTTGGATCTGAACTGTCTAGTCTCATCTAATCATAGGAAAAGTGTAAGGATTTCTATCATTATTGACACAACTCTCTGGTCCATATGAATTGCTAGAAATAAGGTGATTTTTAATAATAAGAGAGTCTCGATCAATGCTATATTAGAAGAAATAAAAGTCTCAAGTTATGTTTGGGTGAAGAATAGATCAACCTTAGGGGTCATTCAATGGAGTGACTGGATTACATTCGAATTGTAATATATATAGTGTTTGTACTCGTGATTGTATAATTCTCTGGGGTTTTTTTGGATCTAGCATCTTACTAGTCCTTTTTGGTGAATGAATTGACTCTTGCCTTTCAAAAAAAAAGAAAAAATCAATATTAGTTGTAACCTTGAATTGTAGGAGGGTGTGTGAAAACTTTAAACATTGATTTGAACGGCCAACTTAACAAGCAAATTTATTATGATAAGACTAGCAAGTAGCTAGATAATAATACACTATATTCTTAAATGTATATTTTTTTTTCAATTATTTGTTGATAATAAAATAATACCCTAAAGCCTAATCATACCAATTCAATCTTCAATTTCAATACAAGAGGTGCGACCGCACATGGCTCTTTTGTTTAAGGGGTTCAAATTTTTAATTTTTTTTATATATTTTATATATAAAGATTTGAACAACAATTTTACTTTAAAGAATGTTAAGAAAGCATTAGGATTTGTTTAGATAGGTGAGATGAAATTTTGTTACAACAAAATTGTTTTTATATTGTTTATTACTTTACTAAGTTAGTACACCGTGTATTACACAAGTTAAATAAAGAAATATTGCGAATAATTATCAATGAAAATTTAGAAAATGTAAGATGATTTTTAATATAAAATACGATTACAATTTCGTATAATTTAATACTTTAAGTATTAAAATAACCAAAGGTGTTTTGCCCTAGCGGTACCCTCTTGGCTTTCCAAATTGAAGGTCATGGGTTCAAATCCCTCCCAAGAAGAAATAGGGGTCCTTGAGAGGTCAGTGGGTTTTCCGGTGCGGTTTCCTTCTGGGGTGGTGGTGGGATCTCAATAGAAGTCATGGTAACTAGACCTTGATGACATGACCTGAAAATCAGTGGTTCACATGTTGAGATCAAATGTCGTTCAAAAAAAAGTATTAAAATAATAATATTATTTCTTTAAATACTAACTTTTTTATAGTTTGTTTTTCTTTAAAATTGTGTTTTAAATAATTGTTTTTGAAAAGTTTATAATTTATAATATTTTTTTTAAAAAAATTTGTTTTTTAATATTAAAATATTTTAATGTATTAAAAAATATTCGTTATATTAAAAATGTATAAAAAAGTACATTTAATATTTAATATTAGATGTTTTTAATATGAGAGAGAGGTAGGGAATCAAGATTGAGATGCTATAGAAACATACCATATGTTATTAAAAACCTTTATTTATTAGAATATATAGATTGTTATCTTAATAAGTCATTAATTTCTTAAATTTTTTTCTATATATACGGAGTTCATTTTTATTATTCGTACATGACACCTTAAGACGCTCTATTTATAAGAAATTGTTAATGATGTTGGTGGATCTAATTACATGTATTCTCTGCAGTGAGGGAGCTTGACTATATCGGAAGGGGGGGCGAAAACTTTCGTGATCCATGAAATTTTTTTTGCAATCGGTATGTCTCGGTTAGTTGGGTTAAATGTTCGGATCAACGATTCGGGTCAAACAATAAACATTAAAATGTCTAATAGTTATCATTATGCATAAAAAAAATTAAAAGAGCGAGTACCTTAAACGTTTATCTTGATTTGTAGCATCCCATTCTTTTTCAATAACCTTTCTTTTGAAAAACGAGTCAATTGTTTTCACGTTTCCCATGATACATTGATTGAAACTAAAACCTAAATGTCTAAACAAACAAAATAATAGCAATTAATACCAATTAACATACCAATTTTAAATCATCACAAATAAATTCACTAAGGGCATCAAATATTAGATACAAAATTATACCTAATTACCTAAATAGCATACAAATCAACTGATCGAGAAAAAAACATAATTTGAAAACTGATTAAGAATTCGAGATTCACAAAATCAACTGATCCATAGCAAAATAACTCACTGGTTGTTTGGTCGGCACTCGGAAGTAGGTAGGGGATAATGGGAAGACGTGCATGTTGCCTGTTAGTGGTCGCCAGTCGGATTGTCGCCTTGTCGAAAGTTGGAACTCGCCAAGTCGCCAAGGAGGGTTGTTGCTTGGTCGCCTGTTGGAGCGTTGGTGGTCGCCGCTGAGGAGGGCTGCCGAAGCCCGGCTCCAGCTTGGAGGTTGGATTTGGAGGCTTGGAGCAGCGAAGTAGCGAACGGGAAATGGAAGGGGGAAAGGGATGGGAATTCAATTTGAGAGAATTCGGGCTGGAACTTGGAAGTGTATTTTAGGGAATAGGTATTAAGGAAAATTAGAAAAGAAAGGGTAATTTGTGATAAATGAGATAAAAAAATGAGAGGTAGGGAAATGGGGTAAACAAATGAGAGGGATGAAATTAGTATTTTTTTTTTTAAATGTGTTTGGTTTAAAAAAATTTTTAGATGGGGGCCAAACCAGCATTTTAAAAAAAAAATTGTCTTACGATCCGAAAATTAATACTACTGGCGAAAAAAGAGGGGGGCCGGTCACCCCTCCGGGTCCTTCATATGCTTCGTCCCTGTAATCTCTGTATGAAAATGTATCTTGAATCAGATTAGAAACCTCACTAGTGGTAACTACCATCAATTTGATGATGTAATCTTTATGTCAAACTGGCATATTTTATTAAGGCAAATTGGATTTAAATAATCCAAACTTTGACCCATTGGCCGCTGCCGGTCCCAACTACGAAAATTCCCGATAACGGTCCGAACTTTCGACATATTTTCCCGGGGCGGACCGCCGTCAAATAAACCCTAACGGCGTTAACGTTTTTTTCGAATTTCGAACGGATTTTTGAGGGCTTTTGTTCAGATGGAGAATACGAGTCGAATGATGTATAACTTACCTCGAAACGTTGCTTCAAATTTCCCAATTTTGGTGTTTAAACTTTCAATTCGTCAAAAGAAATCATCAAATTGAGAAATTTGGAGCAACCTTTCGAGGTAAGTTATACGCCATTCAACTCGTATTCTTCATCTGAACAAAAGCCCTCAAAAATCCATTCGAAATTCGAAAAAAACGTTAACGCCGTTAGGGTTTATTTGACGGCGGTCCGCCCCGGGAAAATATGTCGAAAGTTCGGACCGTTATTGGGGATTTTCGTAGTTGGGACCGGCAGCGGCCAATGGGTCAAAGTTTGGATTATTTAAATCCAATTTGCCTTTTATCAATTATCATTATTAGATACTTTTATGATTACTATTTAAATGGATATGTTCTAACAGATATATAATAGCAGGATTCGCATCCTATAATAACCCACCCTTATTGACATAACCCGAATTAACCCATGAAGATGACCCCGAATCTTTTGTAGGATCTCAAACGAAAAAGAATTTGCACAAACACATAAAAGAACATACTCTTGTACTTGTAAAACAAAGATTTTGAAAAAAAACAAAAGATTCGGGGTCATCTTCATGGGTTAATTCGGGTTATGTCAATAAGGAGGGTTAACAACGGATCATTACCCTATAATAGCATTACTAGTGATATTCAAATAAACAATTAAATATTCTTTTATTCACCAAGTCGTATGAAATAAAATGTGTGAATAAGTCGTGTCATTTATTTGCACCACTATTTGTCGATGTGATCTATCGAAGGGATCGTCACATTTACTTTATCAAGAATATATGTATATATGTAACAAATTGACTGAAAATGAAATAACCAACAATAAAGGGATTCATATGCAACGTGACAAGATTATATAAATATAATGGTTATCATTTTTCTACCAATTACTTTTTATGTGTACTTTTCTTTCTTTTTTTCTTTTTCTTTTTCTTCTTGTCTTTTATTAAATAAAAAAATATATTCAACTGAGTAAGTACAAGCAAGCCTTGGCAAAATTTTTAACATTTGACTAATTTTATCATCCCACCTCATGATTCAAAACCATTTTGGATAAACTTGGTCCCTAACCTATGTAAGTACCAATTTAAAACTATTTTGAGATATTTCAGTTGAAATTAGTTTGAAACCATAAAAAATCGATCTAATCCAATTCAATCCAAAATCATTCATAAATCCATCTTCGATTCTTCTGTTTTCCTCTTATAAAACTGGCTTCTAATCTGAACTTATTTCACCCGATCCAAAATTGATTTTCTTTGACACGATCCAAACATGTTTCTAAAACGAATCCGTTTGGAGTATAAACCAGTCCTCTATTAAAAGTATTAAAACGATCAAAATCACTTTAATTTGAAACTTTTTTAAAAAATACCCTCAAATTTATTGTTTGCAATAGTTGTTTGTACCCTAAACTTGTTCAGCTTGTTTTGTTTTTATTATATATGCATCTTTTGTTGTTCAAAAAATATATGTATACAATAGACCCAACAAATGTCATAATAAAAATGTATCTCATCAAGAGTCAAGAGCGTGAGATACACATATTTGCGTTGGTTGATTTATTTTATGAATATCTTTAACTTGAATTAGTGTAACTTGACTTATTAGTTATGTAATGAAACATAAAAATTAACTTTCAAATAACTTAAATTGTTTTTTTAAAGAGCGAAATCATGTGTGTGTGCACGCACACAGAGAATTAATAAAACATATATAAAGCCCTTTTAGTATGAAAACAATGTAAAAAAAACTGTTTTTATATAATTCTTTTACAGGTTTTAACATTATTTGTCACATTTTTATAAAAAAAATTAAAAAACGCCGAGAAAATTTTTTTAAATATTTTGTAAACCCATGTAAAACATACGTAACACTGTGTCAAATCTTACGAAATTCTTTTATATGTTGCATATGTTTTACATAAGTTTATAAAATGTTTTTGTTTAAAACCACTTAGCTTGATAGTTTTTTAATCTTTTTTTATAAAATGTGCCAAATGGTATTACAAACCTGTAAAAAAAATTTTTTTTTTTTAGAAAACGTGGTCACAAAGATGTAACACATGTTTAAATGTGGTGTATCACAGGTGTCAAATTTGGACGAAACAGTTACATTTATGTTACATCGTTTACAAATTATTTTTTATAAAATATTTTGTCGGTGTTTTTATTATTTTATAAAAATAACATTAATAATATTAAAAATTTGTAAAAAAAACATTATAAGAAGCTTTTTCTTTACATATGTTTTGCAAGGTTTTCAAAGTTTTTCAACATAAAGAGGTTTTCAACTTATACGTACGTACGTATGTATCTATGTGTATGTGTGCGCGTTTATATTTGTTTATTTTAAGCGTGATCTTCTTTTGAAGCTATTTGGTGAGCCTGAAAAATTAAGGTTTTTTAGAGTGGTTGTTTATCTTTAAGAAGTAATATTTAGCATTATTTACGATCCTGAAAGTGGATGAAAAGTACCGTACATGATATTTGATAATTAATAATTAATAATTAATAAATAATAAATAATGTCAAATGGTACCACTTGTAACCAAACAATTGCTACCACTTGCCAAGCGTCCCGTTGGTACCGCTTGTGACACAACTTGGTTGGTTCTTGGTTAATTGAATACTGTATACATGATTCATACAACTTAATATATATGAAGTACGTGGGTCTCTTGCCAGTTTCTTCAACTTTGGAGCATGTTGTCCTTGAATAGAGTTTTGTTTTGTTATGTTTTTGCTACTAAAAAAACCGTTTTCAAATAAAATTGTGTTTAATTTGTTTTGTTTTATTACTTTAAAAAAATTAAACCAGTTGCATAAAACTAGTAAAAGTATTGTTTTGCGACTGCTTTTGATGGTATCTTATGTCTTGCTTGGAAATTATTCTTTCGTGACAACGTTTGCAAGCAATTATCAACGACAAGAATTTGCGAAGAAAGATCAGAAGAAGAAGAAAATATCTATTTATATATCATCTATCATTTATCAATACTAATAAATCAAAATTTATAAGGACGCATGGCGCGTTCTTAATACTTTTCAACTTTGATTTCCTGTATCTCTCTCCTATTAAATACACCTCATATTAAATAATAATATTAAATCTTAAATATTCTTTCATACATTTTTTAAAGTAATAAAAATGTTTTTAATACATTAATAAACACGTTCAAAAAACGAATTTATTATAAAATATAAATTTTTTAAAAACAATATTTTAAAACATAAATATTCATGGAAACAAACATTGAAAAAATCAGTGTTTAAAAAAATGACATAATTATTTTAATTGATGAGGTGTAATACGCGGGTAATAACTAGTTTATAATAATTTAATGAGGTTGTAAGGTTATTGAAAGAGATCGTAACGACACATGTTTTAAGCATTTGCTAAATTGATAATTTGAAATAAATATCACCATCCAACTAGTTAAACAGTGGCATACAAATTTATATTATTTAAAATATTTTTAACGTAGAGTGTACCTTAACTAGCAATATAGTTTTTGTACCCAAAGCTCAATCGACTCTAATATTTATAACAAAATTTCAACATTAATTATGAAAATTTTGCAGCAAGATAAAAACATCATAATTTTCATTTTCAGATAAAATATATTAAAGACAAACTTAACATTGTCACAATTTGTCAATATATATCTAGTCCACTTGGTAAATGTTTTGTCTTTTAAAATGAGATGAGTTGAATGTCAGCAATGATGGAATTAGTTTGAAGTCGTTTAAAAATAGAATAAACTTGCTACAAAAAAGTTGCATTCATTCGTATCATGATAATTTAGCGTAAATCATTTAATAAGAATTCGGCCTGACGTGTAGTTTTTTTTTTTGAACGGCGAAGGTCTCAATCGTGTAAGCCCACTGTTTCCAGGCCATGTCACCAATGTCTAGTTACATGTACCTTCCATGAGCCACAACAACCACCCCAGGAGGAAACCCCACTCAGAAAACCCCTAACTCCCCTCAGACCTCTATTTCGTTGCGGGAGGGTTTTGAACCCAAGACATTCCATTTGAAAGAATCCTGAAGTAACATTGAGGAAATGCCTCTTGTATGCTTGCATCTTAGAATGAATTTACGTGTGAAGATATTTTAATCAACATTTTTTTATCTAATTATATTCTTTAACGGTATCATACTTTTACTATACTTGCACTGCTATTTTTTTTTCTTTTTGTGTGGATTTGATAGTAACCTTTGAAAAGACAATGTATCTATCGGTTAGTCTAATTTTGATATTAAGTAAAGAACTTTGTTATTTACTTTCCAATTAATGTACATCACCATTTAACATATATACATTATAATGCGTGTGAGGATTATATACGATATCATTTCAGCTAGTAAGACAATGCCTCTTAAAAAAGATCATGGATTTAAACACCGACAAGATAAGAGTTATTTGAAATACTTTAGTAAGAGTATGATTATATATGATAAATTATTTGTTATAAAAGTATTTATTTAAGGATTTATCAACTTTTTAATTGTTTTATAAAAAATTATTTATATGGTTCGGTAAAATCAAACAACTTCCTGATTTTATGGGCCTAAAAGGTATATATTTGTGTATATGTGTAGAGAGAAATTAAACACAACTAAATAAGAAGGATTTTTTATGTGAGAAACGTTATAAGAAAATTAACCTTCAATTTTATACGTAGGGTTCCAACAAATTAAAGGAAAGTAACGTACAGAAAAAATAATTAACGGACAAAAGCTTCAAGCCTCAAGAGTTGAATAAAAGAATAAACGAGTTTAATGGAGGGCAAGATTCAAGTCAACTATAAGATAGAGTTTGTAACAAAGTCTAATGGATTACAAACTCGACTATTTGAGAATTGAAATAATTTGATGGTTCAATCCAAACTTTCAATTACATAAAACTCAAATCACAAGAACAACTACAAGAAATCATATGATTTTGAGAGAACCAGAAAAAGAACGAGAGATAATCATCCCTTGATCAAAACTAAAATCATATTCGATATACGGGATCTCAATAATTGTTTTTGACTTGGTTCTGCCCTTTGGCTTTGGACCCCACCAAGGGCAGCCGCCCCTTAGGCACTGCTTTCACAGGTGTTGCCTCGTGACTCTTTACTACAAAATAAGACTGATACAACATTTTTTTGTTACAAAAGATTGCAAAGAGGATATATTAGCCTAATGCAACCTTTTTATTACATAATGCAACTTTTTTTAAAAAAGTTGCACTAGAAAAAAGAAAGTTGTATTATGTAACAAAAAAGTTGCATTATATCTAATGCAACTTCAGCCAATGTAACATTTTTTTTTAATATAAAGGTTGCATTAGGGTGATTTTTGTAGTAGCGCCCATTGTTTAAGGGCTTCGCTCCTAAGAGCGAATGAGTGCAATGAATACTTTAAATCATAATCACATCTCCTGACTTGTTTAAAATTTTATAGAGTTATGGTGAGAAGATATAAAAAGCTGTAACATTGTTGTGTTTAGTGTGTGGTGCTATGGTTAAAAACGATCAGCATTTGAAACGTTTGTAATTGCAATTAAAGGCTTGCATATATGTGACTCAATTAATATATATTTATGTGTGTGTTGTTAATAATACTTTTAACAGTCATATTGGCCTATCGGGTGACAATTGTTTGTCATTCAATATAAATAGTATATATGATAAAATTTCATATCATAAACACAAATTCATATAACAACACTAGCTAGTTGAAAGCCACAAATCACCAATTGCATACACATTAAATCTTGAATGATTCAGCTAATTAACAAAATACATTAATAACATAGGTTTTGATATGTACTTAATTACGTTAGAAACTACATACATACACATACAAACATTTATGTGATCTATCTATTTTAATAAATAAACGTTTCTAGAGACACTTGTCATGTTTCCAGACCATCTCAATTTTGTTTTCCCCCCCTCTCTCTCTCTCTTATTAAATACATGTTTAGAATTAAGAAGAAAAAAAAACTAATACATTAAAATTATATTAATATCCAAAAACACATTTAAAAAAACAAATTATTATAAAATATTGAATTTTCAAAAATAAAATTACAAAAATAAGAAATAAAATTTGAAAAAACTATAGTGTTTAAAAAAATAATATAATTATTTTATATGAAAAAAATTGTCTTATATTGTTTAAATTTTTAATGATAATTATTTATTATATATTTTTTATTCATCCTGTGTAATACATGTGGTACTAACATGGTTAACTAATAGATACAAAATCTTTGTTATCATTATGATTCAAACTCAAATAATAACAAGGATAAGAGAACAAAAACATTTTGACAATTTGACTTACAATAAGATAACAATATTTCTACTAAGATCTACAACCACTTACATACAAACAACTAACTGAACTAACACTAAATAAACAATCCTAATCATTTATATTAGTTTTAATCAATAATGAAACACAACCATTGATTATGTAATTTGTGACATATCATGATTTCATGCTATAAGTGGGTATCAAAAGGATAAAGGATCAAACAAGAAAATTAATGGTTAGTATCATTAAGAAGAAGATCTTTGTCTTTGGTGAAATTAAGATTGTTTCATCACTGAATGAACAAACTCAGATTGTTGCAATTAGTTGTTTATCGAAAGTAATCATTCTTCGGAAGTTGTTACCCTCAAAAGTGTAAGCAAAATGTCTACATATGTTTTAGTATGCAACTAGCACCATATATATCATATGTTGATGTTCGTTGTAAGTGTGACTGCTTTGAACCTAAATTTATACTAAGATATATGTCAAACTTAAAAGGTATGCAGTTGATAACTTCGAAAGTTGCATTGTTTGTCGGAAGCTACAATTATTTGGAAACACTATGTTCTTTTGAAATATTTGACTCTTCTTCTGAAGTTTTGAACCATTATTCGGAAGATTTACAATACTTGGAATAATTAAAGGTTTGGAATAATTAAAGGTGAATGTATTTTGGTAAATACCAGCCTAAAATGTCCTTACAATATCGCATTCATAATTTCAAACCGTGACTACAAGATCATTATTTTGATATATCAAACCTACTATTTCTAACTTATTTTAAGTATAATGTTACATCATAACTCTAATTCTTATATTGAGCTTAATTAGAAGCCTAATTTAAGATCTTATAACCAATATTATTATTTCTTCTTATATAATTGCTTGCTTACATAATATATGTATGGTCCCAACTTTTACTTTATGAATGCACATTTTTAATTCTTTGTTTTACATATTTTTAATTTTTTATACAAACAATATCATCAAGCATAAAATATATGTTAAAGGATTGAGTGTCGGTATTTCTTAACATTATATAAATACATTTTAATATAAATTCAAAAGAAAGGATGATATATTACATTGCACCTAAAGCTTTCGGTGTTGTTCACCTCTATCAAGCCTATTCTTGAGGTCACATTGATATTAAAAATACATGGTATACAAAAAACAAAAACAAAAACAAAAACAAAACAAATCACAATATATATTAACAAAACTTAAGATTTACGACGCTGCTAGAAACTGGTTGTCTTTGACTAATCAACACAAGCGATCTCTGATTTCTCCGATCATGATATGGTGCGCAATGACTTTACTTGTGTGGATAATGCAAAAAAGGAAGCTGGGTTATCCTCCAAAGTTTTATTCTTTGAACCAAATGTAGTCAACTTCTTAACAAACTTGATAGGATACCATGTACTTTGTGGGTAACAAGATGTACTTTATCTATGATTTGACTAATTTAACCTCTCATGAAAACTCTCCACTGAGTAGAATATCACCTAGCAAATCACCATTGTTAAAAAACTCATTCAAATAGTCATGTGACCTGGTGGATGCACAAGAATCCTCAAGGTCAAACCTCAATAATGATGAACCCTCATGAAATGATCCCAAATCAGCACTAAACACCTCATCCCACTTAATAGATTGGGATGAATGATCATCATTGGCTGATGATATGATGTCAGAAACATCAGTACTTTGAGCCTTAGAGTCAGCCTCTTGTTTCACAGAAGGGTCACTTTGGATATTTCTAATAGTTGAGGGGTTGTTTGAAAAAAGGTTGTGCTTTTTAGAATCTTTAAAATCAAGAACCAATTCATGGTGTGCCAGAGTGTTTGGATTAGGGCAGGTGTGACGGCCAAAATATGTGATGTGGTACATGTTTGAGTCATCTTCCAGTTTCTGAACCTGTTTGGCTGCTTTGCACCCATGGAAATGTTTGTGGGTGCACCTATAGTAGCACCTATAACACAAAAAACAAAATTATTATAAAAAACAAATATATCACTATCCAGAAATTATAAAACTTACTTTGTAAAAGGCTACATTTTTATTTTATTTTTATTTTATAAAACAATGTTTAATCCTTTTCCTAGCTTACGAATCCGATTACCCTACTGCAAGTGGCACTAAAGATGTAGACGTCAGACCGTGGTTTTTAAAGATTCTTATTATTCGTATATCACTTCCATCATTTATATATCATACTATATATATGTATGTATGTATATAACACCATGGCTGTTCAAAAAAAAAAATGTATATAACACCATGGTTTAAAAATAATTTTTAATGAATAAACAACTTTAAAACAAGATAATTATAAATTTCAAAAACAATTTATTGGTATATATATTTAAATCATCCAATATAATATATAAACGATCTCAAACAACCGTAAGCTTTTTACTTGAGCCACCAACTACGGATCTTGCATCATTTATTTATCATTAGGCCGATAACTTGTAGTTATATTGTAAACTAAAAGATTTAAGATTAATATTAAAACTTAATAAATACTATTTAAAAATGAAATAAAATTAAGGTTTTTAATTTTTTATAATTATATACCGTGGAAATGTAGAGTTGAGGATCTCCTTTTGTCCGTATTTCCTCCATGCAAAACCATCTTCAATTGTAGCCCTAATCTCCACCCTTGAATCTACTGTCTTTCTGCAAAAGTTCGATCAAACACAAATAAATATAAATATAAATAAAATAAAAATAAAAATTAAACTTAATATTCATATACTACCCAGATCATTTATACATCTGGTTACTATGTTGAATAAAACGCTATATCGCTTGTAATTTCGACATTATATGTAATGGAGCACTAAAAACATAGATTTCATAGTTGGTTAAGGACACTTTATTGTTAAGCAAGGAATGTTTTTAAATATTTTAGGTTAAATCAATCATAGACATAATTTTCACTCATACATATCTTTTTAAATATTTTATAATATTAAAAAAATACAAAAAGTTAGCGTTATTAACACCGACAAGAAAACTTGGTACGGTTTTTAGATCAAGAAACTTAGAAATCCATTTACACTAATTTTAAGTTTACATATTTAACAACCATTAAACTTAAATCCTTAACTATTTCGTAAGGTATACCCTATCCTGCTATACATTTCTAATTATCTTTTTAATAAAAAAAAAATTGTCGTTAAAAAAATAAATTATACGTATGTGTACCTTCTTTTATAACATCCTCTACGTTCCTTCACAGCCAACGCCGGTTTCTTTCCGGCGCGAACTTCCGGTGACAGGTCAACAGGAGAAGCCAAACCAACATGAGGACTCGCCGGATCCCAGCAAATATCGCCGGAATCAGAAGAATTCAGCATCGAAAGACCACCGGAGAAAGATCCCACTATCTCCGTCAACAAATCTTTAACAAGAACTGACCCATCAACATTAAGTTTCAGATGAAGAAAGTTCTGCAACTTGTGTGCAGAATCTCTTCCTCTAATTAGGGTATCGATTAATCTGTCCTTGTGTTCTTCCATTTGTATATGTGTGATCTGTGATTGTAGGGATGAGTGTAAAGTGAAGATGAAGTGATTGGTGTTTATATATGATGATTGAATGTAAGTTAGAGAGAGAAAATTGGTAATTTAGAGGGATCAGAGGAGGGAGAAGATGAAGGAACCAGGAAGCATCCAAATCATATCCAGGAAACTAAGGTTAAAAAAAAATCTAGAAAATTAATTGTGACATCATTTGCAAATGTCATTCTAGGCGTCATTTATAGCATTAAAAAAAAGTTTATAGTATGGATATTGGTACATCGGTAGACCTGTAAACGAACCAAACGAACACGAACACAAGCATGTTCATGTTCGTTTATTTAAATTTAACCGAACACGAACACAAACACATTAACGGACATGAATTTTGTGTTCGTGTTCATTTATTAAGAAAATAAATGTGTTCGTATTCGTTTGTGTTCGCTCATTAATAAATAAACGAACTGTTCATGAACATAAATGAACACAAATGAACGAAAATAAACAGGCAAACATAAATGAACATTATTTAACACAATTTAATAATCATAAATAAACATGAACACTGTTGAACAGACATAAACGAACACAATTAAACAAACAATGACGAACACAAATGACAAATATCTTAAATGTATATCATTCGTAAATTAGATAGTTAACCGTACATAAACTAACTTACATAGTTAACGAACATAACCGGACAGTTCATGAACATAAATAAACGAACATTAGGTGTATAGATAACAATACTTTTTATATTTTTTTAATATTAAAAAATATGATTGAGAAAAATTATGTGAGTATGATTTGATTGATTTGATTAAGTATGGTGTATAAAAGAGGGATGATGTACGAATATTAAGACTTAAAGTTTAATATCAAAAAATAATAAAAAAATCTTAACTTTTTAAGTTTAACAAGGTTAAGATTAAAGTTGAAGAAGGATAAAAGGGTATAAAAAATACTTTTTTTACTTTTATTAAAGTTTCTACTTTTTAAATTTTTATAATTTTTTATTATGATAATATGTTTTTAAAATAATCACATCATAAAATTTAGCTTTTTTTCTTTTTTATTCAAGTACATTGTTTATATACCTTTTGAAAAATATATATTATTTTTATATACCATATTTTTCAACTATTTGTGATATATTTATCTCAATTATATCCTTTTTGTATTAGATGTATCACATTATGCTAAAAATAATGTTTATTTTTCACAAAATTTAAGACATTATTTAAAAATACAGCACATTTTTAAAAATGCAATACATTTATAAAAAATCTAATGCATCTCTAAAAATTAATTGTCATTTTTATATATTAATACTATATTTATATTAAAGATACAAAAATTTTACAATGAAATTTTATGAAGAAGTGATGAACATTTAAAATGGGAGATACTTAAAAGAAGTCAACAAAGTATGTTATACTCAAAGAAAATTGATAAAGAAAAAACACTGTAAAGAAGAGATCAAAGATTGTTAAAAATAAGATGTTTAGTTTTAAAAAAACTTTAAATATTTGTTTTTTTATTACATGGAATAAACAAATCAATACAAAATAAAGATCAAGTCATTTTGGATAAATAATAAAAAATAATTGAACAAAAGAAAAATGAGAAAAAACACCATAAAGATTAGGTCAAAGATTGTTAAAAATAAGATTTTACGTTTTTAAAAGTTTAAGGGTAACATATTATATTATAAATACTATTTTATGAAACATATCAAAAGGATATATATATAAATAATATTTAAATAAAATTATCTCAATTGCTTAATAAAAGTAAAGTGGGCGTTGTACGGATGGATGTTTGCCAATGGTCTGGGCAGGGGCTACTTTTCGGTTTGATGCAAAAATAAGTAAATAAATAAATAAATAATATATGGTGGCATTTTTGAAAATATTGACGAATTGGTGTCTGATAACTGATAAGATAAACATGCTCGTTTGGTACATTCATCAAACGATTCGTGGAAAAGGATAGTGGGACCCATTCATTTAACTTGCATTTAAGTTTCCATCCACCTTTTCTTTTTTTCGGTTTTGTCTTTTATTTGCATCACCACTTACGTTTCGTCCCACCAAATATAAAAATATTAAAAAAAATAAACAAATAATATTTTTATTTCAGATTATTAGTTTTTCTTTTCTTGTAATAAAATATGTTTTTTAACATAATAACCATCATAAATACATAAATAATTGTGACACAGTAATAAATGTTTTAGTTACTTGAAAGGATCCAGATTTTGTGTTCCTTTATAAAAAGATAAATGTACAGATAATTATTACTTCTTTTGGTAAATAAACAAAATAATACATCATTGTCAACAAAGGACAAGAAATTAATTTGCAAATCTTTGATTATCCAACTGAGATATAAAAAAAAAAATATTTTAATCATTTATATTGTTAATTTTTATATTAACAATAGAACTTAACTTGTAAGCAAAATAAGTATATTGAGTTACAATTTTTATAAGAGTGTTTTTTATTCATACATTATTTTAATCATCTATACATCGTAAATATGTTAAATCAATCATATCATATATATATTATTTTTACTCATACATATTTTTAAAATATTATTTCCATCATCTATATATAATAAGTAGATTAAATCAATCATATCATAAATATATTATTTTTACTCATACGTATTTTTTAAATATTTTTAACACACGAGCAATAACATAACCATTTTCTTAAGATACATAAATAATTACATACGCCTCCTTGTCTCTATATATCAATTAACTTTGTTTCCTTGGTTGTATCCTACAACCAACATAATAAGTAATCAACTAATGATGTCTTGTCTTATTGGTAAGATAGAGCTATGTGGGAAGTGATAGAAGACCCAGGTCCTGGTTCGATTCTTGATCCCACCCGGTTTTACCGACCTTCCACCGTAGTGCATTTGAGCGGGTGCTTGGGTCGGGTTTCCTCGAAATTGGTGGCTGGTGGGTTAGGAGCTCCGTCCGTCTGGATTAGCGGCTAGCTTGGATATCCTTTAGCAATTAGAGGCCGCGTACGAAGTACCCGACAATTAATTAATTGACCGTTTAAAAAAAATATAATAAGTAATCTTTTCATTTCCTGTTGTCTAGGTTTTAGCTAGATGCTATATTATAATAATAAGTGTTTTTTTTATTGGCCTTTATGGAAACAAACAAGTTAATAATATTTATGTTTTCTTCATGGTTTTTTCAACCTATTTTTTCTAATAGTAAAGATGACCGCCATATGCTAAGTTCGTGGAAATTTCGAAGAAATTTTAGATGTTGTTGCCTTCCACTTTAACACATCAAAATCATGTAAACACTGTTTGCAATATATGGGTATCAATGAGCCACGAATTTTAGTTATTAGAAAGGTCCTTATTTTATCAAGTTAATTATAATATTAAATGCAAAGATATTAACTTATATATGCAATTTCAATTAAATTTTGTATAAGATCATTTTATAATTTATAAATTTTTCTTACTAATTATTTTTTAATCTAACTCAATTAATACATGTGCTCTAATATAATGTATACATATTTAAATCTTGAAACATGTAATTTAAATAAAAATCTTTTCTAACATTTTTAGCAAGCGTCTAAAGCGATGCCTCTTAAAGCATGGTCCAAGAGGTGATAGTCCTAAAACTGTAGTTGAAGGGGCAAAGCCCTCCTTAAGTAAAATTCATTAGAAACCTATCTTTCTAAAATTTGATTTGTGAAATTTGTAGGTGAAAAATGACACAATTTTAAGTAAAATTCGAATCTAAATTTTAATTGCACTAGCATAGTATCCGATGATAAGAAAACATAACACCTAGACATGGTTTGATTTTGAGACATAAACATAACAAAAGCAATTTTTTTAATTTAGTAGTTAACTAAAATTAATTTTAACTCATAACATAAAATACCAAATACACCAAAAATGTCAATAAGTGATTAATTTGTTTTATGGGATATCGATTTTTTCTTTTATAATAACTATATTTTACTATAGTTCTTAAATGCAACAAATGTGGGACAAAGTGAAAATAGAAAAAAAAACATTTAGGTTAAATTTAAGAAGTTGTACCATGCACTATAAAAGTTGTAAAATTCTTAATTTTAATAGATTTAATCAAACTATTATTTTGCCTTCTAATATGTATTATATATTATTATAGATAATGTCAATTGCGAAAGGTTTAGGTTTTCTCTCTCACCAAGTTTGAATGTGATTTTTGTTTACAATTTTGGTCGTTTTAAACATCATACTTTGGTATTAATCCATCTAAGTTTTATTTAATTGTTAATTCAATTTGAACCACTAAAATATCAACTTGAAAATCTTTTCATAACTCTCATATTATCCAAGAATTCTTTTTCGAATTCCCTTACATAAGCAAACACGAATGAATATAACCAGTGACAATTAAAAATAAATGTGAATTTCCAAAGTAAATTATAAAACTATTATCATGATTACACCCAACATATCAATATTAAACAAATAAATCTATAAAACAGATTTTAAAACATGAAAAACACACTAAATTTTGAAGTAATATTAGCAATAAAATAATAAATTTGAATGAATATTAAAACGAATGACTTGACAAATGGATGAACCATGCAAATTTGTTCAATGGCTTCTATTTTGGTCTTGGAGCAGGTCTTCAGAATTTCATGTTTGGGCTAATATTCTTGGGTGATTTTGAATATTAAGTATTTTATCAGGGGTTGTTTAGAATCATTACATTATGATCGTGTGTTTGGAGGTTTTGTAAGTTAGAAGTTGAACCTTAAACGAAGGGTCTTACCGATCCCTTAAAGTTTAAGTTATCTGAAGAAATGGTTTGTAAATCAATGACATCACTTTTATGTGATATAAACATTGACACCTAGAGATGCACAAACCGGTTAACCGATAGAAAACCGGTTTTGAAATAATCGAATCGGTTAATTAACCGGTCAAAGTATGACAACCGGTTTTACTAATAAATGTTTGGTTAATAACCGGTTTTTCAAGATTTAAAACCGAAACCGATATAGACAGTGACACTGACATCTATTGACTATTTTGTAGGATCAACTGATCAAGCATGTCAAGTCTTAGAAGTAATAATAATATAATATTAAAACTACCTAATTAAATTGATGTCATGAAAATAAGAGTAAATTACGGTTTTGTCACTTGCGGTTTAATATTTTAACTATTTCAACTTAAAATATAATATTTTATCAATGTAGCCATGTGGCCATGTGGTTTAAATAACTAACGGTTTTGGCCTCCAACAATAGTTAAGTTTGGGGGCAAAAACCGTTAGAATTAGGGCTGTAAACGAACCGAACGTTCAGCGAACAGTTCGTGAACCGTTCGGCGGGAAGTTCGTTTATGTTCGTTCGTTAAATAAACGAACGAACACGAACAAGAAATTCCGTTCGTTTAGTTAAATGAACGAACATGAACAGAGGTCGTGTTCGTTCATTTGTGTTCGTGAACGTTCGGTAACCTGTTCGTTTACGTTCGTTTATGTTCGGTTAAGTTCATTTATTATATTTATTCATTAAATGTGATGTCTATTTTTAATTTTTAGTTTAATACCATAATACTTAAGTTATTTTTAGTTTAATACTATAATATCTTAATTTATATATTTATAAATGATTATCTCCATTGCTTGAGATTAAAAATGTTGATTTTTCTTGTTTAAATAATGTGTTCGTTAGCGTTCGTGAACCGTTCGTGAACAAGATAAATTCCTTAATGAACGAACACGAATAAGAATTTTCGTTCGGTAAGCGTTCGTGAACCGTTCGTGAACAATTTAAAAGTTAAACGAACGAACACGAACAAGGGCTCGTTCGTGTTCGTTCGGTTCGTTTACAGCCCTAGTTAGAATAGTTAAGTTGGCTAAAACCGTTAGTTGTTTAAGTTGCAGGTGCTAAAACCGCTAGTTGTTTAAACCACAAGGCATGTATTTAAAAAGATTTTATTTTTGATTAAAATAGTTAAAACGTTGTTTAACAAGGACGAAAACCATAATTTGCGGGCGACTACTACAAGTAGTACTGGCTTCGTAAATTTTGAAAATTAACGAGTTTAATGAAATTTAAAAACATATAGATAACTTGTTTTTTTGTGTTTGTCTCAACTCTCTACTTCTCACAATCTAGCCTAATAAAGTTATACGGTTGGTGAGTCATTTAATTATTGATGATGATGATGATGTATTTTTCAAATTTATCTAGCTGTAATCATTTACAATTTGGTTTCAAAACAAAGTTGTGTAGTGCTAATTATATACACGTTGTTTTAATATATATTTTAGTCCCTAACGCAAACGTTTTATCTTTTTTTCTAACGTAGAGGGTCCTGTCGTGTTACATTCAGTTATCCACTTATCCTGACGGTTGATAACTAAGATCGATTACTCGATTGCCGACCGTTAGACAGTACCCCCTAAAGCGTGGGAACACTATTGAATAGGTAAAACCTCACCCCACATTGGTTTATAACCCGAAATTAAGCTCAAGATTTCCCCCTCATTTGGTATTCATTAAAGTGTCACAAGTAAAAATTGAATCTTGATCTCCAATGATAAATGGTCAAGCATTAACCAACAAGCTAATTTCCTTGAATACAAACATTTTATCTTTTCTTACAAGTTAACGCAATAACTGGTTACGATATATTTATTAATTACTATTAATTGATATTGGTACATTAATAATATCATTATTAATAATCATATTGTATGTAAAAACAATGACAAAAAATTCTTTCAAAAATTCAATCATCATTAAAATAATAAATCAAATCATCATTTTAAGGTGTTAATGTGCTTTAAATTTGTTGGAAGTTGTCTTGACGATAATTTGATTATAGATTAAAATAAGTTGTAAACATATATTAAAATGCAATATATTATAATTTTATGTTTAGTCATTCATAGTTAAAATGTAATGGGGCTTAATTATCAAGTAACTATCTTATGTGACATTTGGTCACACTGTCATTAAGCTCTTTCATCGTTACGTATAGAATTGTGACAATATATCAAGTGAACAAAGTCACTGTATATGATCGCTTGGTGATGAAGATGATGTTAATTTTTTTTTTATTCAAATTTCAATCATTAATAATATTTCACATTGTTATTTCTTCTTTTTTTTACCTACTTAGTGATCAATATCATAGTCATCTTGTTTACGTAGTGCTTACGTGACAGTGTGGTCATGCTTATTTTAAGTGTTTGTTACATAAAGACTTTGGGTAAATAATGTATCACCGTTTAATATGAGAGCAGCCACTTGTAAGTTTTTTGAGTGAGTGTTTTTATAATAGAAAGTTGAATTTTCTTATCAATTAATCATATGTAATATTAAGAGTACAAAGTTTTTTGAGTGATGAGTGTTATCTCTGATGACTAATGACCATATATTATAATTTTCTATATATCACCATTGTTAATATCCTTTATTAAGGATTTTATCTATATATGTTTGAATTTATTGTTTTTCATCACATCTTATATAATTTCTTGGTCATACTTAGATTGATTTATACAAACTAGGCAGATCCATTCCACACAAGAATTTTTCCAAGATTACAACTTTTCTTTAGCCTTTTTAAAAAGGTTTGGTTATTTATACACCTAACTTTTATATCTTAACGTCTCATTGATCCTATGTGCCTCGAACCTTCCCTGACTCACATTGATTCGACAATAATTGGTTTCGTATGCGTCTTGCATAAGACATATACAAGGTGTATACAGGTTCAACCATTAACACAAAAAACTTTTGACAAATAATGATACGTCTTGCATATACCTATACAAGACATATAAAAAGTGTAAGCAAAGTGTGAGAATAACCAAACCTTTTAAAAAAAGTTTCCTCTACGACATGAGTTGCTATTTATCTTATCTTATTGGCTAGCGTGTATTTATAAGGTTTCATGAACTTTTTAATAACGGTTCGTTCTCATGCTAAAAAAATTAAATAAATAAACAAAATAGTGTACCTTTTGTATGATTATGCATACAAAGATACTAATGTTATACCTCTATACCTAACGATCTAATAAGACACCAAAATCTATGTATTTTCCTTCATAAGTTTGTGATACCATATTATTTGATTAAGTTGACATTTATGTAAGGGTTTGCCTGCTACTTCTAATAAAGTTTCCATAGATCATTTATATATTGATATAAAATTTATTTCTGTAGTTTTTGTAAGTTATAATATTTTTATAAAACTTTGATAGCATATTTACATTGATGGCACCTTAAAATTTGCAAGACTGACCTAAATTCTCTAAATTTTTTTAATAAATTTAACCTCGAGTCATTACTACTAGAAGTGTCGATGATCCGATTACAATCTCATGGTTGTTCATTCTGATAATTAATTTGGGTTTAATTTGTGTTTAATTTTAATTGTGTGCTTCTTTTTATCGGCTTTTGTTTTGTTGTTTTTCTTCCTTTCTTTAGTTGTGAATTTTGTCCGATTATTTTCAAGTCGTTCTCTCATAATGTTACACAATTTATCAATCTATTAAAAGTTTTAACATTTAACCCTTAAAAAATTCCACATTACTATATATATATAATTAAAAAGCATAAATTGAATAATAAAAATATATATATTAAATAGAGTGTGGGTCCCATGATATGATATATATACATATGTATGTATGTATGTATGTATGTATGTATGTATGTATGTATGTATGTATGTATGTATGTATGTATATGTGTGTGGTGTGTGTGTGTGTATATATATATTAATAGTAATGTATAGTGCATAGGTGTCTCATCCATGTAGTGACGTTCTAAAAGTTTAGACTTGGATCAGAAGAAGTTTTTTTTAACTTTGAAAATTAGTAATACATATGAAAATATTAAATTTAAGATATTTGCTTGCAGATTTGAGTTTTTATTAAATTTAAGAGATTTGCTTATAGATTAGGGTTTTTGTTGGATTAGAGTTTAGGTTTAGACTTTAGGGATTATGGTTTAGTTTGTAATGAGAGATTTATTTTTGCTATGTAACTTATGCTTTTGCAGATGATATATAATACCCGTTCTCAGGAATGTACTGTGATAACCCGTCACAATGCTCGGGTGAAATAAATCTAGTTTTATATTATTATCCCGACTAGACATGACAACAAAGTAAATCTCTTTTTTCACGTATTGATGATGATTGCATATTCATCAAAATAAACAATTAAAACAAATATAAATTGGTACTAGCTCACTTGTTTTTTTTTAACGGCGAAAGTCTCAATCGTGTGAACTCACTGTTTCCAGGCCATGTCACCAAGGTCTAGTTACCTGGACCTCCAATAAGTCACCACAACCACCTTAGGAGGAAACCCCACTGGGAAAACCTCCTGACCCCCTACAGACCCCTTTTTCGCTGCGGGAGGGATTCGAACACAAGACATCTTATTTGGAATAATCTTGGGGTACTATTGAGACAATGTCTCTTTGGTTACTAGCTCACTTGTTAGAGGCCGTTAAAAAACAAACATAAATAAATTAAATTCACACATCCCAACTTGTATTTATGTTTGATGGTGATCATAAATATAAGATTACGGATTTTCAAGTCTAATCATAAATATCGTTATTTGAATACTTATTTCAGTCAAAGATAGCTATAGTGTTTTATATTGGGTGAATGGTATTTATTTGGAAATGTGAAAGGAGATATTTGCTATTGACTATTTGACTTGAGCATGATCAAAATTGCTAACCAATCCAGATTATAGGTGCTTTTTATATAATAGAAATTAGAAATTTAATTAAGCAATAATTTATTTTGGTGTTAATATTGATTATAATAACATTCGGTATGGCTAATTTCTAATTTGAAAGCGACATGTTATTCTCAAACACCTCACACCCTCTATACGCTTCGTATATATTTATACAATGCGTATAGGGGAGAATCATTGTTTGTCAGAATTTGTAAGTGTTAATAATAAACTACTATACGCGTCGTATACACCTATAAGCCAAGGATGGACCTTTTGAAGGGCTCAGTGGTGCCCCGGCCCTTGTTTTTTCGGTCAGAAGAATCAATTTTGTAGTATTTGGTCGAAAAATTTTCGTTTTTCCACTTTTAAAGGTCGGTTTAATAGTATTACTAGGGTATTACCTCGTGTATTACACGGGTTGATCATCTATAAAAATAATTATACTATTTTTTAAACACTACTTTTTTCAATAGATGTTTCCTTAAACCTTTTGTTTTAAAATATTGTTTTTGAATTGTATATTTTATTATAAATTGCTTTTTTAAAATGTATTTTTTAATATTAATATATTTTTGGGGTATTAAAACTATTTTTCTTATTTTAAAAAATGTATAAAAAGCATATTTAATATTTAATATTATTCTTTAATATTACGTGTATTTAATAGGAGAGAGATGCGAGAAATCAAAGTTGAGATGTTCTAATAATGTGTCATGTGTTCAAAGAAACCTTGATTTATTATAATAGATAAATATTGGAAAATTTTATAAGTATTGAGGCTGGACTCCTCCATTTTATTCCTAAAATCCTTAGGCCCTGTTAGAGTTTTCTTTCAAGCTCCATCAATTCTATACGCATCATAAAGGTTATATACGATACCAATCATTCTTAAATCATTGGGTGTTAGATGAAGGCATGAAGCTATACGACTCGTATAGAACTATTTGAGATGTATAGGGTCACGAAGTGTTAAAATAAAAAAGTTGATACGTAAATACTAAATAATTTGAATTTGTGGTGAACTAGTATTTTGACCCGCCGCATGTTGCGGCGGCGGCCTAGCGGTTAATAATTAAATTTATACTATTGACTAAAAACATATAGGCATAGGCTTTTAAGTTACGTCTAACAAAATTTATGAATGGAACGTAAAAGTATAAGAGCTAATCATAGAATTTTAATATTAAGTGTATAAATAAACTTTTAACTCTACAAACTTAAGGAGGGTCAAATCGATGATCTACAAAGTTTAGAAATGGAACATAAAAGTTTAGAAGTTAAACATAAAAGTTTTGATATTGAGTGTAAAAGTAATCTTTAAATTCTAATGTATCAGGTGTTAAAATGACATAGAGTTAAGCATAAAACTTTTAATATTGAATGTAAGGATATCTTTAAATTTTAAGAAATTAAAAGGTTTAAAATGATATTTTATCAAGTTTATGAAATAAACCTTTGAAATTATAAGAGTTGGATATTTAGAAATACGTTTAGTTAAACGATTAGAAATACTCCTAATAGATGGAATGAGATTTTATAAAGTAAAGGAAATATTACACAATAAAAATAGATGAAAAAAAAGAGTATAATAAAAAAAAGTTAAAAGAAAAAAGATTAAAAATTAAAAAAAATTATTTAACTCCAAAGTTAATCTTAACAAAAAGTCAGAAAAAATAAAAAAAATAAATAAATAAAAATGGCCCTAGACAGAGGTCAGGTATGCCTCTCCCCATAGCTTCCCATGGATAGCATATTTTTTAAGTTATACGAACTCAAAGTACAAATTGTTAATTCATAAAACCAAACCAGAGAAAAATTATGTTTCTCAATTTTTATTAATAATTGAATATTATTATTTATTGTTTAGAAATATTTAATTATTATTATTTATTTATTAGTATTATTTAAATATTATTATTCGGTAAATACTATTATTAAATCTAAATAGTTTGTGAGGTAATTACGATTAAAATTATAAAAACGATAAAAATATTTGATAATGTACGGACACACTATAAGCCTGTGAATGATGCACAAAACTTAGGTGCCCGTTTGAGTTCGAAATTCATATGAATGTTCTTGACGTAATTGCGATCAAATCTATATAATTATTATTAGTATCCGATAACTTAAAAACATGTTAAAAACATGTGAATATTAAAAATAAGTGAGTAAAGTAGGAGAATGACTTAAAAAATAAGATTTCAAAGTTCAGAGTCTAAAGTATAAGTTTAAAATTAATTCAACTTTGAGATTATGTATCAGACCTTTTGCAGCGTTCTTATTTAAGTATGAGACTTTCGCAGCGGTCTTGTTTTTGGGAGGTTTTTGCAGCGATTTGATCACCGACGTTGTTTTTTATTATATTGGTAATAAGCTAGGAGTTACAATTGAGTTAAGCAACTAGGTGAGCTAGAATTCAGTCGCCCTAAGACCACACGTAGTGGTTACCCCGCCCTCTCCCGCGGGCTTGCTCCCTTCGGCGGCCACAGTGGCAACACCGCCCCTCCCCTTCAGCGGCCCCGCCCAAAACAGCTCAACGGCTCCCGCTCCCCGCTTGATTCACGCTCTCTGCCATGACCCATGTGAGGAAGGGTTTGAGTGGGGAAGGGTTTGAGTGGGGAAGGTTTTCAGTGGGGTGATGACGTGGAAGGAAATTTCGGTGGGGAATTTTTTATCAGTGGGGTGACCGCTGTGGATAGTCTAACTAGCTGAGCTTGAACCTATATTAGAACCCGTTTAAAAGAAAAATTCCAAGTCTCTTGCATAATGAGTTTGACTAGATTTATAAGACTGAATGATCCACCAGCAACATATTTATATATCTAAAGACTAGTATTATGTTAATACCCCGTGTATTACACATATTAAATAAAAAAAATAATAAATAGTCAATAATAATATGATTAATAGTTTGTATAGTTTAATACATAAGTAATAAAATAATAATATTATTTATTTAAACACTAAATTTATTAAAGTTTGTTTTTTGAATATTTCGTTTTGAAAAACAATTATTGAATATTTTATATTTTATAATAAATTGAATTCTAAAAAATATACTCTTTTAAAATTAATATATTTTTTAATGCTTTAAAAACCTTTTTTAGTTTAAAAATGTATAAAAATATATTTCATATTTAATATTATTATTGAATATGGATGCATTTAATAGGAGAGAGACGGAAACATTTTTATAAGTATAGTCTAAAAAAGTGACATGTAATACTTTTTATTTTGATTTATAAGTATAGATAGATTATAGAAAATACCTATAAAAGGAACTATCGTGTGTGTGTAGGGGATGGTTTCATTGTTAAGACATCTTAATTGTGGTAACACAAATAACTTTCACAAAATCAACCCAAATCTTTGGTTTTTTTTTCATGACCTTTATTACACTAGTGCAAGACTATGTGATTACCCAAATCTTTGGCATTTTTTCGTAACATTTAAAATTTGTCAAAACTTTACACTAGTGCAATTTCGTGTATGCTCGTGAATTAGCTCATACACATAAAAGAACATAGTCTTGTATAATATAAATAATGAAAAAAAACCAAAAATTTGTGTTAATCTTGTGAGAATTAGTTGGGTTACCACAATTAAGAAGGGTTATTAAAAGAACCAAATCCTATACATACATACATACATACATACATACATACATACATACATACATACATACATACATACATACATACATACATACATACATACATACATACATACATAACAATAAAAATGTCTAGCCTATTTTTGCAAAACTGTTTATTAACCAGACTCTGAGCTTTAGGAATATGATATTGTTATTCTCACACTCAACCCTCTATATGCATTGTATATAAGGTCAATCATTATTTGTCGGAACTTTTAAACGTTAATGATTGGCCTTGTATACGTCTCGTATACACCTATATGTGTCATAGACGTGATAACAAGACGTATAGGAGGCAAAGAATCAGGAAGTGTCAGAGAGTTGTATGTCTCATATAGAATAATACAAGATGTACAATGTTGGTGGGATGTTAAAATAACTTCCTAAGAATATAGTTCAAAATAAGCACTACTCGAGTTTGTATAAATCTATGAAATAATTTAGACCCTTAGTTTGCATGGTTTTCAGAACCGGATTGGACCAGGAACCGGTGGGTCGGCCGACCCAAAATCAACATGTGAACAACCTTTAAACAAATCGCTTGGTTGAGTCAGCTACCGATATACTGTTCAGACCAGATTTCAGTTTTTTAATAACTAAAATCTAAATAATAAAATATTAAAATCAAATCCTACAATTTTTTTAACATAATTAGACCGTGGGGTGTGCCTTGTGGCCGGGCGTGGTTGGGGCTTGATTGGGCGTGGCACACCGCCCCCTTGGGGCGTGAGAGGGGCGTGAGATATAGTGGGTGAGTAGAACAACGGCGTGGGTGGGGGGTTGGGTTTCGACCGTTGGTCAATTTAAAAAAAAAATTAAATAAAACCTGTATATAAAATCATCACAAACCCTCTAATATTCACACACACTCTCTAAAATCTTCACATCTCACAAAAAAAAATAAACTAAAAATCAGTATTTTTATAAAAATGGAGTTTCTACGGGAGGATGACGATTTTAGCGAAGGAGAAGATTTTTTAATCGAAGCCGCACAACTTACTCTCGACATCATCAGACAACAAGTTGAAAGACCTGTTCTAACTAGAAGAGCACGGATTAATCGAGATCGTCTTGGAGCTCACGAACGTCTTGTTGAAGATTATTTTTCAGAAAATCCGAAATACCCCGAACATTTATTTCGGCGTCGGTTTCGTATGAGTCGAAATCTTTTTTCACGAGTGCGTAATGATTTGGAACAAAAGTATGATTTTATTAGTTTGTATTTTTTTATTAATTTTTTTTATTAGTTTGTAATTTTTTTATTAATTTGTAATTTGTTTTTATTAATTATATCTCAATTTAAATTAAAAAGGAATGATGACGTGGAGTGAGTGAGTTAATGGGGCATTTCCACCAAAATGATGGGGTGAGTGGTTGTGGTGAGTGCTTATATGGCGCCTACGTGGCGCACACGTGGAGTGAGTGTGTGCCTTGGCACACCCACTAGTCTTATATTTGTTTAAACTACTTACATTTGATTGATAAGACGTCCGATTTAATATAATGTTTGATTCAGAAGACATTGCTAGCTAGTAAAATCTTAGTAGTTTACATGTAGTACCCTCTCGTGATTTATTGCAGTGTGACTAATTTATCCTCTCTTTTGCTCAAAAAAAAAAAAAAAAAAAAGAAAAAAATATATATTTCATCCTGTTGGTATTGATGGGGTTGGTGGAGTAGCGTGAGTTGTGACTAGTGTTTGACGTAGGGTTTGATTAAAATAATTTATGTGTAATTATATATGATTTAAGATCTTCTATGTTAGTGTTTCAAAGTACTTATTAAAAATATTATCATGATTGCCTTTATAGCCTTATAGGTGTAATAATTTCGACAAAATTTTCAATAAATGTTTTGAGTATTAGATTCACTTAGTGAATGTAAATAAAAATATGTATAATAGAAAGATACATGAGATGAAAATATGTTTAATAATATGAGTTATTTTTGTTAGTTTATTTATTTTTTAAATAAAGAAATACGGTGGTGTTGTCGAAACTTCTTAACTTGGCGATCTAATTAAGTATTTGACAATTGCTTAATGTTGAATATCAAGCTTTTTGATCGAAGATTAAGCACGGTTTACGGACACCAAATTATAACTCACGAATGGAAAATTATATATAACTTGCAGACAATAAGTTTATGATGAGAAAAATGGAAAAGAACATCGTAAAATTTATAACACTTTTTTTAAAGTTCATTTTATAAATCTTTGCACACTTTTTAAAACAATAAAAATAAGATTTGAAAATTATGAATTTTCAAAATTATTAATTAAAAACATAAAGTTTGAAATGATTGAATTTTTATTAATTAATATATTAGAGAAAATGAATGCTAATTTCTATTTTAAAATTATAGTTTTACTTGATTGAATTAAATAAATAAAAATTATTTTTAAATTTGTCAAGCATGCTATGTATATAACCTAGGAAAACGTCACGTGGCAAATATGATATGGATTGGCTAGAAAGATGACATTTGTTATATTTTTATTCTTTTATTATATAGTATATATATAGACATATATAGTGTAACAAAAATGGAAGCAATAAATAACAATTTAAAATACTAATTTAACAAAAAAATTGTTAAAAAAAATGACCATTTCTTTACCCAATGTTCATCTCCATCAATGTACACTTTCTTCTTAATCGGTCAATTATTAGATTTTTTTTTCTTTATTCACTCAAATATAGAACATGAAACAATTTCTAAAATTACTTACCTTGTGAACCACCATGACCCACTAACATATGAACAAACCCAATTAACTCAATACTTCATGATCAAACCTCATTACACATAACATAAAAGTTTGATGCAAACAAATTTAGATTATATATATCATTTTTTATTGTTCTACTTGGTGTAGTCATAGGGTTAAATTTGGACTTGTTATGTTCATGACATCTAATAGAATAAAAAAAAATCTTATAATAAATAAACATGTTTTAATATACGTATTAATATATCATACATCTGATTTTTTTGTTTTTCCACTCATTTCTACTCCTCAATACCTTTTTTATTTTTATAATAAAATCTTTTTTTTTTTTAAATTATAACATTTTTAATGAGTAAATTATTGATATGGGCCTTATGATTTGTTAATATTTCACTCTTATTTCTAGGTTTCATAAGTTATACATATGGTTTTAAACTTTTTACATTTATAACACATATAGTCCTTAAGTCACCAAATAACCTTCACATATATGAAAAAAATTAGTCTCACATAAGAACTATATGGCTACAAATTTTTAAACTTTGAGACCATATATATAATTTATAAAACTTAATAATCAAGACTGAAATACTAGCTAACTGATCGGTGTCGAAGTACCAACAAAAAATAAGAGTTTACACTCAAGTCCTACGACCCAATTTAGCTAGGGAAGTCGGGTATCGATCCACGAGAAGTCAAGTGGAAATCACTTTCAACACAAGTCACTTAACTAATTGCAATGAAAAAAAAAATAAACTTTGAATTGTTGGATTTTGAGTTGCAAACAAAACAAACTTATAAAACACTTAATTAAAAGATTTGTAAACAATAATTGAAAAGGTGATCGCTCCGGATTTCAAGTTAGTAAAACAACTAGGTATATCTTGATTTGTTAATTGGAAATCACATAGACATGATTTATGCTTATATTATCAAACAATTATGATTTGGAACCAAGTCAATAACTTTATTGACAACCGATAACTAGACCGATGTTGTTGACTCAGATAATTACTTGTTTCACAAAATGTAGGATTTCTAGAATACTTTAAAATTAAACCAATAACATTAAACTTGACAATAGATAAAAGCAAGCAATGAGATTGAATTCAAAATTGTAAAATAAACCGAAAATCGTTTATCGTTTCACAATCAAGCACTATTGAACTTGTAAATCTATGAAAACAAATTCAATACCAATGTTTAACAAATCAAATAAAACCTAATTATTTAACCTAACCATTCACCCGGAGACGATCACGAGAAGCTTAGCCGGACATCTCGACACTTGAAGCTTCAATCTTCATGTGAAATTGCATGATGGAATCTTGATCTTGATGTTTGGATTGATGTTTCGGGGCTTTAGAACGCTCCAAAATGCTCCAAAATCGCCCAAGAACTTGCTCCCAAGGTGTGATAGTCGACTAGGGTTGATTTGGGCCTTAAATACCCCAAAAAACGCGAGTTTTGATGTTTTCCGTCGCCCCTCGGCGTAAGTTACGCCCCCTAGGCGTAACTTACGCCTACCTGCATGCCCTTACGCCCTAGCAGCTCTGTCTTACGGTTCTACTTACGGAACAGCTTCCCGGCGTAAGTTACAGCCCCTTAGGCGTAACTTACGCCTGCTCTGATATCACCATTAGCTTCGTCTCGTCGAGAAACACGATTTTCATATATTATGCGTCCCGTAACTCCTCTCCTAGCCCAAGATATGCCTCTTCAAAGTTCGTGGCTACCATTTCGCATACTCGGATGTTCGGATGTGCTCGATCTTGCTTTCCGGTGCTCGGTTTCCACCTAAAATCACTTTCTTGACTCATTCAACCTACAAACACACAAACACACAAGGTAGCTTCTATTTCGAATAAATACACAAGTCAAAACACATAAAAACATCTCATTAAGCACTTTAGAATGATAACCAAAACCCTCTCATCACATCCCCACACTTATCATTTTGCTTGTCCTCAAGCAAACTTTCTTGAACATTACTAACTTTTTTTACAACACACACATGCAATATCCACCAAGTTATAGATTAATGTTCTCAAAACATACTCATCCCATAGACTGATACAATCGAGGTTGACATGCTAATAAACATAAGTTGCAATTTTTTAATCAAAACAAGATTTGCCTAACCAAAGATACATGATTTGAAACTCTTACACATGTCACACACCCCTTACAATGAGTCACTCCTCTCGGTTTATGAATACTAGCAAAGAATGTGTGCTAGGAACTCTATCGCTCATAACCAGGTATAGATTCTTGTGAACATAAGCTTATATGTCAATCACACATCTACCACCAAGTTAAATAATGTACCAATCAAAGGTCTTTTCGGCTTTTTGGCTTTGGCTAGGGGAAGGGTATAGGCTATTTAGTGGGTGATAAAATGAAGAATCCAACTCATACACTTACACCAATGACATCGTATTACCACGATCCATCGTCTTTATTTTCACCAAGACTTTTATTTTTATTTTTTTCTTTTGTTTTTTTTTTTCATAGTTGGATTCTCATTACATTTTTCATAAGATTTGCTTTCATGCTTGGCTATTGGGCTTAACAAACAAAAGGGACTTTTTGTAAACAACACGGCTCAAAAATGGCTAACTAGGGGGGTTGAACATGTTTATAACGGGTTAACAAAGGGGAATTTGGTGTAATCCTAATGCCTTCTCATTTTAGTGCATTTATTCACTTAAAGGCTTCAGCATGTATCAAAACACACAAGTTATATCACAATCCTCAACTACCGGTCACTCTCAACAAATGAAACTCAACTCACAAATATTACACTCTAAGGCTCAAAATCTCACATATATATGGAGGAATAAGGTTGCCGACATGCAACGTATGCAATTACCTCAAAACATAATATTCTTAATTAGGCAATCCTTTAAATTTTTCCAAAAATCATTTGTCAGCAAAACTCTCATGAAACTTAAAGAAACAAGCATGATTGAAAACATTTATCCTTTCCCTAATAGATATCCATTAGTGCCTTGCAAATCGAGTTTTTGTGTTCAATCCAGTTCACCTACAGACAATATTTTTGAAAATTTGAAAATTTTCCTTTTTAATCCCCCATCCCCACACTTGAGATACATTGTCCCCAATGTATGGTGCATTTTAAAATTTAACCCCAATCATGCAATCGTCTCTTCAAAACTATCAACCTAGACTTGGATTCAAACACTAAACAAAAACACAATTAGCGATGAAGGAAAAGAAACATGAACCTGGTCTTGTTGCCCTCGTGACGTAAATAGCTATAGATGTCATCGCGACCTAGAATCTCCAGGGTCTTCCCCACACTTATTTCCAGCAATGATTGTGGCAGGAACTCACCAAAACAAGAAAAATGAAACGTGAAAAGACTTAAAAATAAACAAACAAACTAAATAAAATCAATAAAAACACATAGGTTGCCTCCTTCGCAGCGCTAAGTTTTGTTTGTGGTCTTCAGCCAGACCATACCCACTACCACTCAAGGTGGCTTGAAAAGGCTATCACCTGATGCATAGCCCACAAAGTCAAGCTTTCGTGACTCAGGTAGATTTTCCCAGGTTTCCCAGTTGGGTCCAAACATCTTTAACCTTACTTGCTCTTCATCAAACTCCAGGGATTTAGCTTTCTTCTCATTCTTTACCCTTCTCCATTTCGGTATCCACCCATTATCTTTTGATGCCCCTTTCTTCTCAACATCTTTATCTTCCTTAGGTTGTTCTTCTTTTGCTACTTCAGACCTGTGCAACACAAAACACTCCTCTTTGGTGTTATCTTCCTTAGAAAGGAAGTCACACCTGTCAACAATGTTTGCTTTTAAACATTCATCCTTGACAAGAGGGTTAGTAGCAATCTCAAACATGTTAATCTGTTTTTCTCGGCCACCAAACCTTAATCCCACAGTCCCGTTGGCACAATCAATCATAGCATGTGCCGTGGCCAGAAAAGGTCTACCCAGAATGACTGTAGGATGTGTGTCTTTGGCACTTTCAGCACAGTCTAAAACCAAAAAATCAACTGGGTAGTAAAAATTGCCCACCTTAACAATCACATCAGATAACATTCCCCTAGGAAGTGTAGATGTATGATCAGCTAACACCACAGTAGTATCAACTTTCTTTAAAGGACCAAAATCATATTGGTCATACACACTCCCCGGAAGAATGCTAACACATGCTCCCAAATCCAACAACGCCTTATCAATTTGAAAACTTCCAATTTGTATAGCAATCAGAGGCATTCCTGGATCTGGAAGTTTAGGTGGCAATTCACCAGACAAAATGGCATCCATATTCATTGTTAACTGAACTTGACTTGGTATCTTATGATGTCGTTTTTTAGTGCACAACCGTTTCAAACACTTAACATGGGCAGGCACTTTCTTTATATCATCAAGCAATGGTAAATTAATTTTAACTTTTTCAAAAATTTTCCACCTCTCATCTCGAGATGGATCATGTTTTTTCAAATTAAGCTCATTCACACCATCAGTTGAAAGAGTACTTACAGCATTGACATGAAGGTTCTTTGAGCCTGAGCCTTGATGTGCTGGATTCACATGTGTGTCACTTGGAAGCGTTCCAGGATTCCTTCTCGCCAGCTCCTTTGCCATCTGTCCGACCTGCTTGTTTAAAGCATTAAACGCCTTGTCCCGTATCTCATTTTCTTTCTTCATCTCTTTCAAGATCTCAAATATTTCATCCAGCTTTGAAGCTTCAAAATTAGATGTTGGTCCACCTTGTTGTGGAGGTTGGTGCCTATAGTTATTTTGAAACCCTTGTTGTTGATTTCCTTGATATGGTTTCTTGTAACCTCCTTGATTATCAGGAACTTGGAAATTTGGATTCATTTGATTTGTAGTGTTACCATACCTAAGGTTAGGATGGTTGCGCAACCCTGGATGGTAAGTGTTGGAATTCATGTCTCCATGCACTTGATTGACTTCTTCAGTTGGACCAAACTGCACCGAACACTAACTAGCTTTGTGCCCAAGCTCTCCACATCCACCACATACACTAAAAACTTTTTCTGATGTAGTGTTATCTTTTCCCAATCCAGCTAGCTTAGCCATTTTTGAGCCGTGTTGTTTACAAAAAGTCCCTTTTGTTCAAAATTTGATCGGTGTCGAAGTACCAACCAAAAATAAGAGTTTACACTCAAGTCCTACGACCCAATTTAGCTAGCTTAGCCATCTTTTGTGCCACCACTTCTAGTTGTTCCTCACTTAACTGTGCAGATGCACTATTTACCGTCTCATGCTTTGATCTTTTGTTAGATTGCTCTAACCTCTTTGAAGTAGTACTCATGCGTTCCAGCATATCCCAATCCACTTGCACATGGTTGTATAAGAATGTACCATTGCTTTGGGAATTGATATCTCGAATGTCCTCAGATGACATTCCATCATAAAAGGCAACCAAGAGCTCCCACATGTTTATACCATGGTGTGGGCATTTCCTCAACATGTCTTTAAACCGAGTGAAAGCCTCGTGAAATAATTCCCCTCCTTTTTGCTTGAAGTTTCTAATGGCAGCCCGAGCCTCTGTTGTCTTCTTCACTGTGTAGAATTCACTTAAGAACTGTTGCTGCATTTCTTCCCAAGTATAAATACTTGCTGCTGGTAGTGTAGAAAACCACTCCTTAGCTCTATCTTTCAGAGTAAACGGGAAGAGGATTAACTTAACTTCATCTGCTGAAAAGCCTTGGCCACCCGTGACTTGACAGAATTGCTCGAACTCTTGCAAGTGTTGATATGGTTCCTCGGTGGCTCTTCCATGGAATGTGGGCAAGGATGACAGTACCGCTGGTCTCACTTCAAAAGATCTACCTTGCCTAACAGGTGTCACTACCGGTGAGGAATTGGTAGTCAATGCCGGTCTAAAGTGAGTTGTTGCACCTTGTGCATGTGCCATAAAATTTGATCGGTGTCGAAGTACCAACCAAAAATAAGAGTTTACACTCAAGTCCTACGACCCAATTTAGCTAGCTTAGCCATCTTTTGTGCCACCACTTCTAGTTGTTCCTCACTTAACTGTGCAGATGCACTATTTACCGTCTCATGCTTTGATCTTTTGTTAGATTGCTCTAACCTCTTTGAAGTAGTACTCATGCGTTCCAGCATATCCCAATCCACTTGCACATGGTTGTATAAGAATGTACCATTGCTTTGGGAATTGATATCTCGAATGTCCTCAGATGACATTCCATCATAAAAGGCAACCAAGAGCTCCCACATGTTTATACCATGGTGTGGGCATTTCCTCAACATGTCTTTAAACCGAGTGAAAGCCTCGTGAAATAATTCCCCTCCTTTTTGCTTGAAGTTTCTAATGGCAGCCCGAGCCTCTGTTGTCTTCTTCATTGTGTAGAATTCACTTAAGAACTGTTGCTGCATTTCTTCCCAAGTATAAATACTTGCTGCTGGTAGTGTAGAAAACCACTCCTTAGCTCTATCTTTCAGAGTAAACGGGAAGATGATTAACTTAACTTCATCTGCTGAAAAGCCTTGGCCACCCGTGACTTGACAGAATTGCTCGAACTCTTGCAAGTGTTGATATGGTTCCTCGGTGGCTCTTCCATGGAATGTGGGCAAGGATGACAGTACCGCTGGTCTCACTTCAAAAGATCTACCTTGCCTAACAGGTGTCACTACCGGTGAGGAATTGGTAGTCAATGCCGGTCTAAAGTGAGTTGTTGCACCTTGTGCATGTGCCATGCCTTGATTGTAGTTCATGGGCACTCCCATGTTTGGAGGAGGCATAGGAATTCCCGGCCCATAGTTCTGATTTTGCGGTCTTGGTGGCCTGTTAAACCCTTGTTGTGGTGGATACCCATACTGTGGTTGTTGATGATGGAAGCCATAGCCCCCTTGATTCAATGGTTGTGGATTTGGTGGGTAAGGGTTATGCATTTGTGGTTGTGGTGGTGGATACCCGTAAGGATCATCATAAACAACATTCACGTTTTGCAAGTTGTAATCACCACCATTCAAACCATCATCCCAATCAGTGACATTGTTCTCATTAGTCCCTATTGTGCCATGGTGACTACCTCCTCTCAAAGTATTTCTCTCCTCAGTAGTATTAGTATGATGGTCATCATTAAGAGGATGGTTAGGGAGAGGTCCATGTTGAAATTGGGGTTGAGCAGGTGGTGGTGGAGGAGGATTTGGGTTACCTTGTGGATTCTCAAAATCCTCAAACCTCGGTGGTTCATTCAATGGGTACTCCATTGCCAAACGTAGCTGAACACTTGGAGATACAAGCTCTGTTCGGTGGAGTACTCGATTCCTACGAGCAGTGCGTTCAATTTCTGGATCAAAATTAAGTGGTGAAGCTCTTCCAGAATACCTAGTATGCATGCAATCTGGAAATTACCTGCACACTAACACAACCCGTGTAAATCTGACAAATAACAAAATAAACTGAAATTGAAAGTAATTTGCGCACGACTCCCCGGCAACGGCGCCAAAATTTGATCGGTGTCGAAGTACCAACCAAAAATAAGAGTTTACACTCAAGTCCTACGACCCAATTTAGCTAGGGAAGTCGGGTATCGATCCACGAGAAGTCAAGTGGAAATCACTTTCAACACAAGTCACTTAACTAATTGCAATGAAAAAAAAAATAAACTTTGAATTGTTGGATTTTGAGTTGCAAACAAAACAAACTTATAAAACACTTAATTAAAAGATTTGTAAACAATAATTGAAAAGGTGATCGCTCCGGATTTCAAGTTAGTAAAACAACTAGGTATATCTTGATTTGTTAATTGGAAATCACATAGACATGATTTATGCTTATATTATCAAACAATTATGATTTGGAACCAAGTCAATAACTTTATTGACAACCGATAACTAGACCGATGTTGTTGACTCAGATAATTACTTGTTTCACAAAATGTAGGATTTCTAGAATACTTTAAAATTAAACCAATAACATTAAACTTGACAATAGATAAAAGCAAGCAATGAGATTGAATTCAAAATTGTAAAATAAACCGAAAATCGTTTATCGTTTCACAATCAAGCACTATTGAACTTGTAAATCTATGAAAACAAATTCAATACCAATGTTTAACAAATCAAATAAAACCTAATTATTTAACCTAACCATTCACCCGGAGACGATCACGAGAAGCTTAGCCGGACATCTCGACACTTGAAGCTTCAATCTTCATGTGAAATTGCATGATGGAATCTTGATCTTGATGTTTGGATTGATGTTTCGGGGCTTTAGAACGCTCCAAAATGCTCCAAAATCGCCCAAGAACTTGCCCCCAAGGTGTGATAGTCGACTAGGGTTGATTTGGGCCTTAAATACCCCAAAAAACGCGAGTTTTGATGTTTTCCGTCGCCCCTCGGCGTAAGTTACGCCCCCTAGGCGTAACTTACGCCTACCTGCATGCCCTTACGCCCTAGCAGCTCTGTCTTACGGTTCTACTTACGGAACAGCTTCCCGGCGTAAGTTACAGCCCCTTAGGCGTAACTTACGCCTGCTCTGATATCACCATTAGCTTCGTCTCGTCGAGAAACACGATTTTCATATATTATGCGTCCCGTAACTCCTCTCCTAGCCCAAGATATGCCTCTTCAAAGTTCGTGGCTACCATTTCGCATACTCGGATGTTCGGATGTGCTCGATCTTGCTTTCCGGTGCTCGGTTTCCACCTAAAATCACTTTCTTGAGTCATTCAACCTACAAACACACAAACACACAAGGTAGCTTCTATTTCGAATAAATACACAAGTCAAAACACATAAAAACATCTCATTAAGCACTTTAGAATCATAACCAAAACCCTCTTATCACTAACCACATGAATCATCTGAATAATTTACTCTTTTTTTATTTAAACTCACTTTTTATTCTAATAATAATAAGAACATAAGTAAATATTATTGGAATATTTGTAATTTTTATTTAGTCTATATAATACAAAAATATCTAACCTAAATGAATAAATAACCATATAGATACTAGCAATCAATGCTTTCGCAACCGGCCCCGATCGATCGGTTCGGAGACCACACACACAACAGGCCCAAAAAAGTTAGAAGAACCGCCAGGCCAAAACGGTTCTGCGGTTGAACCGGAACCGGAAGAAACGATCGGACCGGAATTTTTTTTAAAAAGCTGCTATTTCTCATTCTTTTTTATAAAGAGGTGAGCAACATCTTTCTTTATTATGTCACCAATATGCGATAACCATTTTCATACAAATTTGTACTCCTCTTTTTTCTTTATAGAAAGAGGTGTGAACTTATCTCACCAATGTGGGACAACTTTTTTCATACAAACTTGTGCTTCTCTTCATTCTTTATATAGAGAAGTGAGGAATCTCTTTATTTGTTATCTCACCTATGTGGGACAAGATTTCAAGAAAAAAACATTATTATTTAAACTAACATATAATTAAACAAAACTTATTTGATTTAAAAACATTAAATATTTTTCAAAATTATTTCGGTTCTTTAATCCGGTCCAACCGATCCGACCGGTTAGGCCAGTGAACCAGTAAACTTTCGGTTCGATGTCCGGTTATAAAAACATTGCTAGCAATTAAATAGGGTTGAACGGTTGATCGGACTTGAGGGGTATGACCCTAGCTAGACAGGTTAACAAGCTAGGAGTCTTGGTCTGATTCTCACATGACCATTAGCTCCATACATGGAGCCCAAAATCTAATATGTTGATACGCATCGCAAGTGAATGGTCTCGCACTTACTGGTTTGGTCAAAAGCCACATATATGTCTAGATGTTCAATTATGGATTTAACGATTAAAGCAATAAATAAACATTCTAGAAAGATATAGAATAATTATATCTTAATTTAATGACTTAAGCAACAAGTAAACATTCTAGAAAGACGTAAATATCTATGACTTCCCAAGTTAAAATACACTTTTATTCCTAAAAGAAAATAAATTGCTAATACTAACTATATTAAAATAAATAAATCAAAAAAATATAAAATAAATAATTTGAAGAAAAAAATATAAATAATCCAACGCTAAACCAAAAAAAAATTCGCTTAAATAGAGAATCATCCTTGAATCATCAATCTTAAATTAAGAAACTATCTGATTTTAGTGTAATAATAGATAAATGTGTATAACTAAAATTTTGATTATAGGTTGTAAGAGTTGGTCATTCTAAAAAATAATTAATCGCAAATATTATCGTTCCCTAGATTAAAGTAAAATGTATCATTCTTATATTTATATATATATATATATATATATATATATATATATAGGGAAAGTATAAAAAATAACCCTCATCTTTTATTACAACTATATAACTCATTTCAACCGATCATAAACTTACACATAAGCATTTCATTAAAATATTAAAAAGGGTATCATAGTCATTTTACCTTTATAAGTTTCTTTCCCTCTTTTTTAAACATTAATAACTTTTTTATAATATATTATTTTTTAAAAAAAATTGCACCATTATATTCGTCTCATTTTTCTCTATAATTCCGTTATAATCTCGACTAATTTTTTTTACTTTTTTTAGATGTCCTATATTTACATCATTATAACGAACTTAAATATAACAAATTTATTTGAAATTTTTTTAAAAATGATAAATTACAGTGATGTAATTTACATTGACGTAATTTATCGTGATGTAATTTACATTGACTTAAAATTCGGTTTCGGTTTTTTTCGGTTAATTTGGTTCCGGTTCGGTTTTTTCGGTTAATTCGGTTTCGGTTCGGTTTTTTTTTGGCTTTTTCTCATCCCTAATTTGTAACGAGCCTAAATACAACAAATTAGTTTGAATTTTTTTCGAACAATGATAAATTACATCACTATAATCATCATTGTTAGAGAAAAAAATCAAAATAATGTGTTATATTACATCATTGTAATTTATCATTGTATTTATCATTGTTAGAGAAAAAATAAAATAATGTGTTATATTACATCACTGTAATTTATCATTGTTAGAAAAAAATTCAAAATAATGTGTTATATTTATGCTCGTTATATCGATGTTAATAATGGACAATGAGAAAAAAAATTAAAAAAACTAGTCAACATTATAACAGAAATTAAAGAGAAAATTACATCACTGTAAATAATGTGTTACGTCACCGTTAATTATGTCATTGTAAATTACTTCATTTTGTGTTACATTACTTCATTTTGAGTTACATTACTGTAATTTACCATTGTTAGAAAAAATTTCTAATTAATTTGCTATCATTAAGCTCGTTACAAAGATGTAAATACATGACATCAAAAAAATAAAAAAAAACTAGTCGAGACTATAACGAAATTAAAGACAAAAATGAGACGAGTATAATGGTGCAATTTTTTTAAAAAAATAATATAGTATAAAAAAGTTATGAATATTTAAAAAAAAGGGGGGTAAACTTTATATAAATGACAAATGTCCTAAATGCCCTTCATACTAAAGACAAAGGAATTGACACGTTGCACGATCCTACACACTTACCTTTTTCAAATAACCATTGGATGATGGTTAATGGGTTGTAACAAAAGATGAGGGTTATTAAAAATTTCATCCCATATATACATATATATATATATATATATATATATATATATATATATATATAGGAATTGAATCCAATGAAAACTCATCCTTAGAGAGAAAACATTAAAACCCTATGTGATACACTCATTTGTAATCTTGAAAATAAATATGTGGTCCACATTAACCCACGTTAAAAATGATTTGTTTATTCAAAATCTAATTTTTTATTCAGGTTTAATTTGGACCATATATTTATTTTCAATATTCCAAATGAGTGGCTCACATAGAGTTTAAGGGTTTCTCTCTAAGGTTGGGTTTTCATAGGATTCAATCCCTATATATATATATATAGTGGAGGGTTCAAAAGAAAACTCCTCACGTTGGAGAAAACTAAGAAAACTCCTACTAACCAACCAATTTTAAAAAAAAATTCATGATTTTTTATTATTAGCTTAGAAATGTTATAAATAAGAAATTTATTTTAATAAAAATATATAAATCACGAAGTTACGTATATGTAATTTATAAAGTTACATATATGTAACTCATATATGTAACTTACAAGTTACTTATATGTAATCAATGAGTTACATATGTAATAACATGAATTACATATAATTTTTTTTCTTATTGTTAACAAATCTAACCTTATAATAAAACAAAATGTAAAATAAAAAACGAAAAACAAAATTGATTAATAACAATTGTGATTAGTTTTCTAAGTTTTCTCAAATATGAAGGTTTTCTATGGAACCTCCCTATATATATATATATATATATATATAGGATGAGGTTATAGTAAAATGTTTAGATGGGTGAGAAGTGTGAGAAGAATTGTGGTCCCCAGAATTGTGGGCCATTAAATGTATAATTTAATGGTTGAGATCAAAGTTGTATTAAAAAAGTTAGTTGAAAGGTATTTTAGTCATAAACACTTTTGTTGACTATTTATCATGTTCCCCCATTTTTTTAAACGGCCATAACTTTTATATACGATATTATTTTTTCAAAAAAACTACACTAAAAAAACGAGCATTTTTTTATTTTTAAAACGAGTATAGTATTGTTATATAAAAAATTAAAAAAAAAACATTTTCCTCTATCTTTGATATTTGTAATGCGTCATTGTGTCTAATTATATATTACTGTGTCTTTTTGTTTCTGAGTGTTTATTTTTGCCGTCTTAGTGTCTAATTTTTTTTTTATAAATTCATGAGCTTTAAAAACAATATTGATGAAACAACAAAATCACGTACTTTTTATATGTAAATCATAATGATAAAACAAAACAAATTAATTTGATACAACAATGTGTATATTACACAATTACCTGAACGTAAAACACAATGACGCGTAGATTACACAATGACCTTAACGTAAAACAAAATAATGACTATTACACAATGACTTGAACGTAAGACACAATGGTGTTACATTACACAATCATCTAAAGATAAAAAACAATGATGAATATATTACACAATGACCTAAACATAACACACAATGATGATTATATTACACAATGTTCTGAAGATAAAAAACAAATTCATTTAATACAACAATATGTATATTACACAATGACCTGAACGTAAAACACAATGACGCGTAGATTACACAATGACCGGTTTTTTTATAACTATAAACATGAACATTACTATCACTCTCATAACACGAACATGCTTGGAAAACACCACTAGTTGGGTTAAAACACAAATCAGACTAAAGGGGTCAAATGGGTTAATAATACTGGCGAACAATAAACAGGTTAGGCTCAACATGGTGTCTAGTGATAACAATAGGGTAGGATCTAGAAAACAAAAAGTTAAACAAAATTCCTAAGGTTTAATTCCTAATGCCTCGATCACATTCGTGCAAGCTATGGCTTAGGGTTTCAAACAGTATCACATGACAAGTTCTAACTCGGTAGATACAATGGTGACACTCAGAAATAACAACCATAATATAGAACAATTTAGGCTCACCTCACATGGAAATAGTGGAATCAGGTTGCCGATGCACATAAGCACGTTACTTACCCTCTACAATCTCACCCTTAACCATATAGCATTCTGTTTTCCTACTTGCTAAGCCACTATCATGCAACTTAAAGACATATGCATAACCAAAAATCTAAACCAATTGCCAACAGGTCAAAGATCCATGATTTTGAAAAAAATTGGCCTTCAGAACATAAGCTTACAAAAACGAGGACACTTTTCAAAAAAAAAATTTAAAACTAGGCACTTTCCCAAAACCTTATAACCCTTACCCCGCATCCCCACACTTGGGATACATTGTCCCCAATGTATGGGTTTTTAGGGCCAACCAAAGGTTTCTACCATTAACTAATACCCGTGTGGTATGTGACCAATCCTCGATATCCCCCAAAGTTACAATTAAACACATCAACTACTAAAAATAAATAAATGCAAATAAAAACAAATTGTTTCATAGTCACCACCCAGTCACCCAAATCCCAATGGCCATACAGTTATAAAAGATCAAGAAAGATCGCATGGACCTTATCATTAATCGAAGAGTTTTCAATAATATGGCGAGCGTGATTCTTCAAAGATCACTTTGGTTTTCATCCGTCGTTGAGTGGCATCTTCCCCACACTTGAGTGTTGCTAAAGTGACAAAGAAACTAAAACAAGAAAACAAACAAAAATATTTAAAAGCCGGGTTGCCTCCCGGTTAGCGCTAAGTTTTAAGGTCTTCAGCCAGACCAAATCAGATTTAGTGTTTATGGTGGTTGAAAGGTAAATTTGTTTCCCATGGTATCATTACCAATTTTGTTGTTATCTGTCCAACTCAACCTTTGATCTCCTTTGTTTTCCATCTTACGTTCTTCGGCTTCCACTCCACAAACTCCCCATTTTCATATGAATGCTTAACAAATTTTGAGGGCTTCTTCAAGCTAACTGATGCATTTGATGACTTTGACTCTAACTTGATGTGGACTTTTGAGCTTTCTACTTGATGCCTCTCTGGTGATTTCTCTTTTTTAACGGTTGATTCCCAAACTTTGTGCTCTTCTTTCACCACCTTTTTATCATTCTTCACCTGGAACCTATCAAACATGAATTCCTTCTCTATGGTGTCACCCTCACTCACATTGTAAATAAGGGGACACTTGTTAGTAGTACCTATTGTAGAATATTTATTTTGAATAACATAATTGAAAGAGTTTGAAAATATATTTAAATTCAACTTACGGTTCCCAAATGTCATGCTGATTAAACTGTCTCGACAATTGATTTGTACATTAGCTGTTGCCAAGAATGGTCTTCCAAGTATTGCAGTAATTTTCTCTTGTTTCACATTCGGTGCATAATCAAGCACCAAGAAATCCTCGGGGTAATAAAATTCCCCAATCTTCACAACGACTCCAATCAGCATACCCTGAGGGCGTTTACGTGTCATATCTGCTAACACCACGGTGGTGTCAACCGGCTGTAAGGGACCAAATTCATACCGGTCATATAAGCTCCTAGGGAGAATACTGACACTAGCTCCATAATCCAAAAGTGCTTTGCTAACTTTTAGTTCCCCAATTTGGATTTGAATTAGGGCTAGAAAAATTGGTACCTGTTAAGACACGATTAGACCTGTTTAGCAAAAAAATTACTATTTGATTTTTTACGTTTTTAAAAATAATCAAAATTAAGAGGCTAAACTTCATAATTTTTCTTTTTTGTTATATAAAATAGAGAAATGTCATGCTTCAATCACCAAACTAAGTGTTAAACAAGTCGTTTTCATGTTTATATTTTCATTAATTGCGTCGTCTGAAACCTATTAAAACCCGTTAAGACCCGTTTTGCCAGCCTTAATTGGAATGAGGGGTGCTCCTACATCTCTCTCTTCTTCTAACTCATTATTGTTTCCTTCTTGACATGTGCTCATGTCACACCCCCACCTCTCGTCACCTCGTGCATGATGCCACTGAACTGGTTGCGGAAGCATAGTGGTGATGTCTCAGAGGTGAGGGGTGACTTACTTGATCCGATATCACAAGCACACAGATTAACTTAAAGTAAATACATTAGAAGGTTCGTCATTAAAATCCACATTACAGTTTACAACTAAGTCTATTTAATTACAAACTAATTTATTCAAGTGCAAGTATCCCAAAAGTGCATCCTCACCGACTATTACTGTTTACCTGCAAAAAGGTTTGAGTTTGAAACGTCAGCACAAAGCTGGTGAGTTCGACAGTTCAATTTAAAACAATATGATATGATAAGCATGTTCTCAAAAGTTCAGTTCCGGATAACCATGGGACCCGTATCTAGTTCCTTTCGGACGTCAAGTTCTGTTCTCAAGATATTACCCGTCAGTAAATATCTTAGTGCCTCATTGTCTTAATGTCTATCATACCATAAAGAAGTTCAGGAAATAGATAACAAACATTCACACAAGGGGAGATGCAATCCTCCCAGCGAATGGGGTGTCAACCAATAGTACTATTAATGTTTTCTGTTCGGCCACACATGGGTTCACTAGATACAGTTCAAGAATGAGGACTTTTAGTTCCATGATAGAGTTCAGTTCTACAGGCAAAATCCCATGAAATCCACAAGTTCTAAACAATCACATGAAATCACAAAGATAACAGTGACACATATCATATGATCAAGAAAAGTTCAGCAGTTATACCCCGAAGTTTATAAAACATTAAAAAGAACAGGGGTTGTACGAAACTCACCTGATGATATAAATGTAGCAAAATATCTCGAAGCTGATAACAAAGAGATGATTCTGCATTTAGTTATATTTTATGAGTTATTTATGTTCTAGTTTACTGATTAGATCTTTCTGAACGTTCAATGTCAAAGACATTGCTTTGTAAGTCATCAAACCGATATTAAATGTTTAATTGATTAATTTGTTATTATATCATACAATGTATGATAATGTAGGAACCTACATTGCATTAGATTCCTAATACAAGGTTGATGACACTCTTGATTAATCAGAATAATCTTGGATTAACCAAATAGTTAATGTTGTTGATTATAATGCTAAAACAGTTTCTAGATGGGTTAATGGCTTAGGAATGATCAATCCTTGTTATTGATTACTCAAATATCATGAAATATCACAATGTAGCATCAAATTAGGTGTAATAACCAGGTTTAACATACTAATCTGACTGTTATCATAAACATTAGATAATCGTTCCAATGAGTATGTTAATGATTGTGATTAGTTTGAAACACTTGGATTTAACCTTGCATTTCAAGGATTAATCCAACTAATTACCTACATTGTTATAATCAAATGGATTAAACCATTATAATCATGAGTATGGTTTCATGCAAACCGGGCATTACAACGGATCAAAACAAGGATTTATCCGTTAAAACATCGTGTTCTTTGTTTATAATCAATCCTAGCCATCATCTAGGCAATAATCAACAATCCTAACTATGTCATTACGTTCAAAATCAAGATCTAATCAATCAAAATCAAACTAGAAGGTTTAAACGGATCATTACATAATCTGACGGATATCTGCGGTTAAAACGACGATCAGAACTTGTAAAGATGATCCCTGGTGCGATCCTTGCGTTCAGAAGGCTTGAAAATGGTGAATTAATGGTGGTTTGGCCGGAGTTTTTGTCTGGTGGTCGAAACGGTTCGAGAAGAAGAATAAAAATTTTATCTTGCATGAAATCTGATGAAGTAGATCAGATCACTGCACCGCCACACCCGTCGCGTACCGCGACGAGGTGCCAAAAACAGCTTCACGTACCGCGAAGATTTTCGGGAATTTCAGATAATTTCCAAGCATCGCGTACCGCGAAGGAATCTCAACTCCTCCATCGCGTACCGCGACGAGCCCATTCGATCAACACTTAGAAATTTTTCTTCGTTTTTCGATTCCGGGCAATCCAGGACTCCGTTTTGTGCACGGTTTCGCCCACGTTCATCATTTTTCGTGTACTATCAACCTGTAGTAATTTCAATTGCCAATTTAGCGCGGATTTCTAGAACGATCAAATGTGATCACATCCTTGATGTCGTAATTCTCGTATACAATTGTCACAGCTCACTACACTGATATGCACATTACTTGTATTCTTTGAACTATAACTCTGGTGTTGAGGGTTTAATGTTATGTCACTTGGCAACTTCCCTTTGTCTCTTGCAGCTATTTGTTCAGCCAATTGCCCCAATTGTTTTGCATGTGACTCATTTGTCTTCTGTTGGAGCTCTTGTTTCTGCACCACTCCTGTTGGCATCAGCCTTAACTCATTAATTTGATTGACAATGTCCTCCATTGAGACGTTAGCTCCTTGTTGACCTCCTTGAAATTGACTTTGACTTCCTTGATTTTGTTGGAAGTTCCTTGATTGTCCTTGATTGTAGCCACCTTGTCCACCTCTTTGACCACCTTGTTGGTTGCTACCCTGAAAATTAGGATTCAATTGATTAGATGAATTACCGTACCTAAAATTGGGTGATTACGCAAACCCGGGTGATATGTGTTGGAGTTCATGTCATTGTTTCTCTTGTCATTCTGGAACGAGCCTTGGACTTGGTTCACCTTTTCATTCCTGTTCATGTTCATCATGCACTCCGAATCCAAATGACCTATATCACCACAAAAATTGCAAACATCATAAACATTAGACACATTAGAATTACTCTTACCTGAAGTTCTGTTGAAGTTTGCTATTTGTCTTTCGAAGGCTTCAAATCTTTCTTTTGTCACATATTCTCCTCCCGGTTTTCCAATGATATGTTTGGCCTTCCTACTTGCTGAAGCTTGAGTCTTTGATCCTTTACTTAATCTCTCCAGCAATTCCCAATCGTCATCTTCTGAGTTTGTCAAGAAAGTTCCATTGCTACTAGAACTTACAAACTTCAGGTCTTCTGGTGTTAGGCCATAATAGAAGGCCTTGATCAACTCCCACTTTGGAATTTGGTGATGTGGGCAAAATCTCAATAACTCTTTGAATCGAGTGAATGCTTCATGTAGTAATTCACCCGATTGTTGCTGGAAGGTACGGATGGCATTCCTAGCCTCACTTGTCTTGCTTATAGGGTAGTATTCATCTAAGAACAACTGCTGCATCTCCTCCCATGTGTAAATACTACCAGAGGGTAGTGTGTGAAACCATTGTTTGGCCCTTTCCTTCAAGGGGAATTGGAATAATTCAGTTTTACTTCATCCGGTGTAAATCCTTGCCACCAATGGTGCTGCATATTGCTCCAAATTCAGATAAATGAATGTATGGTTCTTCAGTTGCTGCTCCAGTTGCTGCTCCTCTAAAAGTAGGAATGATTGCCAAATACTGTGGCCTTATCTCAAAAGATCTTTCTCAACAGTGGAGGTACAATAGGCGAGGGTTTTGAGTCACCGTCGGCCTGAAATGACTATCAACTCCTTGAATAGGAGCCCTATGATGCCATCCTTGACCGGGGTTGTTGTAGTTGTTGTAACCCCATCTACCATTGTAGTTGTTCATGGGTGGTTGTCTATTCCACCCTCCTGGTCCATTCCACCCACCTTGCCCATGATTGATGTAATTTGGATGATTTGGTGGGCCTTGTGGTTGCCAATTGTCATCATGATATTCCCCATGAGGTAGGTAATTGTTGTTGGCTTCTTCTTCGTGCAATTCATCATGCCATGACCCATGTTCCCCCGAATTACTCCCGCCACCCGAGACGTGCTCCTCTTCAAGAAGGTTGTTCCCTGGGTTTGCTCCTTGGTTTGGATTGTTGAACAGTGGGTTTTGTGCCATTCTAAGATTAGGCATGGCATTAGGAGGTATGTTTGGTGGTGGGTTGTTTTGGTTGAACGGATTTGGTGGAATAATTGGGTTTGGGTTTGGTGGTGGTATGTGAGCATATTGATTGAATGGTGGAATTGGTGGTGGTGGGTTTTGGTTGTTATGATTAGCCATATGGACAGACTGATTTGAACTCTCTCCGGTTTGATTGGTGTTTCTAGAACCCGTAGTAACTATCCTGTCTAGCCTTTGTAATGTCCGATTTATCCTCGCAGTTTTCTCAATCTCTGGATCAAATTCCAATGGTGAGTCCCGACCTGAAAACCGAGTATGCATGCAATCAACCTGTTACCTGCACAGTAACAAACCTCGCGTAACAAAGAAAAAACAAGAAGTGAAAAATATAGCAAAAACCTAAAAAAAATCAATTAACACACACCAAGCGCACTAACTCACCGGCAACGGCGCCAAAATTTGACCGATGTCGAAGGGTCAGTCAAAAATAAGAGCAAAAGCTCCAATCCTAATTACCTTAGTACGGGTAAGTCGGATGTCGATCCATGAGGAGTTTATGTGGATGGTGTAGTTGTTACTTGATTTATGACCTAAACTTAACTAAAACGGAAAAATGTAAACTTGAATTAAAGAGTTTGTTTGTTCAACTTGAAAATCAATTGCAATTAACTAAAATGGTTTTAAACAATAATGAAAAAGATTCAAATAACATTAAAGTGGTTCCCCTAGGATCCCGATTCAAACTAGATTCCTAACCTGGTTTTCAATTTGTAAAATCACATAGACATGATTCAGTTGATTCAAAGACTGTGACATTCATAGACTACTTGCTTCGGTTATTCAACGGAAGATTATCATATGAACATCAATTGATAATTATTAACCCAAAACATGACTTAATAAATCCTAATTACTAGAACTCTCAAGAACTGATAAGTAGTGAATCAAGTTTATAATAAAAATCAATTGTTTACAACCATTCAATCAATTAACAAGTAAAAATCATCGAATGATTAGATTACAAGTCCAAACAATCATGAAAACCAAAGTTAATTATCCAATTACAAGAATCTTTCTGTCACAACCCCAAATTTCCACTCGTGGTGTCAGTCCACGTGGGTGTGAGGTGGCCAGAATCACAGCTCAAGGTCACATAGAACATCTCTATATGCAGTTTCAAAACACTTTTTGACATACAATTAACAAAATAGTTTGCAGCATAAATCATAATATATTTAAAGAAAACATGCAGCGGAAATACGAATTGTCAGACACTACGTTGTATCAATACATATCATAAATGAAATTGTTTCAAATGATAAAACAGAAATGCATGCAGTTCCTATTGCTCGTCCCTTAACATGTGCATTCCTGATATCCATAGCCTGTTAGTTACCTGAGAATACAAGTTAGAAAAGTGTCAACACAAAGGTTGGTAAGTTCACAGGTTTTGATATACATATAGTAATAAAAGTGTGTCATGCTGTTTATCAAATGTTAGTATCGAGCCCTAGGCTCCAAGTGTCAGTGCGTCACTACCGAACTAGACTTGTTTGTCCTTGCCTCCGCTATGTCTCGTATACATAGTAAGTTAGGTCAAAGTTTTACGTGTTATGACATCCAGTCAATATTGTGCCACGCGGGGTTAGTCACACCCAAACGGATCCATTCAAACCTACCACGTTGTTCGTACATTAACGGTAAGACTTTGTGATGACTTGTTACGAGTTCAACACTTAATGTTTGTCTAATAAACCAGCATACACAAAATGTTTGTACAGTAATAGATGTTTGACTCGATGTAACTAGTATTCTCCCCCTATTTAAAAGCGTTTGAAAAGAGTAAAGAGGGGCCGTAAACTCACCTTAGTGAAGAGTGTGATAAACAAGCGTAAGCTCCTGCGTAACTGTGCGTCGGTCATCGGCAACCTATATCGTATACCGTACGTGAGTTCGTGTAAGTGACCGTGCTAGTGTTTGTGTTTGTGCTCAACAACTCTCGGTTGTTCATGTTTGTCCGCGTTGATCCACAATGACCGTGTTTGCTCGTGTTGGTCCACATTGACCGTGTTTGACCTTGTTTGACCGAAGTCGACCATGTCAAGTCAACGACCTGTTGGTGAACCGTGTGACGGTTATGAATCGTGTAGCAATCGTGTAAGTGCTCGTCGTGTGCAAAACGCGCAAGTCGCGTCTATGGACACCTTACTATTTATAGTAAGTTTCCAATTATGGAAAGTTCACAAAGCATATTGATTTTAGAGTTCTAGCATGCTCGTTAGTCCTACGTGATCATGTTAACACATAGAACGTTATCATACGAAATCACATAAGTCGCTTTTATCAAGTTTGCACATAAAAGTTTCCAAAAATGGAAAGTTTCCATTTCTAACATACATGATATCGGAAACCATCTAACTTAGCATTTATTCATCATAATAAAACATAATAAGCCACTTAGCAAGTTCAAAACATACAAAACATCCATATGTTAACATTTCTAGAAATAAAGTTACTATAAATAGTAACTTTGAAATTTTGCATACCAATGATTATCTTAAACCATTCTAATCCATTTTTGTGTCATAAGTCTTCATAATAAATCATTTGACATCATTTAAACATGCTAGCATAGTCCAAATCATCGTTTAACAATATTTCATCATCAAAAGTTACTAAATATGGTAACTATGCCAAAAATGATTATAACCATCATCAAATCTACATTTTAAGTGTTCAAATCATCATCTTAACATCCTAATAGCAATTCCACCTACATGCATGTTTACCATTTGCACTAAAACATCAACTTGTAACCAAAAAGTTACTATAAATAGAAAGGTTTATAAAAATCACATTTTTAATCATCAACTCACAATCAAATCTTGCAATATCACTTATACATTATCAAGAATCATCCCAATATCAACATAATCATCTAGAATGCCTTAGATCATACATGCATGCATCAATATCATCCTAAATCATCATTTTAAGTACAAGGGCTTATACCCATCATCTTAGATCATCATAAAACACCATTATAACATCATAGATCATCAAGGAATACATTAAAACTAGCAAACCCAGAAGTAAAACTCGTGCATGTGGTGTCATAGTGCTTGCATGTGGGTTTTACCCATGCATGTGTGTGTATTGATGTGTAAAAGTGGGTTTTAAGCATAGGGCTACCTTCTAGAGCTTCTTGAACACTAGGATGACGGATGAACAGCTTCTGAATCTCCTGAGATTGCTGGATTCGACAGGAAGAAGAAGATGATGACGATCCTTGACCTTCCTTGTGAGTTTCAAGCTTCCAAGACTTCAATCTTGAGCCTCAAGGTGCTAAAAAATGGCTTCCAAAGGAGAAGGAAGGCTGTAACAGAGCTTCTGGAACGGATATGGCCGAATGGTGGCGTGTGTGATCGAGTAAAATGATGTGAAAGGATAGACTAGGCATGATGTAACATCTGTGCCGGAAACGTCGCCGGATTGGTAAACGGAACAGTAAAGGCACAGTAACTCAGGTACAAACTACGAAAACTATTGTTATGCTAATAATATCATGATGCTGGATATTAAATTATTATGCTATTGTTTCTATAATCTGATTAAACTTAACAGTTTAACAGTTAGAAACATGTCAGACAACATTGAACGGTGATACAAATGCTTATTGATATACTATTATGTGTAAACGTATGCGAGGTTAAACAAAACAAAACTATAAACGGTTATTGTTACAGAATGCTAAACTGACGAGTTATGCGTATAGGTGACGATCTGTACGAATGGTTCCGATAGTTTAACGTTCTGAAATAATGACTGAACAGTAGAAAACAAGAATCAGAAAGCCGAACTATCGTCGTGTTCGTTCGAATGACGATTCAAACGAATACGCGCGATGGCGACGCGATCTGACGAAACGAAAACGAATAACGACACGATCGATCATAAATTCAAGGAAATAAAATATTTCCTATTTTACAATTTTGAAACTCATCATAAATGATATTAAAAGAGACTGTTTTAGCAAATCGCGAACAAATAAATTATACGCGTAAAAATGATAAAAATTCGATAAATAATTATTTACAACGATATTTAAAATAATTTCTAACCATAATGGTATTTTTAACGTCCTATAATAATCCTTTTTATTTAAATAACGAAAAACGTGCGTCACGTTCCGGAAACGTAACGAAAACGCGAACCGAGCAACAAAAACGAACTCGAAACCTCTCGGGGTATAAATACCCTAAATGAGGGTATTTTTCCTCACTTCTCTTCTTCCCCTCTCTCTCAAAACCCTAGATCCGGATTTAGCACCACCACCATTGTTGGAACTTCAAACACTCATATCTTGGTCAATACCCCACCAAATCGTCTCATTTTTGAACCCACACGAAGCTCTCATCACCCTCCACACGAAAGTACAACCGATCTAAGCTAAACTCCGCTGAATTTCGAGGTACGAAGCTGTGAATCTTGCGAAAAGTAGGGTTTTCTTCTTGTTGTTCGAACTCAAACCCTAATCTATTATTCAGCCCTTTTCCTTGAGTCTTACACTTGAAAACACATCATGGTCTAACCCCTTTCTGATTGTCACCATCTGGGTCGAAAACTTGAGACCGACCTGCTACGGTCGAATGAGAAGTTTAGATCGGCCGAATGGCCTGTGGCTTAGGGCCGAAGGAGCCCCACCAAACCACCGATCGAATGACCTGGCGAATGAGCCATGGTCGAATGGCAGCGCCCTTCGGACCTCCTCATTCGGAGCTCACTCTCTCGGCCAAACACCCCTCATTCGCCGAACCAACACCATGTTCATTCGCCGGTTGCTCCTTCTCCAGCCACCTCCCATTCGTCGACCACCAACCCCGAAAGGGTCTCACTCGGCAACAGTCTTCATTCGGCCAACAGGCCATGCACCCATCCTCCTTCGCCCATGCTTCATTCGTCAGCCACCACCATATGACCACCATTCGGCCACCCTCTTTCTGATTCAGCCGACTCACATGGATCTCATTCGGCCAAAGAATCTGGCCCAGTTACGAACATGATGCCCAATAGTATTACACAGCCCAACAGACTCACTTGGCCCAGCAGTTTATTACCTAGGCCTACGTTGTTTAATCAGCCCATCTGTTAGGCCCAACAGCTTAGCCATGCAACTCATTCGGCCCAACTCTATTGGGCCCAACAGCACCTCAATTGACTTAACCCAATCGTTCGGCCCAATGTAGTGCGAGTTCATCCATGTGATGGATTCGGCCCAATTAATTAAGATGTAAATGGAAGTATTTCACGAACAATCTAATGGGATTAATCTTAAGCTCAACAAACTAAAGTTGTGAATTTTCTTAAAACATTATGGGTTCTATAAATATGTACAACAACTAAGATAGTTATATGGGGTTATTAAGCTATGTTGTGCATTCACCTGATTCAAGAGATAAAAAGGGAAGCTAAAATGTAATCCTCGATTTAAAGTTAATAGAAGGATTAATTTCAGTCTAACAAACAAGTCTATGATTCCCTAAAATTTTATTGTAAATTTATCAAACAAAATCAATAATAAACTATTCAAAAAAATTAATTATGATTTCTAACTTAAGATTTGATTGGGATAATTGTTTTTACAAATACTAAATCGAAGTCTTACGGGACCACGGCTTTAATTAATTGGGATAAGTGTTATCAAGTTCCAATAACAATGGGACCGGGCCGAATCATGACCGAAACTTAAGTGTGCTAGTCAACCCTAGGACTAACACCTACACACACACGCTCAAACATATACAACTTATACTCACAAGTTATGAACAACGTGAAATCAATACAGGATTGTAAAAACAATATCAATTACAACAAAGAGCGCGTGTATTCTTGTTCTAGGCTAAGTCAACTACAACAACTACAAGGTGAGTTCATTGTCCCTTTTCAAATTATTTTGATTTTAAACCGGGACTGAGAAGCATGTTATACATTTTAAAACAAATGTTTTAAATTTAACAAAATGCTTTTATACGATTCTTATAGACAAATGTTAATGCTACATGATTATGCCAAGTGCTAAAGGCATAAGTTCACTATTAATACTAATGCTACATGATTATGCCAAGTGCTAAAGGCATAAGCTAACTTGCTAATATTAAAGCTATGTGTTAATACCAAGTGCTAAGGGTATTTACTATCTGATGATGCTATTGTGAATGCGAATGCTACGGGGTTATGCTACAAACTAATGCTACGAGTTATGCTAAATGCTAATGCTACAGGATTATGCTACATGCTAATGCTATGGGTTTATGCTAGATACTAATGTTAACACTAAATGCTAATAATGCTATGCTAATACTAATGCTATAAGCTAAAACAACGGGAAATACTAAGGATTGATGCTACATGCTAATGATGCTATGATACTATGAGGATGCTAAATACATACATACATACACACATACATACATATTGAATACTTGAAGCTATGGATACTATAAACTCTTGAATGCTATATGATTGCCATGCTAAAACAACGGTCTGGCCTCTCAGTGCTTGCCTTACCGGTTGTGAAGCTAGTACTTGTGCACAAGTTATGTAAATGCTGGACTATTTGAATGCTATGCTAAAACTATTGGCTATGGAAGAACAATAGTTGGTCTCTCAGTGCTTGCCTTCATGTGTTCTTCACAGTCGGGACTAGAAGACACCTACTATGGTCTCTCAGTGCTTGCCATAGGGTGTCCTTCATGGTCTGAAACGAGGAAACGGACTGATGGCCTCTCAGTGCTTGCCATGCAGTGTTTCCCAAAACTATTTACACATGTGATCAGTAATTAGGACGATATTGGTGATCCTTAGTTGACTTTGTGTCATCATGGGAATCCTGTATCTCCCCCTAACTTGCTAATTACACTTAGTGCTGGTATGGATTGATACTGAATTCCTTCGGGCATTCAGTTGTCTATTCTGGTGACTCTCAAGCTAAACTCACGGATGCTATGGGTAAACTTATAAACAAAATGCTTAAACTATAATGGGGAAACGAGATTGAAGGGTAGGTAAAATGCTTAATTATTATTAATAACAGTGTCATATGCGGATTAGTATGTGGTGGGATGGCGTCTGGGCGGGTCGTAGGCTCGACCCAAGGGTATGCCCTATATATAAGCATACCGATTTGGATATTACAGGTGGAGTTAATAAGATTAAGGTTTTACCGGAAGAGGTTTTCTAAAGCTATTTAAACTTATAAACTACATGAACTCACCAACCATTATGTTGACTTTGTTTTCTTTACATGCTTTCTCAGGTGATGCACATGTATAAGCTAAGGCCAGGATTGCATACTAGGCTGCCCGGATAGAGGACCTAGTTGACTTTTGGAAGCACACTTTTTGTTATTTATACAAATCACTTTTGAATGTCTTGTACAGTTACAAGATAGAAAACAATTGATTCTTTTGTTAGGTTTACTGAGTTAAATTACTGAACATTGACATTGTAATTTAACTTTGTAATCCCAGTTAATGCTTGATTGTGCTTTAGTTATTCTTAACATTGATGCTATGTAAACAATCTGATCAACACGATTATCATCCACGATATCGCACCCCGGGAACCTTCCGCCCGACGGGGACATCCGATCCTATCCCGTCGGCCCGGGGTGTGACAGATTGGAATCAGAGCTCAAGGTTATAGAGAATAATAGGTCATTTACTTAAATGGTTTGGCCTAGACTATAACTTAGGGACCCTCATGTAGAGAACTTAGGATTACGTTTGCATTATGTTTTCTGCATTCGATCACTGCACTAACCAAATTCTTTTGATTATGATCAGAATGCCGCCAAGAAAACAGCCTACTACTCAGACTTCTGCACCACATTCTTCTACTCCTACACCACCAGATTCACCACCGCCACCGCCACCTCCTCCTCCTCCTCCACACTCCCCTCCGCCAGGCTCAAGCACTGTTCAGATGATAGATCCTGCTACCATCGCTTTGGCGACACTGCTGAGTACCCAACTGACAAGCCAACTGAAAGATGTCATCCCAGAGATGATAAACCGGATTCAAGGGCATGTCAACACTTCTGGCCATACTACAGGAGAGGCTAGTGGAAACACTAGTCATACTTCAGACTGCTCCTACAAGTCCTTTGTAGGATGCAAACCCCTAAGCTTCATAGGTGCTGAAGGAGCTGTTGGACTTATCCAATGGCTTGAGAAGATGGAGAATACCTTGGACATTAGCAGTTGTCCAGAACACCATAAGGTCCGCTATGCAGCCGGTTCATTCAGCAAGCGAGCTCTAACATGGTGGAATGCACAGATCAGGGCAAAGGGAAGAGATGAAGCAATGGCAATGCCTTGGGCAGAGTTTAAACTTCTTTTGAGGAATGAGTTCTGTCCGAAACATGAACTGCAACAACTGGAGATTGAGCTCTCAAACCATGTAATGAAGGGAGCTGACCATATGACCTTCACCACTCGCTACCATGAGTTAGTAGCTTTGGTGCCAGAGATGGTACCAACACTGGAGAAGCTGATTGATTGGTATGTAGCAGGATTACCCTCATGTATTCAAAGTATCGTGCTGGCTGCATATCCTGCTACACTAGAGTCAGCCATCTCTCTTTCAGCTAAACTTATTGGAGTGATGGTAAAGTCAGGAGTTCTGAAAGAGGACTCGGGAAAAGCTAAGGAGACAACAACAAAGAAGCCGGATTTTCACCAAAAGAAAAAGCAAAAGGTTGTCAAGAACTATGCGATGGCCACTCCACTACAACAAGTTACTGCAGCACCTGCTCAAGTTGCACCCAAGAACTATGTGGGACCGCATCCTCAGTGTGCACGATGAAAATTTCATCATCCTGCTACGGCGCAATGCAGGAAGTGCAACAACTGTGGCCGACTAGGTCACCGAGCTCAACAGTGCCGTGCTCCAACAACTCAAGCCACAAACAATGCTGCTGTAGCACTTCCTCCACCACCAAGACCTGGAAATTTCAACAATAACAATAGGGGATGCTATAACTGTGGGGAATTAGGTCATTTCTCCAGAGACTGCCCAAAGCGAGTGCAACAAGGAGCCCAAGCACCTCGTGGAAGGGCTTTTGTCATTGGAGCCAATGCAGCACGCCAAGACCCTAACGTGGTCACTGGTACATTTCTTATATATGACTCTTATGCATCTATTGACACTGGTGCAGATCAGAGTTTTATATTATCTGACTTTGCACGCCAACTTAATCTTACCGAGGAAACTTTAGACTCCCCTTATATCATCGAAGTAGCGAATGGGAAACAAATCACAGCTAGCACTATACTTAGGAACTGCCCACTTACACTTATTGATCATACATTTGCCATCGATTTGATACCGATGGAGCTGGGCAGTTTCGACATCATCGTGGGGATGGATTGGCTATCCCTCAATTGAGTGGAAGTCTTCTGTTCTGAAAAGCTACTTCGGATTCCGTTGACGAGTGATCGTGTATTGGAAGTTCGTGGGGACCAAGCAAAGCATAGTGTCAAAATCATATCTTGCATCAAAGCGCGTAAGTGTCTACAGAAGAAGTGTGTAGCTTTCTTGGCTCATGTGGTGGAGAAACAAAAAGACAATAACACAATTCAAGACGTGCCAATAGTAAAGGAATACCCTGAAGTGTTTCCTGAAGACCTACCAGGGTTGCCACCTATGCGACCGGTAGAGTTTCGTATTGATCTGATTCCTGGAGCAACACCTGTTGCTAAATATCCTTACAGATTAGCACTTTCAGAGATGCATGAATTGTCAAATCAGTTACAGGAGTTACTTGATAAAGGTTTCATCCGACCGAGCTACTCACCTTGGGGAGCTACGGTTTTGTTCGTGAAGAAGAAGGATGGAACTTTTCGGATGTGCATAGACTACAGAGTACTAAACAAACTAACCATCAAGAATCGGTATCCATTACCGAGGATTTATGATTTGTTTGACCAACTACAAGGAGCACAATATTTTTCGAAGATTGACTTACGGTCCGGATATCACCAGCTCAGAGTACAAGATGAAGACATACCCAAGACAGCGTTTCGTACCAGATACGGGCATTACGAGTTCATGGTGATGCCTTTTGATTTGACGAATGCACCCGCGGTTTTCATGGATCTCATGAACCGTGTGTGTAAGCCGTATTTAGATCAATTTGTTATTATTTTCATCGATGACATATTGATCTATTCTAAAAGCAAAACAGAGCACGAGCAACATCTCAGAAGGATCTTGGAACTGTGAAAGGAAGAGAAGCTCTATGCCAAATTCTCTAAGTGTGATTTTTGGTTAAAGAAGGTTCAATTCCTAGGCCATGTTGTTAACAGTGAGGGAATACACGTTGATCCTGCCAAGATCGAAGCAATAAAAGATTGGGACACTCCGAAGACACCGACGGAGATACGTTCTTTTCTAGGCTTGGCAGGCTATTACCGAAGGTTCATCTCGAACTTTTCTAAGATAGCTCTGCCACTCACGAAGTTGACACAGAAGAGCGAGCCGTTTGTCTGGGAACAAAAGCAAGACGAAGTATTTCAGACTTTGAAGCAAAAGTTATGTGATGCTCCGATCTTATCTCTTCCAGATGGTTGTGACGACTTTGTAGTGTACTGTGATGCATCCCATCAGGGACTTGGCTGTGTACTTATGCAGCGAGATAAAGTTATTGCTTATGCCTCTAGACAACTGAAGGTTCATGAGAAGAATTACACTACTCATGATCTGGAATTGGGAGCTGTGATATTTGCTTTAAAGATCTGGAGACATTATTTATATGGCACCAAGTGTACCATATTTACAGATCACAAAAGTCTACAACACATAGTTGACCAGAAGGAACTCAACATGCGACAGCGACGTTGGGTTGAGCTTTTGAATGATTATGACTGTGTAATCAAGTATCATCCGGGCAAGGCAAACATCGTAGCTGATGCCTTGAGCCGGAAGGAACGTGTCAAACCCTTGCATGTTAGAGCAATGGAAATGACTGTGCAGGCAAGCTTACACGGTAACATTATGCAAGCACAACAAGAGGCAGTTGAACGAGGACACTTGAAGAAAGACTTAGATTGTGGAGTGGAAAAACATTTGGAAACGAAACATGATGGACTTGTTTACTTCAAGGATCGTATCTGGATTCCTGCAGTAGATGAGTTGAGAAAACTTACTTTTGATGAAGCACACAAAACCAAGTACTCTGTGCATCCCGGTGCTGATAAAATGTACCAAGACTTACGGGCGTTCTATTGGTGGCCGGGTATGAAGAAAGACATAGCTGAGTATATTGGTAGATTTCTTACGTGTGCTAAGGTGAAGGCAGAACACCAGAAACCATCTGGTTTACTGGAACAGCCTGAAATTCCACTCTGGAAGTGGGAACAAATAGCTATGGACTTTGTTACTAAGCTACCCCGTACTTCCAATGGACATGACACTATATGGGTTATCGTTGACCGATTAACCAAATCTGCTCATTTCTTGCCGATGCGAGAAACTTATACGATGGATAAACTAGCGAAGCTTTACATCAACAAAATCGTGGTACGTCATGGTGTGCCATTGTCTATCATTTCAGATCGTGATAGCATATTTACGTCAAGGTTCTGGCAATCCTTACAGAAATCTCTGGGGACACAATTAAACTTGAGTACAGCTTATCATCCCCAAACGGATAGTCAAAGCGAACGTACTATTAAACCCTAGAGGACATGTTGAGAACTTGTGTTCTAGACTTCGGTGGTAATTGGGATTCTCATTTGCCACTAATCGAGTTCTCCTACAACAACAGTTATCATAGCAGCATCGGTTGTGCCCCATTCGAGGCTCTTTATGGTCGGAAATGTCGGTCACCGATCTGTTGGTCAGAAGTGGGAGATAATCGTATTACAGGGCCGGAACTTATTCAAGAAACTATAGACAAAATTGCTCAGATACAACAAAGGCTACAAGCAACACGAAGTAGACAAAAGAGCTAGGCCGATAAACGGCGCAAGCCGTTGGAATTCCAAGTAGGAGATCGTGTTATGCTAAAGGTATCTCCATGGAAGGGTGTAGTTCGATTTGCAAAGAAAGGCAAACTAACACCACGGTACGTGGGACCGTTCGAAAACATCGAACGCATTGGTCCTGTGGCGTACAGACTAAGACTACCAGATGAACTTAGTGGTGTACACGACGTGTTTCACGTCTCAAACTTGAAGAAATGTCTTGCGGATGAAACTCTTATCAAACCAATTGAAGAAATACAATTGGATGAAAACTTACGATTTGTTGAGGAACCTTTAGAGATTATGGATCGCAAAGTTAAGAAACTGAGGCGAAGCCGTATTCCAATCGTTAAGGTTCGCTGGAACTCAAAGCGCGGACCCGAATTTACTTGGGAACGTGAAGACAACATGAAGCTCAAGTATCCCCAACTGTTCGCAGAGGAAGCCGTACCCGATAGCAACGCTTAAATTTCGGGACGAAATTCCTCTAACAAGGGGAGACTGTAACATCTGTGCCGGAAACGTCGCCAGAACGATGAACGGAACAGTAAATGCACAGTAACTCAGGTACAAACTACGAAAACTATTATTATGCTAATAATATCATGATGCTGGATATTAAACTATTATGCTATTGTTTCTATAATCTGATTAAACTTAACAGTTTAACAGTTAGAAACATGTCAGACAACATTGAACGGTGATACAAATGCTTATTGATATACTATTATGTGTAAACGTATGCGAGGTTAAACAAAACAAAACTATAAGCGGTTATTGTTAACGAATGCTAAACTAACAAGTTATTCGTATAGTTGACGATCTGTACGAATGGTTCCGATAGTTTAACGTTCTGAAATAATGACTGAACAGTAGAAAACAAGAATCAGAAAGCCAAACTATCGTCGTGTTCGTTCGAATGACGATTCGAACGAATACGCGCGATGGCGACGCGATCTGACGAAACGAAAACGAATAACGACACGATCGATCATAAATTCAAGGAAATAAAATATTTTCTATTTTACAATTTTGAAACTCATCATAAATGATATTAAAAGAGACTGTTTTAGCAAATCGCGAACAAATAAATTATACACGTAAAAATGATAAAAACTCGATAAATAATTATTTACAACGATATTTAAAATAATTTCTAACCATAATGGTATTTTTAACGTCCTATAATAATCCTTTTTATTTAAATAACGAAAAACGTGCGTCACGTTCCGGAAACGTAACGAAAACGCGAACCGAGCAACAAAAACGAACCCGAAACCTCTCGGGGTATAAATACCCTAAATGAGGGTATTTTTCCTCACTTTCTCTTCTTCCCCTTTCTCTCAAAACCCTAGATCCGGATTTAGCACCACCACCATTGTTGGAACTTCAAACACTCATATCTTGGTCAATACCCCACCAAATCGTCTCATTTTTGAACCCACACGAAGCTCTCATCACCCTCCACACGAAAACACTCGAAAACACATCATGGTCTAACCCTTTCTGATTGTCACCATCTGGGTCGAAAACTTGAGACCGACCTGCTACGGTCGAATGAGAAGTTCAGATCGGCCGAATGGCCTGTGGCTTAGGGCCGAAGGAGCCCCACCAAACCACCGATCGAATGACCTGGCGAATGAGCCATGGTCGAATGGCAGCGCCCTTCGGACCTCCTCATTTGGAGCTCACTCTCTCGGCCAAACACCCCTCATTCGCCGAACCAACACCGTGTTCATTCGCCGGTTGCTCCTTCTCCAGCCACCTCCCATTCGTCGACCACCAACCCTGAAAGGGTCTCACTCGGCAACAGTCTTCATTCGGCCAACAGGCCATGCGCCCATCCTCCTTCGCCCATGCTTCATTCGTCAGCCACCACCATATGACCACCATTCGGCCACCCTCTTTCTGATTCAGCCGACTCACATGGATCTCATTCGGCCAAAGAATCTGGCCCAGTTACGAACATGAGGCCCAATAGTATTACACAGCCCAACAGACTCACTTGGCCCAGCAGCTTATTACCTAGGCCTACGTTGTTTAATCAGCCCATCTGTTAGGCCTAACAGCTTAGCCATGCAACTCATTCGGCCCAACTCTATTGGGCCCAGCAGCACCTCAATTGACTTAACCCAATCGTTCGGCCCAATGTAGTGCGAGTTCATCCATGTGATGGATTCGGCCCAAGGCTTGTGTAGCACAAGGCTCTTAAACTATCAACTCACAGCTGATAACTCATACATGTATAAGATTTCTTTAACACTATCAACGCGCAGCTGATAACTCAAGCATGCCTAAGATTTCTTTAACTGAACTGGCGACACACAGTCGGCAGGCCTATGTTTCCACAGGACTCTTTAACCATCAACCGAAATTGACGGCTCATACCGGTACAAGACTTCTTTACATATATCATTCATACATAATATGGTTTAAATCATTTAAACCATCATCATCATAAACGGCTCCTTTCACCGTGGAGTTCAAGTTTTGCCCAACCGCAGCCAGCAAAACCTCATTTCCTACTCAACCTCGGTTGAGTCCTTTAAAATCATTTCTTTCTCAACCGCAGTTGAGACTTTAAAACATTCATTATATTTCAACTGAGATTCTTAAAAATCATTTACTTCTCAATCATAATTGAGACTTAAAACATTCTTTTCTTTAAAACATTCTTTATCTATAAACATTCTTTATCTATAAACTTTCTTTATCTGTAAACATGTTTTACCTGACCATAATCAGGTTAAAATCACTCTCATACAATACTTTATACATGCATACAATCATTTTCATAAAAGAACTTTATAACATGCATATCAGCCCAAAATGATAAAACATTTAAAACAGGGCTTTAAGAACTCACCTAATATCTTACAGTAGCTAGATCCTCGTAAACTGATACTAATGGTGTAACTCGGCATTAGTTTACACTTAATAAGTTATTTAGGTTTTAACCTACTGATTAGATCTTTCTGAACGTTCAATGTCAAAGACATTGTCTTGAAAGTCATCAAATAGTTAACATTGTTGATTATAATGCTAAAACAGTTCCTAAACAGATTAATGGCTTAGAAATGATCAATCCTTATCATTGATTACCCAGATATCATGAAATATCACAACATAGTCTTAGAATAGGTTTAATAACCATGTTTAACATACTAATCTGACTGTTATCACAAACATCAGATAATCGTTCCAATAAGTATGTTAACGATTGTGATTAGTTTGAAACACTCAGATTTAACCTTTGCATTTCAAAGATTAACCAAACTAATCATCTACATTATCATAATCAAATGGATTAACCCATTATAATCATAGTTGTGATTTCATGCAAACCGGGCATTACAACGGCTCAAAACAAGGATTTAACCGTTAGAACATCGTGTTCTTCATTTCTAATCAATCCTAGCCATCATCTAGGAAATAATCAACAATCCTAACTATCTCATTACGTTCAAAATCAAGATCTAATCAATCAAAATCAAACTAGAAGGTTAAAACGAACCGTTACCTGATCTGATGAATTTCTGCGGTTAAAACAGCGATCAGGACTTGTAGATACGATCCCTGGTATGATCGGTGACTTCTGATGGCCTTAGAATGAAGATTGGAGGTCTATAATGGCTGTTCTTCGTCTGTAATGAAAAGAGAGTTCGAGATATATAAAAATTTTGAACTTCTGCGTGAAACTGATGAAGAAGATCAATCCATTCCACCGCCTCACCCGTCGCGTACCGCGACGAGGGCCAAATAGAGCTTCGCGTACCGCGAAGAAATCCGGAGGATTTTAGATATTTTAGGTTCGTCGCGTACCGCGAAGGATCCTCAAATCTCCGTCGCGTACCGCGACGAGTCCAAAAGTTCAATACTTTGAAAATTTTCTTCGTTTCGCGATTCCGGACAATCCGTAACTCCGTTTCGCGCACGGTTTTCGCCTACGTTCATCATTTCTCGCATACTATCATCTTGTAATAATTTCAATTGTTAATTCAACGTAGATTTTATACACGATCAAATGTGCTAATTATTCGGTTGTTACAAATCTACCCTCCTTATAATAGGTTTCGTCCTCGAAACCTGTTACGTTTCAAACAAATATGGGTAGAGTTGTTTCATCTCTTCTTCAGTCTCCCATGTCGCCTCAGATCCCTTTCGGTGTTTCCATTGAATCTTAACTTGCCTAATCACCTTGTTACGTAACTGCTTCTCTTTCGTATCAACAATTGCAACTGGTTCTTCTATGTAATTCAACCTTTCGTCAACTTCAATATCATTTAAAGGCACATATGTTACATCATCCGCTAGACATTTTCTCATATGTGAAACGTGAAATGTCGGATGAATTCCACTCAGTTCATCTGGTAGATCTAATCGGTAAGCTACCTTACCGACCCGTGCCATTATTCGAAAAGGTCCAATAAATCTCGGACTCAACTTTCCTCTTTTCTTAAATCGAATAATTCCCTTCCATGGTGAAACTTTTAACAATACTTGATCACCTACTTCAAACTCTATTGGTCTCCGTCTTTTATCGGCATAGGACTTTTGTCGATCCTGTGCAGCTTTCATTCGTGCTTTGACTAGTTGAAGCTTTTCTGTCAAATCTAACACTGCAGCTTTACTTCCCACTTCTTTCTATCCTACACCTCCCCAACAAACCGGTGTCCTACAACACCGTCCATACAATGCCTCATATGGTGGCATTCCTATACTAGCATGGTAACTATTTGTAAAACATGTATATAAAATATATTGTTCAATATTATAATTTTAATTATCTAGTTATTATATACACATATGTGACACTTACATACTAATAAGTAACGAGTAAAATAATTATTAAAAATTTTTGACACACTTATTCGGTCAGTTAATGTTATAGGAGACCGCTCAAAATTAATAAAATATATTATAATTAAACTTTCTCCGTTTTTAACGAAACTTTGGTCAAAATGTAGAGAAAAATGAGCTGATCCCAGCAGTATTTTTAGAATTTTATAAAACGTTATATGTTAAAAGTTATACGAGAAAAACGAAATTTAAGCTAAATTAATTATAATAATAAAAATAATAATAAATTATCTAATCCTACATAAAAGAAAAAAATTGTACTTGTGATGCGTGTAAAAAAAAATTAAATTAATTAATTAATAATAATAATAATAAAAAGAAAGATAAGTATACACTTATCCATGAAGTTGATTCCAACCTATATATTGCCTACGAAGATTCCACAATAAACCGATGAGGCGGTTGATTTATTTAAATCACACACACATATATAGGTATATATATATATTCAGCTAAACGTTTTTCTTGTACAAAACACAAATCGTTCAGAAAAACATGATGTTTTGAATCTTCTCCAGATCAAGAAATTAATGTGCACTAGGTATGTAATACAATCTTTTCGTTTACTTATAAATTTAAGAATTTGTATGTTATAGGTTAGGGTTAAGATCCGATCCTATGTATACAAATATTATGTTGAATTTATGATCTATTTTAAGGACAATAATAAACAGCCTTAGGAATCATCCCTTTAAGATAATCATAAAGGTATGTTATTTAATTTATTAGTTAAACTTATAAATTAAGGATTTAATATAATAGTAACCTATAGGTTTAGGGTTAAGCTCCGACCCTATGTATATATTAAAAATTTTAGTTTACTTAAAATAATAGTAATAACAATAATAATATTGATTCTCATCGTAATAATAATAATAATATAATAATAATATTATAATAATAATAATTATTTTTATTATTATTATAATAATCGTAGTAAAATATATAATAATAATAATAATAATAAATAAATAAATATTTCTTGCAGAATAATTATAAAAATAGATTAAGCAGAAACGCTGCCAAATTTATATTGAGAAGTTCTAAGCTGTTACCCAGCCAACCAAAAATTCAGGTGAATACATTTAACTTATTTTTAAATTATAAATGATTTTTATGACCATGTATGTTTAACTTTGACGCATAAAGGGATACTATGAGACCAGCATTTAGGCCATTAGTATACGTATAATTTGCAAATTGTATCCGCTATGGGTGAAATTCCCATACGTGGCTGGTAACGTGGGCTGGAAGGTTATACGTAAGACGCACTCCGCAGGCAACCTAACCAGTGACGGGCTGTGGGCTGGAGGGAACAATTGTAAGACGCACTCTGCTGTTGTTCCTAACCAGTGACAGTACAAGCTAGGGTATGCAGTGGTTGTATCGATCATTGAAATAACCTGCTAAATGTGTAGTATTGCCATTATTAATTATGGTTAAAGGACCGAACATGCTATGCTTACATATCGAGTCTGTTATTTGTATTCACCAACTTTATGTTGACGTTTTATTTTCAAAAACTTTTCAGGTAATAATGAATGACCAATCAGAAGCAAGATTAGAGATTTAGGGTCTATGATACCTTAAATAAAAATCTTGTGGCGAAACCGAGGAGCGATTGGAGTTATACCTCCAAGTCCCATGTAACCAATATATGTAAATATATGTTTGTAAAACTCGGTTTAAAATGAAATAAAATGTTGTGTTCATATCTATGCATATGAAATTTTATAAACCCTTAAAAGTTATTTACAGGCGATAAAAATGTGGTTTTTCATACTCATGCGTATGAATTATTTGTAAATTATGAAAAACGGATTTCACATCCATGCATGTGAATTATTATAAAATTACAAATTCATGAAACAACGCTTCCGCTGAAACATATTATAATGAATAATAAATTCTGACCGAGACTGTATAATCTATGAAACCAATTCGGGTCGCAGCGCCCGGGCCGTCGAGAGCCCGGGGTGTGACACTATTGTTGTACGAGAATTCCACCAATGGTAAATGATCATCCCAACTACCACCAAAATCAATGATACAAGCTCTGAGCATATCTTCTAAGGTTTGGATAGTCCTTTCAGACTGTCCATCGGTCTGAGGATGATACGCAGTGCTAATATTGAGTCTTGTGCCCATTGATTCATGAAACTGTTTCCAGAATCTTGAAACGAACCGCGTGTCACGATCTGACACTATAGAAACTGGAACTCCATGTCTTGTAATTATTTCTTTCACAAATAGTTCAGACAGTTTCTCCGACGTATAAGTCTCCCGTATAGGTAAGAAATGAGCACTTTTCGTTAACCGGTCTACAATCACCCAAATAGCATCATGACGTTTCACCGTAAGAGGCAACTTAGTTATAAAATCCATGGTGATGTGTTCCCATTTCCATTCCGGGACTTCTAAAGGTTGCACATAACCATAAGGTTTCTGATGTTCAGCTTTTACTTGTGCACATGTCAAACATTTATTTACGTACTGCATTACATTGAATTTCATACCTGGCCACCAATAATCCTTTCGAAGGTCTTGATACATTTTCGTTGCACCAGGATGAATAGAGTAACGTGACTTATGTGCTTCGTCTAGAATCCTTGACCTGATGTCCCCATTTCGTGGAACCCACATTCGACCAAATCGTATCTTAACGCCACATTCATTTTCTTCTAGACTTTTAACCTGACCAAATATCCTTTCGAATCCCACATTTTCTTCCTTTAATCCTTCCTTCTGTGCATCCTTGAGTTCATTTAGAAAATCAGGTGTTATTACCAAACTGTAAGACTTAACTTGTATAGCAGAGTGTTCTGTCTTGCGACTTAGAGCATCAGCCACCACATTGGCCTTGCCCGGGTGATACAAAATCTCACAGTCATAATCCTTTAACAGCTCAAGCCACCTTCTTTGTCTCATATTCAAATCTTTCTGTTCAAAGAAGTATTTTAAACTTTTATGATCTGTGTAGATTGTACATTTAACTCCATATAAATAGTGCCTCCAAATTTTTAAAGCAAATACCACAGCAGCCAATTCCAAATCATGTGTTGGATAATTAGCTTCATGGGTTTTCAATTGTCTTGAGGCATATGCTATTACCTTTCCCCTTTGCATAAGTACACAACCCAAACCCAGATAAGACGCATCTGAGTACACAACCTTGTCTTCATTACCATCCGGCAATGCTAAAATAGGAGCTTCGGTTAATCTCTTCTTTAGTTCTTCAAAAGCTTGAACCTGAGTTGGACCCCAATCATACTTTACTTCTTTCCTCGTCAATTTTGTCAACGGTGTAGCAATCCTAGAGAAATCCTGAATAAATCTTCTATAATAACCTGCTAAACCGAGAAAGCTACGCACTTCCGTTGGTGTTTTCGGAGGATTCCATTTCATTACTGCTTCTATTTTAGCTGGGTCCACCATTATGCCTTCTGGGCTAATAACATGACCTAGGAACTGCACTTCTCGTAACCAAAAGGCACATTTGGAGAACTTGGCATACAACTTTTCTCTTCTTAGCATTTCAAGTACTTCCCGAAGATGACACGCATGATCACCTTCACTCTTTGAGTATATTAAGATATCATCAATGAACACAATCACTGATCGGTCTAACATAGGTCTACACACCCGATTCATCAAATCCATAAACGCCGCAGGAGCATTTGTTAATCCGAAAGACATCACAAGAAACTCATAGTGTCCATAACGTGTGCGAAACGCTGTCTTTGGAATATCTTGTTCTCTCACCTTTAATTGATGATACCCTGATCTGAGATCTATTTTAGAAAACCAACTTGCCCCTTGCAATTGATCAAATAGATCGTCAATTCTTGTTAACGGATACTTATTCTTTATTGTGAGCTTATTCAATTCCCTATAATCAATACACATCCTCATACTTCCGTCCTTTTCTTTACAAACAACACTGGTGCACCCCAAGGTGACACACTTGGTCGTATAAAACCTTTGTCTAGAAGGTCTTGTAGTTGGGTCATTAATTCTTTCATCTCTGTTGGGGCCAGACGGTACGGTGCCTTGGCGACAGGTTGAGCTCCTGGCACAACATCAATTTGGAATTCGATTTCCCGATCAGGTGGAATTCCTGGCAAATCCTCAGGAAATACATCAGGAAAATTACACACCACGGGTACGTCTTCCAATTCTTTTACTTTAATTTCTTTATCAATAACATAAGCCAGATAAGCCCCACACCCTCGCCTCATAAATTCACTCGCCTTAATCATTGAAATGACTTTAGGCGCATTAAACATTTTATCCCCATAAACCGTTACTGAACTCCCATTAAGAGCTGTTAAGAAAATCATATTTCGTCGACAAACGATGTTAGCCTCATATTTGGCCAACCAATCCATTCCCAAAACTACATCGAAACCTCCTAACGTAATCAGAAACAATTTAACAGGGAATCTATGACCTTCTATATCAATATAACAATCATCATCAATAGCCTCCGTTACTCTAGTAGATTTACCAAGAGCAGTTTCTATGTTAAAGGCATTTTCTATCTTTTTAACACTAGCACGCAGTTTATCACAAAAAGTAATAGCCACAAAGCTCATACTTGCACCAGAATCAAATAGCACTGAAGCAGGGATATCATTAATCAAGAATGTACCTGTCACCACATCCGGATCTTTATCTGCTTGATCTTTAGTCATAGTAAAGGCACGAGCTTTTGCCTTTTGCTTCTCACCTCCCTTGCTACTTTCAGGTTTACTGGCTTCAGTAGGTATTGTCTTTGGTTTAAAACAATTCTTGCTCATGTGACCGATCCCACCACAATTGTAACACTTTAGTATGGTTGGACAATTATACGAGAGGTGTCCAGTTTTTCCACAACGGTAGCACAAAGTAGTCCCCAGGCGACATTCTCCCCCATGCTTCCTTCCACACTTGGTGCACGTTTCAAATTCTTCTACTTTAAGCTTTTTCATGGGGAGTCCCGGTTTACCATTTCTATTTCTTTTGAATCCCGGTGACCACTTTTGCTTCGGTTCTTCCTTTGTTGGTTCAGCTTCCACAACATCATCCCAAACAATGCCGCTGATTTCTACTGCTGATTCAAAAGTCCTAGGAGCATGCGCCTTCACATGTGTTCGGACTTTAGGTGGTAACCCTTCCACATATAGCTTCAATCTGCGTTCCTCCGTGTTTACCAAATGAGGAACCAGTCTTGACATTTCATTAAATTTTGACGTATATTGCCGATGGTTCATACGTCCAGCTTTCAAAGTCAGAAATTCCCGTTTGGTTTTATCAATTTCATTCTTTGGACAGAAGTGTTTTATAACTAATTCCTTCAAGTCCTTCCATTTAAAGCCCTCCACATCAGTAGTGGTCTTTGACTGCTTAACAGTGTTCCACCAATGTAGAGCTTCTTCAGTAAATGAATGAGCTGCAAATTTCACAGCTTGGTCTTCCCGGCATTCACTGATAGCGATGACCGCCTCCATAGCCGAAACCCAGTGACAGGTGGCCACAGCATCCTTCTTACCATCAAATGAGGGTGGATTGCATCCTTTGAAGGCCTGTAATCACAACCCTTCCGTTTCTCTGACGTAGAATCACCGTTCTTAGTTCCGGTGATCACAACTTCCTCTTCTTTGGTGATGTCATTAGTTCCTTCAGACTTGTCTTTCAAAGTATCCTTCAGTATTTTTGTAACCAAAACTGGTCGCTTATCATCCAAAACTTTACAGACCTCATCAGAAATAGCCTTCACTACGATAGGTTCTAGAGTAAACTCGTTTTCGTCTTCCGGTTGCTCGTTATGCTCGTAGTCGTCTTCATTGACGGGTTCTTCATTCTCAATATGTGGTTCTTCAGGTTCCTGTGGTTGCTTACGTGGTCTACCCCTTTGTCCAGCCATTTAACTACCTACAAGATGCATCAATTGGAGAGTCAGTACAGGTTTAGTTTAGCACGAAATAAGCTTTGTAAATCGTTAATGACGTTGATCAGGTGTTATTAACCATTTACCTAACTCATAGGCTCTAAACGTTTCCCATCACGTCATCCCAAAGTGCATGACTCTAACTATCTTTCTAACCTTACACCTATGTCTTAACTCATACATAACATTCAGCTCATGGCATCAAACTACCCTTGACTGGCATTCTTATCATTCTGTCCCATTTTCAGTTTAAGTCCAGTCATTAGGAATGACCGGATCTCTCAAACTATGGCTCTGATACCAACTTGAGAGGCCCCGAGCCCCTCAGTTGGCAAACATCAAACCCATACTCTTTAATACATATTTACCTTACCATAGCAGCGGAATTTAGGGTGACTGCATAAAATATTATACAAACCTAAACAAACATTAATACATAGCTCATATCTTTATTAGGATTATAACATAGCCATTCTATGCCAGGGGTAGTCTTCAACGTATGCCATGAGCTCTCCTGGTCTCTCTTCTCACACTATTCAACCTGATATGCACGTAAAACAAGTCAGCTTTACGCTGGTGAGTTCTAAGTTCATTTCTTAGAAAAATCTTTATTCATTCATGTCATCACATGACATAATTTAAATACATAACATACCTGTTCTCATATCATACTTTCATCACATGCATAGCATCATAACATACTTATATAACATACATATCATCATAACATAATTCATACAGTGAAGGAACTTCACCGTCAACTGCTGACCCTGAAGTCAAACAGGCTTGTGTAGCACAAGGCTCTTAAACTATCAACTCACAGCTGATAACTCATACATGTATAAGATTTCTTTAACACTATCAACGCGCAGCTGATAACTTAAGCATGCCTAAGATTTCTTTAACTGAACTGGCGACACACAGTCGGCAGGCCTATGTTTCCACAGGACTCTTTAACCATCAACCGAAATTGACGGCTCATACCGGTACAAGACTTCTTTACATATATCATTCATACATAATATGGTTTAAATCATTTAAACCATCATCATCATAAACGGCTCCTTTCACCGTGGAGTTCAAGTTTTGCCCAACCGCAGCCAGCAAAACCTCATTTCCTACTCAACCTCGGTTGAGTCCTTTAAAATCATTTCTTTCTCAACCGCAGTTGAGACTTTAAAACATTCATTATATTTCAACTGAGATTCTTAAAAATCATTTACTTCTCAATCATAATTGAGACTTAAAACATTCTTTTCTTTAAAACATTCTTTATCTATAAACATTCTTTATCTATAAACTTTCTTTATCTGTAAACATGTTTTACCTGACCATAATCAGGTTAAAATCACTCTCATACAATACTTTATACATGCATACAATCATTTTCATAAAAGAACTTTATAACTTGCATATCAGCCCAAAATGATAAAACATTTAAAACAGGGCTTTAAGAACTCACCTAATATCTTACAGTAGCAAGATCCTCGTAAACTGATACTAATGGTGTAACTCGGCATTAGTTTACACTTAATAAGTTATTTAGGTTTTAACCTACTGATTAGATCTTTCTGAACGTTCAATGTCAAAGACATTGTCTTGAAAGTCATCAAATAGTTAACATTGTTGATTATAATGCTAAAACAATTCCTAAACAGATTAATGGCTTAGAAATGATCAATCCTTATCATTGATTACCCAGATATCATGAAATATCACAACATAGTCTTAGAATAGGTTTAATAACCATGTTTAACATACTAATCTGACTGTTATCACAAACATCAGATAATCGTTCCAATAAGTATGTTAACGATTGTGATTAGTTTGAAACACTCAGATTTAACCTTTGCATTTCAAAGATTAACCAAACTAATCATCTACATTATCATAATCAAATGGATTAACCCATTATAATCATAGTTGTGATTTCATGCAAACCGGGCATTACAACGGCTCAACACAAGGATTTAACCGTTAGAACATCGTGTTCTTCATTTCTAATCAATCCTAGCCATCATCTAGGAAATAATCAACAATCCTAACTATCTCATTACGTTCAAAATCAAGATCTAATCAATCAAAATCAAACTAGAAGGTTAAAACGAACCGTTACCTGATCTGACGAATTTCTGCGGTTAAAACAGCGATCAGGACTTGTAGATACGATCCCTGGTATGATCGGTGACTTCTGATGGCCTTAGAATGAAGATTGGAGGTCTATAATGGCTGTTCTTCGTCTGTAATGAAAAGAGAGTTCGAGATATATAAAAATTTTGAACTTCTGTGTGAAACTGATGAAGAAGATCAATCCATTCCACCGCCTCACCCGTCGCGTACCGCGACGAGGGCCAAATAAAGCTTCGCGTACCGCGAAGAAATCCAGAGGATTTTAGATATTTTAGGTTCGTCGCGTACTGGCGAAGGATCCTCAAATCTCCGTCGCGTACCGCGAAGAAATCCGGAGGATTTTAGATATTTTAGATATTTTAGGTTCGTCGCGTACCGCGACGAGTCCAAAAGTTCAATACTTTGAAAATTTTCTTCGTTTCGCGATTCCGGACAATCCGTAACTCCGTTTCGCGCACGGTTTTCGCCTACGTTCATCATTTCTCGCATACTATCATCTTGTAATAATTTCAATTGTTAATTCAACGTAGATTTTATACACGATCAAATGTGCTAATTATTCGGTTGTTACATAAACTATTCAAAAAAATTAATTATGATTTCTAACTTAAGATTTGATTGGGTTAATTGTTTTTACAAATACTAAATCGAAGTCTTACGGGACCACGGTTTTAATTAATTGGGATAAGTGCTATCAAGTTCCAATAACAATGGGACCGGGCCGAATCATGACCGAAACTTAAGTGTGCTAGTCAACCCTAGGACTAACACCTACACACACACTCAACTCCATTCATTTCAGTCCGATGGAATGAATGGAGTTGAGTGTTAAATTTTATAAAATTTTATAAAATCATGACCGGATAAATTAGTCGCTAACGATACGCGGCGATGATTTTTGATCGGCCTTCGCGGTACGCGAAGGCCATGCAGATCAGAAATTTTATAACACTCAACTCCATTCATTTCAGTCCGATTTTCTTTCATTTTCTCCGACACTCTTCGTCAATCCTCGACCTAATACTACAAGAAAAAGGATCATTAGCGACTAATTTATCCGGGACTAATTTATCAGTCTCAAATATGCACTATTTAGGACTGAATTTTCAGTTACTGATACTATTTGAGACTGATTTCCGTGCAAAATTATTGGGGACTGATAATCAGTCGCTGATATTGTGACATTTTATTAGAGACTAAATTTCAGTAGTAATATGTTTGTGTCATATAAATTTTTGGTGAGAAAAATTTTGGGAAACCATATTTCAGTCTCAAATACTTTAACTATGTAATGAAAAATTACGAAAATGTACATGGGACTAACATTCTGTCTTTAATACAGAAGTAACATATTAGGGACTAAATATTAGTTCTTAATATTTTAAAGATAAAAAAGATTTGAGATTATATTATTAAGGACTGACAAATCGATATTAAATACATAACATTCAAGACTGATATTTTAGTTAATAATAATATTATGAAGTGATTTATATGCCAAAAGTTTTAGTGACTGACAAATAGTTGCTAATATATTGAGATATTATTCGAGAGTAATTTTTAGTACCAAATATATTTGTATCGTATAAGTTTTTGATGAAAAAAATTGTACCAACTAAATTTTAGTCTCAAATACCTATAATATATTAAAAAAAATTACATGAATGTGTTTGGAACTAGGGGTGTTCATCGAGCCGTATAACGGTTTATTTGGGTTTGAAAATTTTAAGACGCTATCCAAAACCCGACCCGAATTCGAAAATCTCTAATCCGATCCGAATATATCTGAATGACCCGAAAAATATGAATAAACTTATTTTTTTCGTCTGAATGATCCGAACAACCCGAATAGTCGAATTGAATTTGGATATCCGATCCGAATATATCTGAATCTTTAATTAGGATCGGTTTTCTCATGTTTCGGATATGATTCGGTTTTTCGGATTTTTTGAACACCTCTATTTGGAACTAAATTGTTGTTTCTAATAAAGATGGAACATATTCGGGACTGTATATTAGTTATTAATATTTTCATGATGGACAACAATAGAGATTATATTCCCTAGGACTAGTATATCAGTCTACGTGATATCTAGGAATTAATGGTTTTTAGTTTCTTTTACAATGTGAGACTGAACCTGCTTGAACCCAATTTTTGATAAATTCATTCTTGAGTTGGCTAGAGTTGTGCATTTTATTTTTCTAGTAATTACAAATTACCACAAGAAAATTAAAAATATATAATTTAACAATTTAAATAAAATTGTACTTCCATTGAACCATATCATATCCTATTAAGTGATATTGTGACTCTTTACACGTAACATATTCCATTAAGTGATAACCTATTAAAACTCAAGACAACATAAAATTTAGCCATATTATTCTACAATTAATTACTCCATACAATATTTATAGTAAATATATTTTCAGATAATAAAAAAATGCAATTTTACATTATATAAGATTTATGTTTACTTATTATACTTTATATTTATATTTAAATTTGTATTCTTTTACAAGCAATTTTTCGTTTTCTAAAAACTAAAAATAATAACAATTTTAATCTCCATACAATAATTTAAAATATTTTAGTTCCTTCCCTCCCAAAATTTTCAAGTTCTCTTTAAAATTTCATTAATTTGTCCAACCTTTTCTTTCTTCTCAAAATTCCCTCTCTCTAATTCATGTTCCCGCTCCTTTCCTAAACCTCAATCAGGTTTTTCTTCATATTGATTCATTGTTATCCTTTGTTGAATCACAAACCACCACTGTAGACATTTTGCTCTCTCTGTGCTCTCATGAATATTGGGCCATCTATGGTGCGTGCTTGCAAACTAGATCTTGGTGACCTAGAGTTTGGTAAGTGTTTCTTTTTTATTAATTTCCCTATTATTTGCTTATATTTGATCCATCTAATCTGATTTAAACAATCAACAATGCTTAACTCATGTTAACTGTTGTTGTTTCTTTTTTATTACCTACTATTTGCTTCTATTTGATCCATCTAATTTGATTTAGATAGGTACGGATTGTATAGTGATTTTTTAACATGTCCACCAACTGTTAGATGAATTGCCCCAAATATTTTGATGAGCTGTTAACTTTAGTTTCGTCAAATTAACTAGATATAATATAATGTTTGCTTATGTTTTAATACCCACATAATCTTGGCCATATATAGCTTTAATACCCAAACCCTAATAAGTCATATCAGTATCGTTATGTGGATTCTCTATTTTTGGTGTTTCATGATTATTGTTATTCTTATTAAAAATTAATTTTTTTTGTTTACTATGATTTTGTAAAAGATAAACGTAAAGCTACAGCAGTTTTTGGATCACAATGTGGAGGAATGACTAGACAAATTCAAGCTACTTTGGTTGCATTGAAGGCAAGTAATATTCAAAAACTTCAATTTGAAGATTATGTTCCCGAACTTTTAAATTAAACTGTAACATCACTGTACTTTCGGTTGTCCGTACGTCCGTACATCCGTACGAATGTACTGTTACGACTGGATATTTATAATTATTAATAATTATGAGATTATTGATTGACATTACTGATATTATCACTGATGCTGGTATACATGATTATAAATTATTATACGCATAAACCACGGGAAGTTTAGTTGTAATTCAACTACACAGACCCGTAGTGTTTATTGCAGTTACGTATTACTGATGATGAAGGATGATTGGTTGAGAATTGATTTGTGATGGAACTGGGAGTTTGTTGGAGTCTGGTTACTAAACGTAGTCAAGGACCCATGGTCATGGTTTATCGAAATAGCGGTGGGACGGTGGCTAGGGCAGTTGCGACTGACCCTTACATATGCCCTATATATATGCATATTTCGGTCTATCATGGATGTGTCAGTGACTAGGATTTAGTGGGTTTTGGTTGGGAAATATAATATTTAAGTTAATGAATAATGAGAATAATGAATAAGCGATGTGAGGTTACGGTCATTATTTAAACGCGAGTGTTGATTCAGAAATATTAACTTAATAATGTATTCGTGTGGGTGACGATTCACACGAATATAATTATTAAGGATGGTACTCTGAAATGATGTTCCATAATTAGTAAATCAAATCGAAATACGATACGAACGTCGGATTCGCAAAGGTGACGATCTTTACGAATACGTACGTGAGTAACGCGTTTCGATGAGATAATTAAATAATATTTAACGATATTAAATTAATAAATAGAAACTTAAAACGTTTATTAGGAATCACAACCTAAAACAAATTCCAAGAAACTAAATTTTTAAATAATTATTTGACGATAATGAAACGAAAATGTATTATGAAGTAATTTATACAAACATATTTTTTTTTTATTAATAAAAACCAATTGATTTGAAATGGTTTATTTGTTTAAAACATAAACACGGGAAAACCGAGCATGTTATTACATTTCACGTGTATTAAACGAGATTATTTTTTTTGCGAAATAATGATGGTTTCAAATAAATTTAATCAACGAAACCTTATTATTTGAACATCTTATGTTTAAATGGGTTTACGTTTAAAAACCGAGCAAATCATTTTGTTTTATCGCGATATAAACGAGACCGGGTACGCGGGAAGGATACGCGATATAAGGAAGGAAGAACCTTCTTCCTCCTCATTTCCACTCTTTCACTTCTCTCTCTAAACACAAACCCACGCCACTTTCTCTCTCTAGATCTTCTCTCTACCATAACTTCTTCGTTCCTTGACGGATTCACGAGATCTTGGCGCCCACGCGTTCGTGTGATCGAGGGGATCAAGACCATACGAAGAAACCTTGATTTTGAGCGACGATTCGAGGTAAATCTGCTGCTTTCTTTTCGGATTTTTGTAAGAAAGTTCATGGGTGTTGGAGTGTTATTCTAAATCACGATTTAAACTTTATTTTGTTGAAACTAAGTTTGTACTTAACTGAGAATGGTATGGGAAAACATTGATAATCATAAAATCTGTAGAAATTCGGAAAAATCGAAATGATGAACTGGTCGGCTCCCGAAGTTGCAGGTCGGCGAACCCTTGGGGTGACCGAACCTGTGGCATAGCAGCGGGCTGTGGGCCCCGAACCTTGCGTGGGCTAGCCGAACCCTACTTCAGTGGCGAACCCTAGCCCAGTCCGACGAACCTTCGTTACCGGCCAAGCCCTTCTGCATGGAACGAACCCTACATGGGGCCACGAACCGGACTCATCAGCGAACCCTACATGGAGCCGCGAACCTGTCCTTGACGAACCCTTCATTGGCGGCGAACCCTCGGAAGTAACATTCTAGCCGAACCTTCCACCATTGTTCAGCCGAACCTAAGGGGAAACCTTAGATGGGTTCGCTGCCCTCATGGGAAATCCGAACTAAAATCCATTAACTTGATAGGTTAAGGGTAATTGGGAGCAAGATTTTGCGTATATATATATATATATATATATATAGAATCACGTATGCATGGGCAAGTATGGCCACCACCTTTGTGTTAAAAACATAGCTTATCCATGATATTATAATAAGTGTCTCATACTAGGATGGTTAGCAACTAACAATTCTAACCATCTTTAATAATGAACACTTACACGATTAATCTAAGTAAGTTTTCCTAAGTTTGAATTGAAATTCTATTCATTAAAGTTTATAATGACCACCTATTCAAACATTCATGCAAAAACATGGGATATGTGTGCTTGGTTAAGGGTGGGATTAGGGTTATCTATGTGAATACCCATACTAACTTATAACAAGCTATTCTTAAAAGATAAGTGATTATAATTGGTTTAAATTATGTTTAGCAATGAACCTTCACATAAAGTGTAATAGACCTATATTACTTAGGATTTAACAACTAAGTAACCACACATCTAAGGGTGTATAGAAACACTTATGGTTATTTAATTAAAGATAGACACATATACTTATAAATACAAATAACCATTAATTACAGATTCTTGAGTTGATTTGAGTTTACATACGCGAGCGCGCATTATACGAGAACCCAAATTCTAAGGACTACAGGTGAGTTCTCATAACCTCCCTTTCTTTAAACTGTTTTTAGTTTTAAAACCCGGAGGTGAAACATGTATACCAAATTAAATATTATTTTGATAACACAAGGTTAATACCTGTTTATCAATATGATATTCACATTTGAAATTATCATTATTATGGGATTATCTCTTATTATTTTATATCCATGTAACATTGTTATTGACCTAGGTCAATAACAAAGATTACAAGTATTGTCACAAATCCCGAGAATCATCGCTCTTAACTTCGGTTAATTGCTTTGACATCGTGTATTGTCACGTGGATGGTTTCCACATCTGTGAAGCATTGCCTTTGACTTCGGTTATTTGCTTTGGCTTCATGTATTGTCACGTGGTTAGCGACCACTCCATGATTCATGTAATTAACTTATGTTAACTACATAAGGAATCATGTATAGTCACGAACATTGATTGAGAATATGATTGATTGAGTTTGGTTGATTTGTTGTGGATTGATTGACTATGTTTGACTATGATTAATTATGATTGATTATGAATGATTGGTTATGTGATTATGTGATTGTATATGTGTTTGGTTGTTGAATTGATGGATGTGTGTTGGATTATCTCATACAGGTATTCATATGGATTTTCTCAAGAAGATCATAAGTTTTATACTCGTTTTAAAACAAAGCATTTTATAAAACCCTTTTAAGCATAAACTTTCAAACTCATTTTTACTAAAACATTTTTAAATATAAAAACTTATGATTACTCACCAACTACTTTTGTAGTTGACACTTGATTTCTTACATGTTTCAGGTGATGGAGACAAGTAGGAATGAAGAGAGGATCTCTTCTATTTTGGACATCATCATATACGACCTTGGACTTAGTTAATTAACTAAATTTCTGGCGATTAGAGTTTAGTTAGTTTAACTAATTCTTTTGTGTAACTAATGTACTTGATTCATGATGAACATGATTTTTGTGTAATTATTTTGGTTGATTAAATGATATATGATGATTTGATTTAGATGCCCACGAGCTTTTGAACAATCTACACATCCCTCGTGGCATCCCGATGATTCCGCCGTCGGTCGGGGTGTTACATAAACAATGTTGATTCTCAATCTCTTTTTAAATAAAAGTGATCATATTAATGACCAAGTATTATATGCATCCTTTATAAAATTTAAAAATATTTACAATTTTATATCTCGTTGCATATATTGCATATATACTATTTGAACAAAAATATTCATTGATTTTAAATGATGATTCTTTTAGACTTTTGTTTGAAGGTATGTATATACTATGTTTCTTAACTGACTTTTTTATATTTGGAAGATTTAGACTCAAAATCAGAAGCTTCTTTCTTTGATATATATTGAGATCCCTCTTATTGGTTTAATTTTTCAATCTCAATTCATTACTCAATTGATATTTTTTTTCTATACTAGATTGGCTGCATTTTTCAAGAGCTTTGGAGCAACGCTAACAAATCGAAAATTGCAAGAATTGGATATCATTAATTGGTAATGTTGATTTGCTATACTTTAGAAATGTCTGTCAACTTCTTATTACTTAATTTTGTGGAATTTTAGATCTTTATTCTTTTGATTGTATTTCTTGCCTATATATTTAGATAGTGTGCTAATAGGTAATATTACATATATTCAGGTTGGTTAAGTGTGAATTACATGCACTAAATTATATATTTCTATGTGTTCACGTAGGTCCATTGTTACTTTCAAATGAAGCTGTGTTGGATGGATGCATTGATCTACCTTTGGTTTATCCTCATTGACCACTACCAACAACAAAAATTGAGACGGTTTGTATAATTCTATCTCGCTGCATTTTTGTTAATGGTCAATTCATTAGTTTTGTAAAATAAACCATATTCAATTATAAATTGTGTATGATAAGCTTGAAAACACACTCCACACATATACTCCTAAATTGCACACATATACTCGTACTTATCACCTTTTAAACAATATAAAGAAACCGGTTTAAAAAAATACCCAAGAACATATGCAAAGGCTTTGGTTAGTAGAGTTCTTAGGTTTCTATCTTTTACAATATTTTTTTAATATACTTATTCTTTGTTATTATAAATATTTATGATGACAGAAAAATCAAGAGACTCAAATGCCACCTAGCCTTCTATAAGTTTACTATAAGCAATCAAAGTTGTTTATGGTAAGGAGAAAAGGATACAGTCAGTCTAGAGGTATCTGTTGGGCCAGTGATGACGAAAAAAGATGCTTGGATGAAATCAAAAGCTGAGTCATATAAAGGAGAAGCCACAACAAGGGATGCCAATGAAGATAAAAAAAATCAGGTTAATGGAATTAAAGAGCAACGAAAAAAGAGCAACGAAAAATGTGATAAAGTGTCAGATTTTTCCTGCTTGCAAAATTTCTTGATTTTGAGAGCATAATCTCCAAATCTTTGAGTGACGATGCTCTTGGTTCAGATGGATTGTTCGGTAATAGTTAGAGCACCAACTATAACATGTGTTGAAACTTTGTTAGTTTTGTTTTTAGTTAACTGGTACTATTTAAAACTTTAGAATTTATCAACTTTTATTGTGTTTATTTGTTATTTCTTTGATATTAATGTTTCAATTGGAGATATTGGAATGGAGGAAACAAACTTATGAATGATATTATGACTCTGATTAAGTATTTATTACTATAAGTCAATTGTATAACAACATTCGTTGGGACTACTTTTCACTCTTTTATACTCTTCAAGGCTTATTATTAACAAAACATTGGGGACTGAAAATAAATTTTATCTAAAACTGATTATCAGATTTTAATAATCTATAATAAGTAAAATAATATGTAATCAGGGAATGATTTTTACTCCCTAAAAGAATCATATTAAGGATTTGAATTAAGTGGTATTGAGGACTACTTTGTTGTCTTTAACACATATTTTTAGAGACTGATTTGATACATGAACACGAACCTATCAAAACACATTAGGGACAATTTAGACAATTTTAAAGGAATGATTTTCAGTCCTTAAAATTACATTTTAGGGACTGAAATACCATAATATTTGAGACTGATTTGCTGTTACAGATGGAATGTATAAGGGACTAAGATGATGTGGTATCGAGGGACAAATTGAGGACTAAATTTTTTGGCATTGGATACTGATCAGTGGTCTCTATTGGTGCAACATAATGGGGACTGATTTTCAGTTACCAGGACCACTATCAAGGACTAGGTATCCGTCACTGATATTTTCAGTTCCTGATCAGTCTCCGATGACCATTAGATACTGATTGCAAAGTATTAGAGACTGATTTTTCAGTCCTAAAAACCCTAATTTTTTGTAGTGATATAAAACTCTAAAAATCAGCCACAATCTTTGGTTGACACTATTGGAAGCTATCCTTGGTGATTTGAAGCCATTGGAGCATCATAAGAGTTCTTAAAGGCCATCAACACATTGAAGAACCATCCCCATCCATTTCCAGGACCTGTTGCGCCTGTTATAACCCGAATCCTAGCATCAAAGGTAGTTTTACTTGTTTATTAGTTGATAGATCGCACATGCAAGGGCTAAAAACCCACATGCAACTCCATACGGTTATTGTGCTCAAATGTGTTGGTGATTTGATGAGTATTTGATGAGTATTTGTTGTAGATTTACTGATTTTGGTGCTTAGAAATGTTAGAATTGAATTTTGGTTAAGCTAGGTTCGATTTGATGATGATTTGGTACACTTGCCATAAAAGGAAACTTTTATGTTGCAAGTCTTGGATTTGTGATAATCTAGACATGTTAGACATGTCTAGATGTTGTTAAATGTATATTTGAGTGTTTAGAAACACATTGGGATATTTGATTTTGTCAAAAACTTGGTTTTGTAGAAACTTGCTAAAAATGGAAACTTTTAAAAATCAAAAGAGGACTTTTGATGTTTTAAAGGCTTTTGATGAACTTTGATTTTTGAAATATGTTTAGAATTGATTTCTAAGCATATTGGAAACCTTGATTTGTGAAAATGAGTTTTAAACGGATGCTTTCCAAATAAGGAAACTTTATTTGGGCGAAACGGCGTATATGATGATTTATGCGCCGACGATGCGTTTTAAGTGTTAAAACATGATTTTATAAACATATTGGAAGTTATTGGTTTTATGAAATGGGATTTCATAACCACACTTTCCTAAATTGGAAACTTTCTAAAAATGGTAACTTATGTGATTAGAGTCATAGGATGCATTTTAGTGTCTTATGTGCATTGAGCCACGTAAACACAACAATCGTGTCACCAACGATTCGTCGAGACAACACAAGTCAACACACACACTCGGTTGAGCACACCGACACTTGGAGTTGTATGGGATACAACACACCACAAAACACATACTCACACCTATATGGTTATAGGTGCATACTAGCAGGTGCTAGCATTCGCAGACGCGAACACATACACACCGGGACTGCTGTAACAGGTGAGTTCACGGCCCCTTTTTACATTTTCTACCTTTGGGGGAGAAAACATTGCATACAACTGTTTTGAACAACTTACACACTTTTGGTTATTTTTGTACATGCTAATATCGTATATGCATATGTGTGGCATTCATCCACAAAACTGATAAGTCCTCATTAAACACACCTCGAACCGTTAATAGCGCGTTGCGCTTAGCGTGGTAATTCTGAATAGTACTATTTGGGCCTGACAAGCCCCACTGTTGCGAGCCGTATGGCCACCCCGACTGAAGGTCGGAACAGTGCATAATTGACCAAACAACATTTGCCATATCTTGGATGGATATGGCGGGAGGCAGCATGTTAGCTTCGGTTGCGAACCCGCATATGATATAAAACATATTGACTAGCTATCAATTGATATTGCATTGTATTGAAAAATAGACCTGCAAACTTTACTTTAAACATTTGAATGTTTACTGCTGATTACAAACCTGTGCTCTCACCAACCTTTGTGTTGACTCTTTACTCGCATGTTTTCTCAGGTAACTAAGGCACGTGCACAAGGACTAGGATGCTAGGATGGAGTCCATGCATCTACTGTAGTGTCTTAGGCCATTTGATAATATTTAAATATTGATCGTGTTACTTTTGTATTATCAAACCATCTCTAATCGCTTCCGCAAACATTAAACTTGTGTTGTTTTGAAAACTGTTTTAAGTTAACGCTTCCGCAAACTATGAATGATTGAACTGTTTCGTTAACCTACACTTTACTTCCGCAACTCTGATATTAATAAACTGTTTTATCCAAATTATTGGATGTACGTGCATAACCAGACATATAGGTCTCGCATGTTGTTTGACCGGAGACTGCGATCCTGACAATCTGCCGCCGCTCGCGCCCCGGAAGGGACGGGATTTCTCGGGGTGCGACATAAACTTATAAACAAAATGCTTAAACTATAATGGGGAAACGAGATTGAAGGGTAGGTAAAATGCTTAATTATTATTAATAACAGTGTCATATGCGGATTAGTATGTGGTGGGATGGCGTCTGGGCGGGTCGTAGGCTCGACCTAGGGGTATGCCCTATATATAAGCATACCGATTTGGATATTACAGGTGGAGTTAATAAGATTAAGGTTTTACCGGAAGAGGTTTGCTAAAGCTATTTAAACTTATAAACTACATGAACTCACCAACCATTATGTTGACTTTGTTTTCTTTACATGCTTTCTCAGGTGATGCACATGTATAAGCTAAGGCCAGGATTGCATACTAGGCTGCCCGGATAGATGACCTAGTTGACTTTTGGAAGCACACTTTTTGTTATTTATACGAATCACTTTTGAATGTCTTGTACAGTTACAAGATAGAAAACAATTGATTCTTTTGTTAGGTTTACCGAGTTAAATTACTGAACATTGACATTGTAATTTAACTTTGTAATCCTAGTTAATGCTTGATTGTGCTTTAGTTATTCTTAACATTGATGCTATGTAAACAATCTGATCAACACGATTATCATCCACGATATCGCGCCCCGGGAACCTTCCGCCCGACGGGGACATCCGATCCTATCCCGCCGGCCCGGGGTGTGACACATGATGTTTCGAGATTCAAATCCTCCCGAATCTCGTCCCGTATCGCGATAGTGTCTATTAGTGGGCCATCGCGTACCGCGATGGGTCCCTGTAGAGCCTAATAAGCCCAATTCAATGTGTTTGATCCATTCGTCACCGTTTTCACGTTTACGAACCATCGTTTGACCTCGTTTGAAGTTCCAAGTTCAATGTGTGAGTGTTTCATGAGGTTTCGAGTGTTGTGTTACACATGTGCTATGCGTTCACCAACGTTCGCGTGTTTTGACACGTGTGTGCTGTTTCTCGATAATCCTCGAATTATCTAGTCAGGTGTCGGTGTTCATACTGTCGTGCCACGTGTCACAGTAAATTAAACTAATTCTAGCGCCACGTGTACATAAAGCATTTAAATAAACATTTAAATAAATAATAAGCTGACCTAGAAATTACGGGGTGTCACACTTTCACCTAGAGGAACACACAAGAGGAATTAGCCGCTCATTACGGGGGTGATCTCGGATGATTCGGTTGAAGATTTCATCTTGATTTGCCTTAGAAATGACCCCGATCGATGGCTATGGATGAAGAACCACTTTTGGAACTCTTTTTCGCACTAGGTAGGTCCTTGGAGGCTGAATGATAGATGCTCCAAAACCCTAGATCGAAATAATTAAAAAACCAAATTTTTCGGGTTGCAGTACCCCCTACGCCTGAGCCGTAGGGGTACTGCACCATAATTCTGTTAACTTCATATTTCAGCACAGTAAGGGGGTACTGCTGAGTCATAGGGGTACGCCCCTTATCCGGTTTTCGCGTTAAACTTGTTTTGGCTCTCATTTCATAATCCGGACTCCGTTTAACCTCCCGTTTGGACCAAAATCTTCGTTTTTCCATTCTCTATCATCCTATAATCACCAATCCATCTTTCCTTGACTTCATTTATCGTCATATGCTCCGGTTCTTAGCTTTTTGACCTGAAACGCAACCGAAATGCAATATTATCTAATTCAAGGAATATAAGCATATATATATAATCAAAATCAACCACTTAAAGCTTATTAGGTTCATTCCATTCACCCTCATTTAAAGATAAAATGATTCTATATTACACAATCATTTGAAGACACAATGATTCTATATTACACAATGACCTGAACGTAAGACACAATGATTCTATATTACACAATCATTTGAAGATAAAAAACAATGATGAATATATTACACAATGACCTGAGCATAACACATAATGATGATTATATTACACAATGTTCAGACGATAAAACACAGTGATAAATATATTACACAATGACATAAACATATATACAATGACGAAAATGTATTTTTCCAAAAATAAAAACAATTTATGTTTTTTAAAATTAAAAGTTTTATAAACATAATGGTAAAATAACACAATTATGTACTTTTAATACATAAAACATAAAATATAAATAAGAACAATTTATTTAATGCATAAAAAACAATAACAAAATAACACAATATGATATAAAAATAATACAAAATAATAAAAATATTAAACACAATGACATGAAGCATTAAACATAATAAATTGAAGCATTAAACACAATGACCAAAATATCCTTTTTATAAATTTAGAGTAATGCCACTTGTCAAATCCACAATCCTTCTCACCCTTCTCACCAATCTCACCCTTTTTATTTGAACCTAATCCTATATATATATATATATATATATATATATATATATATATATATATATATATATATATATACCGGTTAATGTACAAAGGGGATAAACGGTACTAAGCGTAGGAAGGATCCAGAACGTGACATGTGTCATCTATGAGAAGGGTATTATCGTCATACAAAATTACATACCACATTATACAAAATTACAGACCGTGGCACTGGAAAATTACAGACCAATAATCACGGACCGAGTGAAACACGCTGTATAAAATTACAGACCGTCATTTTACATTCATAATCAATGGAATTACCTGGATAAATTACGGACCAGTAATCACGGACTGTAATTTAACACTAATAATCAAGGACAAACTGTGTAATCACGTACCAAGTATTTACAGACCGTGTTATATAACAATCACGTACTGTCAATTTAAATGCATAATCAAGTACCACCTGCATAATTACAGACCAATAATCACGGACCAAACTTAAAAATCACGGACCACGTAGAAAAAAAAAAAAAACTATAGCAATATCATACTCAAATTAAAGACAATAAAATTCTCAATTTTATGATGTAATTTTTTTTAGAATATGATCAATCGTTTAAAAGTTATTCGATTTTAAAAAAATTGGTGGAACTTGATTTACCCTGAAAAAAGTCAACAAGTGTAAGTTATTCCTTTTTTGCCCTTTTAATTTTAACTCACGCAAGTTTTTAGGGGAAAATGAGGACCACAAAATCTTAACCATTGATTAATTTGATCAAAGGCTATGAATCCTTCTTATCCTTCTCACCAAAAAACCCCTTTGTATTATATCCGTCTCCTATAAATATATAGGGGAGAGATATTTTAAGAAAGCTAAAAACCATGAGAAGTGTGAGAAGCAACAAGGAAGTGACATTGTAGATTAGGTTAAAGGGTATAGATGTCAAAATAAAAAAGGAGGTTGCACATGCAAGTCACATGCAACTTTATCCATTTTTTTAAACGTTCGTAACTATTTTACACGTTAACATTTTTTTAAAAAAATTACACCATAAAATCAAACGTTTTTTTACCTTTTTAACGAGTATAATATTGCTATATTAAAAGAATTAACAAAACTAGATGTTAATGAAACTTGTGTTTTTATGGTGTTTTTGAACACTACTAGCAGAACATAAAACACCACAGGGCATTTTATGGTGTTTTTGAATGCAAAAAACACCATAAACACTTAAGTTTAAACATGGTGTTTTTTAAGTTTCGTTTTATGGTATTATCGAATAAAATATATTGAAAAACACCATAAAGCACATTAATGCTTGATTTTATGTTATTTTTGCTTTATGGTGTTTTTGCAGGATGAAACTAAACGTTTTATGGTGTTTTTGAGCACTAAACAAAATAATAACGCTTAATTTTGCACTTGGTGTTTTTAAACTACATAATTTTACATAGGGACATTTTATGGTGTTTTCTATGTGTATTTGCTAAATAAAAACACATCATGTATTTTAAAGATAAAACACCATAAAACATTGTTATTCGAAGAAAATTGTGAATTTAAGAAAAAACATATAGAAAAACACCATAAAGCATCATTTTTCTTTTTGTTTATTCATTAAAAAAAATATAAAACAAGTAATTTTATGAACATCAAAAAAACCATAAAATGTTTAGTTTTCATGCACCTACGATAAAACACCAAAATTCGCAAAACACCACGTTGATTTACAAAATAAAACGAATGTATGTATTCAACAACATTTACATTTGCTGAATGAAAACACCATGTGTATTTCCAAGATAAAAACACCATAAAATATTGTTATCTAAGAAAAATTTAGAAGTGTCGTAAAATAAACACCATAAAACCTTTGTTAACATTTTTGTTTATTTAGTGAAAAAAATCAAAGTGTTTTATGAGCATTAAAAAAAACACCATAAACGCTATGTTTCATTAACCTACGAAAAAACACCATAAAAAACCAGTTTTTTAAAACATATCAAAAACGCCATATAATGTCTTGTGGTGTTTTATGTTCTGCTAGTAGTGTTTCAAAAACACAATAAAAATGCAAGTTTTATGAACATCTAGTTTGTTAATTTTTTTAAACAATTAATATTATATTCGTTATAAAGATAAAGAAATGCTCGATTTTATGGTGTAACTTTTTAAAAAAAATAATAACGTATAAAAAAGTTATGAACGTTTAAAAAAGATGGAGGAAAATGCATGTAAGTTGCATGTGCAGATTTTTTGCTAGATCTTTCCATTCTACCCCTACTGATGGTTTTAACTTATAATTAATTACGAAAATATCACCAGATTAATCCCAACCACAAAACAAATTGATCTAATGGTTGAGATCCCTTCTCACACTTCTCATGGTTTCTAGACTTTCTAGCCAAACCTTATACTATATATATAGGTTATGGTTAAAATGAAAACCACATATCAATGAGAAAACCGCGAAAACCATGCAAAAATCACGTAAAACGAACGTTTTTTTTTTGAAATTTTTTTTACATGTTTCTAACACTATTGGACACATTTTTATAAAAAAATCAAAAAAACGCCGACTAAATATTTTTTAAAAAAAATTATAAACTCACGTAAAACCTACGTAACAAAACGTAAAAAACCAAAAAAAATAGTTTTTTTACGTAGGTTTTACGTGGGTTTATAAAATATTTTTTTTAAAAATATTTGCTCGGCGCTTTTTTGATTTTTTTTTATAAAAATGTGTCCAATAGTGTTACAAACATGTAAAAAAATTCAAAAAAAATACGTTCGTTTTACGTGATTTTTGAATGGTTTTCGCGGTTTTCTCATTGAGATGTGGTTTTCATTTTATCTTTTCCCTATATATATATATATAGGGAATGGATCTAATACTAACTCTAAGATTCATCAATAACCCATTAACCCAACCATATTGAATGATCAAATTACAAGATGCTAATCTAATGGTTGATATTAAACTATAATATAATAATGTAATTGATTTGAAAGAAAAAGGAATAAGGGTATTAATGTAATTTGATATATTAAATACTTTACCCCATCTTTTTTTATACATCCATAACTTTTTTATACTATAATATTTTTTTATAAAAATTGCACCATATTACTCGTCTTTTTTTTCTCTTTAATTCCGTTATAGTCTTGACTAGGTTTTTTTTATTTTTTTTCGGATGTTCGTATTTACACCAATGTAACAAGTATAAAACTAACAAATTATTTGTAACAAGTTGTAACAAATTTGGGTTTACATTGTTGTATAATAAATAGGGGTTAAGTTTAAGAGTGTAAACGAGCCAAGCCGATCCTGAGCTCGTTAATTACGTTATATTCTTGACTAGGTTTTTTATTTTTCTGGATGCTCGTTAATTATGTTATATTCTTGATTTTGTAACGAATTTTGGTTTTTAAAGTACTAAAATGTATTTACAATCTTGTAAATATAATTTTTAAATTATGAAAATGTATTTACAATCTTATAGATATAACGAATTTTGGTTTTTATAAACAAAATGTTATATTATTTTTTTAAAGTATTAAAACATATTACAATCTAGTAGATATAACGAATTTTAGTTTTTATCAACAAAATATTATAGTATTTTTTTAAAGTATTAAAATGTATTTACAATTTTGTAGATATAACGAATTTTGGTTTTTATCAACAAAATGTTATATTATTTTTTTAAGTATTAATATATTTACAATCTTGTAGATATAATTTTTTTAAAGTATTAAAACGTATTTACAATCTTGTATATATAACGAATTTTGGTTTTTATCAACAAAATGTTATATTATTTTTTTTAAAGTATTAAAATATCTTTACAATCTTGTAGATATAATTTTTTTAAAGTATTAAAACGTATTTACAATCTTGTATATATAACGAATTTTGGTTTTTATCAACAAAATGTTATATTATTTTTTTTAAAGTATTAAAATGTCTTTACAATCTTGTAGATATAATTTTTTTAAAGTATTAAAACGTATTTACAATCTAGTAGATATAACGAATTTTTGAGCATCCGGAAAAAATAAAAAAACCTAGTCAAGAATATAACGTAATTAACTAGCTCGGGATCGGCTTGGGTCGTTTACACTCTTAAACGTAAAACCGTATTTATTCTACAACAATGTAAACCGAAATTCGTTACAACTCGTTACAAATAATTTGTTATTTTTATACTTGTTACATTGGTGTAAATACGAACATACGAAAAAAATAAAAAAAACCTAGTCAAGAATATAACGTGATTAACTAGCTCGGGATCGGCTTGGGTCGTTTACACTCTTAAACGTAAACCGTATTTATTCTATAACAATGTAAACCGAAATTCGTTACAACTCGTTACAAATAATTTGTTATTTTTATACTTGTTACATTGGTGTAAGTACGAACATACGAAAAAAATAAAAAAACCTAGTCAAGACTATAACGGAATTAAAGAGAAAAATAAGACGAGTAAAATGGTGCAATTTTTATAAAAAAATATTATAGCATAAAAAAGTTATGGATGTATAAAAAAAGAGGGGGTAAAGTATTTAATATAGCAAATTACTACTTTACCCTTATTAAATAATAAAAGAAAAAGCCATGTGTTCAATTCTGATTGGTTTATGAGGGTTAATGGGTTAGTGCCATAAATGAGGGTTAGCATTTGAACCCAATCCTATATATATATAACTTAAATATGTTCAAATAATATTAGGATTTTAAAAACCAAAATCTATAAGATTATTTCATTTATCATGATTTTCGTATGCTAACATTCATTTTAATTAAAGAGTACAATTATTTTGCATTTTAGTTTATAAACCATTGATTTTCTCAGGGTACGTATCAACGCTCCAAAGTAGGGGATGGACTGATTTAAAAATAATAATAATAAAACGCGTAACTGCGTAAGTAGATTGTGATGAGATCTAGAAACAACTAGATGAGTGTGATGCTTGATAATCTAAAACAAAGAAACAAGATGGTTTAGAAGAAAAATAGATATATGTTATATTAGACTTGAGTTAAATTTTAGTTAAAAATAGATATATGTTAAATTAGACTTGTGTTAAATTTTTTTGTTTTTTTTTTTTCAAAATCTTTATTATTACATGTAAAATAAAGATTTTGAAAAAGAAAAACAAAATATTTGGGTTGATTTTAAAAGAGTTATTTAGTTAAAAAGGTATATGTTTATTAAAGACATAAAACTGGCTTTACATAAGATTAAAAAGGTATATCCATAAAAATGAAAACATATTACCAATCTATTACACAGATTGAATAAATAAAAAGTTAAATAATAATTTATAATTTTAGTTAGAAAATAAAATAATATTTATTTTAAATAATTTTAATATTTAAAAATATATTCTTTCAATTTCATTATTATATATTAAGATACAGAAGGGAGAAAAAAAAATATATATATATATATATATATATAAAATAATGGTATGTGTAATCTTATTTAATATAATAGAGAAACGAAAAAACAAAGTTGATAAAACATTACATGATAACACATATTAGGGTTGTAAACGAACCGAACGAACACGAACGAGCCCTTTTTCGTCTTCGTTTGTTTAACTTTTAACTTGTTTACGAACGGTTCAGGAACGCTAACCGAACGAAAATTCATGTTCGTGTTCGTTCATTAAGGAATTTAGCTTGTTCTTGAACGGTTCACGAACGCTAACGAACACATATTATTTCAACAATAAAAATAACATTCTTAATATTAAGCATTGGAGATAATCATTTATAAATATATAAATTAAAATATTATAGTATTAAACTAACAATAAATTAAATATTATGGTATTAAACTAAAAATAAAAAGTTAAAAATATACAACATATTTAATTAATTAATATATAATAATAAATGAACTTAACTGAACGTAAACGAGCATGTTACCGAACGTTAACGAACACGGCCTCTGTTCATGTTCATTCATTTAACTAAACGAACGGAATTTCTTATTCGTGTTCGTTCATTTATTAAACGAATGAACATAAACGAACTTTACGTCCAACGGTTCACGAACTGTTCGCTGAACGTTCGGTTCGTTTACAGCCCTAACACATGTTTTTCTCGGTCTAACCGATATTGAGCCCTCTAAAGTCTAAACTCTCATGACCGAATCATACCACAATTGGCCTGATCAAACCCTCTATGTCAGTACAGACCGGTCTAAACTCAAACTCTAAAGTGAGAACAATCTAAACCACATCCTACATAGTCTGAAATTTGATCAGTCAAACACCAAATTCTAGTCAATGACAAATGTCACTTTCTTTTCCCATTACATTGTTCCCACTGAATATATACTTATCTTTGACCGAATACATTATTTCGAAAAAATCAATTTATTGTTCTTAGATTTCTGACTAGTTTGTAACTTTATTATATGACCATAATCATGAGAAGGTGACATATATATATAGGTTAAAGCAACAAGGTATTTGAAATAATCTTTCTTTAAATAATTAAAAGTTCAAATCTTATTTAAACAAATGTTATAAATTTTATAACTAGATTTGGAGGACGCATGAGTACTTGATTCAAATAATTTACGATTGCTTAAAAATTGAAATAATATTTCTTTTAAATTATTAAAAGTTCAAACCTTATCTAGTTTTGTAAAAATATTATCCACATGTCCTGCCCACAAGAGTCATTTTTGCTTATTTATAACCAGTGACGAAAATAACAATTTTTTTGTTTGCTATCATTTTCAACTTATATAGATTTTTTTGAACGACAATTACTTGTAATATAGGTTTGAATGTTTGATACATTAAATTTATTGAGGTTAATGTGTCAATTTAATGCATTAAACCAGGGTTGAATGATCTCATTTATAAAGCATTTGCAAAGATTTTTTTGCTATTGCCATCATTAAATACATACACTAAAATAAGCTCATACAAGTTTAACTACAAACAGATCAACGTTATTTCTTTTGTTTTATTTTATTTTATTACTAAAAGCTTAAAAAATTATATATCACACAAATGCAGCAAGAACTTAAAAAATAACTTAATCATTTAGTTATAAAATATAATAATTATTTATGAATAAAATTTATTTAACATTTAAATATATTATTTTATTATCATTATTGTTATTATTTACAATAAAAAGGAATAAAAAATGAGAATACACCCGATAATAACATATGACCTCTGGTTTAATTTAAGAGAAAATCAATGATATAATATTAAGAAAATATCACAAAATGACAAGTGTCATATACTCAGTTATGTTTTAAATATATTAGAATATAAGATGTAATAGTTTAGAAACTCGTGTTTTACACGGGTTGATTAATTAAAAATATAATTTAGTAACATAAAATAAGAATTAATATTTAACAATTATAAGGTCATAATTTAAAATAAAGATATAATTGAAGCATTGTTATAATTTTTTAAATTTTAATAAATTAAAAAGTATTAGAATAAGAAGAGTAACATTTTTTAATATTTAAATGTATAATTTAATTACTAAAATTAACATTAGGATAAAGAGGTGAGAAAAAAAATCTTAATTTCATTGGAACACGATATGTGTTTCTAAAAAATACTCTTTTATTTATTAGAATACTAGCTTATTAGCATGTGTATTATGTAAAGTTGTGTTAAAAATAAATACTACAAAAACAATTGCTAATAAAAATAGATATACAAATAAAGTTAAATTTATAGCATTAAAAAAAGAAAAGAAAGTACATTTAAATCTTTAAACACTATATTAAACAATACAAATGAGATTTGAAAATTTGAAAATTATTAATTGAAAATAAAAAGTTTGAAATGATTGGATTTTTATCAATATTTAAAGAAAATGAAAATTAATTTTTATTTTAAATTTGGATTTTAATTTGATTACATTAAAGTAAATTAATTTTTAAATATGTTAAGCATGTCATATGTATAGTATATAAAGACGCCACATCACAAATATGATGTAGATAAGCTAAAATAAGACAGTTACAAATTGTTATATATTCTTTTATTAGACAGTAGAGAAGTATAAATATGTAGACTTCTTCAACAAACTATGAGCAAATATCACTTTTTTTCTAGGTCCCTTTTTAGCTTTGTATATTATTAAGGAGATTAATTATACTCAAATGGAAGAAACAAAAACTATATAACAAGTGGAACTCAAGTTTATAATGCTACAACTTGAGTTTTTTGAGTTTTAGATAATATAAATGTCTACACGTAAATATAAAAATTTGAATCATATTCTAATTATAACTAGACTATGTAAACATGTTTTTTTTGACTGGTGGACTAGTGGTTAAGTTCTTATTTGTTTAATTGTATTTTATATAATAATAATAAGAACGAGTTTTGTTAATCTTTGATTAAAAGAATATATGTTTTTAATAAACTTTCACAAATTTGAGCTGAGCTCGAGTTGTTGCATCATAACAAGTATGTTGAAATATTAGGTTGAGCTTGAGCCTAACCTTTATATCAAAAGGTGTAAACGGATTAGTTATTTATGAGATACTAGGTTATAAACACGTGTATTACACATGTTTGTAGATAAAAATTATGTAATTTTATAATTTCTTCATAATTTTACAAAATTATAATAACTTTATTACATATTTTGGGATTTAATGCACTTAATTTTTCATTTTAATTTCAAAAAAATAAGAAAGTTGTTGTAAATTGAATAATTTTGTAATTAACTAGTTAATTAAATTCATATATAATGTATACTAAATGAAAAATTAGATGATATTTATTAGTATTATTTATAGTATTAATTTATTGTATTTATGTAAACAACATTAATTGTTGTGAATTTTATATTTAAAAATAAACATTTTTTTGAAGTAGTAAGAAAAAGACATGTGTCATTTTTTGGAATCATTTATTAGATAGGAAGATTTGAGATCGGCTTGCTAAAACTTAAATCAAAGAGAACTTAAATAAGCTCAAACATAAAAATGAACTAGTATTAATCCCGTGCGCGTTGCGGCGCGCTAAACTGCTAAACAACAAATGGTTTTTTCATACGAAAATAAAATAGTAGATCCATCGTATAAATGCGTACTGAGAATGGAGTTTTTCGACGAATCGATTGACAAATTCACAAACATTTGAGATCATTTTAGCAATTCTTGTTGAAAACCTTCTTCACTTTTATAAAGTCATTTCCCTTTATAATCACATCTTTGATAGCCTGTATTTTAAAGAAATTGAAATAATCAAGTAGTCATCAAACATGTTTCAAAGAGTTTTTTTTCCTTTGTCTCTCCAAAACTAAAAGAAGCAAATAAAAATAAAGTTGATGATGATTTTTTCTCCCTACGTACAATGCCATGATAGCATATGTTTCATATCATACATATTTATTAATTAATATGATGCTCTTCTTGCATACAGTACCGTAATAGAAGATGTTTCATACGCATTCCTATTTGATTGTTTCAATTGTGGCAAAACTTAAAAGTTCAAAAAATTCTATTGAGTTAAATTCCAAAACTTCATATATTACACTATTCCTTTTCATGAGTTTTAATATATATAATAATAATAACTAGTAATTCAAAGAGAGCTTGATTAATTTTATTGTCTCATTATTTCATCTTTAATTAATGGTTTGGATTCAATTTCTTAAAAAAAAGGTTTAGATTTATATCACATTTTAATGTTGGGTGATAATAGAAAAGATATTATATGATAATTATGATAGATTATCACAATGTTTTAACGTAAAAGATCAAGTCTTGATGTGTTTTAAAGGAAATGAAATGAAACTGGTTGAATTAGTGTTCCTGGTGTGATACACACTAATTAAGCATCTCGAGAGTGAGATCATTCACAGTATCTAACTTCATTTCATGCAAACAGATTTAGTGTAATCTTCATCAATCGCAAGTAAGTCTTTCAACCACAACAAATTATGCATTTCACAAGTGAACTCACTTTTGGGAGACTTTCATCACTTAGGAATGACCATGTTAGATGCAAATGAATGAGATCACCTACGAATGAGTACGATATATCACTTGCGGATAATAAATCTACATACAAGTGGCATGAGCCACTTCTCGGTGGCCCATGTTACTTATGGATGAGTCATTCATTCACGAGTGACTTATGTCACTTGCAGGTAACCGATGTCACTTGCAGGTTACTAATGTCACTTGTGAATGAACATGTAAAATCAAACGAGTCTAACCATTGATGTAGATGTCATGTGAAAATATGATAGGTTGTTATTGGATTTAATTTAGCTACCAGCAATGACCAAGATTATTTAACTTACGTTTTATTTGATAACATAATCCAAATATGTTCTTAATGCCCTCATTTAAATGTTTTCTTTAAACATTTTTAAATACTTTGGCGCTAATATGCGTACTACCTTAACTGTTGTGATTAAAACTACATGTTACGAGTCTTCGTCGGTTCTGCTAACAATTTGTTCGGTTTTCAAAAAAAAATTCACTAACTGTTAACCTAAACCGAACAAGCTGATTAAAAACAATTAAACCGGTTAAAATCCTAACAAACTGCGTCCAACTAAATAAACCGAATTCAACCTTATATATTATTAACTACGTAAAAACCTGTGTATTACACAAGTTAAATAAATAAATTTTAACATATTACATATTTTTCAAATTTTTTTCTACAAAAAAGTAAATAATATGACTTATGATGTAATAATTTTGTTTGTTAAATTGAATAAAATTGTTATTATTTAATAGAAGAGAAATAAAAAAAATCAAAATCTAATAAAAGATTATTTACAAACAATTAATATGAGAGAGAAGCGGGAAAACTAATTTCTAGATTGTCTATAATGGTGACATGTGTCCCACAAAAACCTTTATTTATTATATAGTATAGATATAGATATAGATATAGTTATAGATTAAAATATAAATGTAAATATGAATTCAGTTTAATTGGTTAACCGAATAAACCGAACAACCAAATTCAAAAAAAAAATTTGAAACAGTTAACCGAACCGAAAATCAAATTCGGAATTCGGATACGGTTATGAACTGAACCAAAAACCGAATTCATAAATCGATTCGGTTTTTTTTGTTACAGATACGGTTCAGTTATCGGTTTTAAACGGTTTTCGGTTTTTCTTAACACCCTGCTACATGTGCTAAATGATGTATGCTATGAATGTAGACTGATAAATGACGTTCAAGGACATATGATAAATGAATGATGTTATACAAATGAATGATATTATATAATGAATGATGAATTATGTTCGATGGATCACATTTGTTGCTAGAGATACAGACTAGAACCTAATATAATGATGACATGTTAGGTTACGAATTGCATACTTGAACTTGTTGATTGGTATGATGTGTCAAGTTATGTAATATATGGTTTATGATGTTCGTTAAATGGTCTTCTCCAAACTGACTACTTAACGATGACTAAAAATTATTTAATTAAAGTATTTGTTTAGTTACTATTTATTTTAACTCAAACAAAATTAATGTTTTTTTTGTAAAAATAACTCATTTAAACCCGAACTGATTTTACTTAAAACTCACATTAATTTGCACCCGTTCTAACATGTTACCCAACCCAACCCGCCCATTTTGTCAGACATAATAACAATTTTAGATGTATTCTTTTTTTTATTATGTTTTTATGTATAAAATTTAGTTTGATTGTCTTTTCTTACATGACATGACCTGACCCGAGCCGAGTCAACCTAACCCGGTCTGAACAGAGGAAAAATAAATTTACTATATAATGATCTTCTAACGATCATAAAAAAATTTCCGAGTCCGTCAATAATGTGACAACGTACACTCCTACATACGCATCAACTCAATTGAATCTCGTTAGGATGACACATAAGTAAGTTTTGATGGTGGGTGGTGTTATCTTCATCATAAATTTGCATTGAAAATTAGAAGTATTTTGGTTTGAGTTTAAAAAGGGGAAATGAAGAGATTTTTTAGAAAGGAGAAGATATGTTAGATGTGAATGTGAGACTAATTCCTTTTTATGATAAATTTTACTTTTGTCTTTTACATTTTCACAAAAATACATACATAGTTATCTATGTTTTGAAATGTCAAAGTCAATTATTTAAGTTTCCAAATGTTGCAAATTCAGTCATTTCTTTGTAAATTTTATAAACTATTAACATAACTGGGAGAATAAATGCCAAAAAAATCATAAAAGTAATTGTGTAAATTTCACTTTTAATCATTTATGTTTACATAAATTTTCAAATATGATCTTTTATTTTGTTAATAGTTAACAAAGTTAACAAAAAAAAAGACCGAGTTTGCAACATTTGACTTAAATGACTGATTTTAACATTCGAAACATAAGAGTATATGTTTGAAATTTTGTAAAAACATAAAAGAACAGAAGTGAATATATGTTGTCTTTAGATAAAGATGTCAAGTTTAAATCCATGCAAATTTATAATTTAGTTTGAAACAATTTATTAGTAAGAGTATAATAAATTTGTCAATTCTAAAAAATATATACTAGTTGTAATCTATGTGAGTTTTTCAAAGTGGTTTTAAAATTCTAATGTTTTTGATTTTTTTTAACAAAATATTAATATATCATGCTTTTACTCGTAAATTACTTCATATCAAATTACATGCTTAAAAAACTTCCAATCAAAAAAATAATAATTTATATTAAATGACGAACTTCCAACTTGCCTCAAATGGTTTTGATAGGTACGGTTTTCTTAGATGGTTTGCTAACGTAAATGGTTTTTATAAAATCATTTAATTTTGCCATCCCTCATGAATTCATGGTGTCCTTTCCTCTCAAATTATTTATTTCATTTTTTTTATATTTTCACTTATAAAAATATAATAAAATTAAATATGAAAAACTGTGCAGGCTTTTGTTTGAAACGCAAATTCAAGCAAGAGATATTGTTATAGAGTTAAACATATACCTTTTAGATTTTAAATAACATCAAGTCTTTATTTATTTATTTATTTATATTTTTTTAACATCCATTTTGGATATTTATTGTTATGACATGGATTTTTTTGATATCTTATATGTAAATAAAATAAGTATCCATATTTTGCTTTTTGTCGTTTTCGCACATCTCATAAGGTATTCCCTTCTCAACCTTTTTTCCAGTTTCCTTGTATAAACACTCTTTATTTTATCATGTGACTAATTTAATTTATTATTTTTATACAATAGAATAAAAATATAAAATACAATTAAAAAAAATATTAAAAGAACATAATCCTATATTTACGTTGTCATAGATACTCATAGATATGATATTGTTATGATTCAATGAATCTCATGATATTTTTTATCGTATCATCTCATTTTGATTAATTTATTAAATTTCGTTTTAGACAAAAATCTTATAAAATATAGTTAATTTTTGTCCTAGTTCAATGCAAATTTATTAATATTAGTATTAAATAGTAATAATCCGGGCCGAAAAATATTTGATGAGTTAATGTTAGAAGGTTTACGCAGCTGCAAGCATGGTTGTAAAAGTCGCTAGGCGCTAGTCGGGCCGCGAGGTACCGCCTAGGGATTAATCGGGATTAATCGGGATTAATCGGCGCTAGGCGGATTGGAATTTTTATATGTAATTTTACAAATATATATTATATACACACATCAATATCAATAATTTAATATAATACTTCAAATAATTTTGAAAAAAATACTTAAATATACTAAAAAAAGTACTTTAAAGTGCAAACTTAAACACTAATTCAAAGTTTAGAGATAAATTTCGATGTTAACTGCTTGGATTCGATGTTTCAGAGACATATTAAAGATTTTTGATTGAGAAATGTCTAAATAATCATAAAATTGGTCCCCTTTTACCATAAAAAGGTCAAAAAAAGCCAAAAAAAAGTCAAAAAAGTGAAAAAAAAATAAAAAACTGATCGGGCCGCATAGGCCCCGTCTAGCCCGCCTAGACCCCGCCTAGCGCCTAGGCACCGCCTAGGCCAAAAATTACACAGTAAGTGGGCGCCTAGCGCCTAGGCGCCGCCTAGGCCGATTTTTACAACACTGGCTGCAAGTTTGAGGTTTCTCTTGTAATAGGCTCTCATGCACGCCTTATAGTAGAGGTGACAATTTTTACCATGTTAAAAAATTAAAATAGGTTGGTTTGGGTAAACAATTGTAATATAATGGGTTGAAATTGATAACACCATAATATTGAATGAGATGAGATAGGTAGGACTTAAACATAATGCGGGTCAATAAGGGTAACCAAAAAAGTATGTAAATGCAAATGATTTAAACATTTAAGAATGATTTATAATTTTATAAAATATTTGATAAGAAAATCACTAAAAATTATCCAAATGAACTATTTGTTAACTTATAACACATATTAAGTTAAACTAAATTGATGTTTTTTAAGAACAATCCATTTAAACCCGAACTGATTTTGCTTAAAACTCGTTATGACCCTTACCCATCCTGACCCGAACATGTTCTGACTCGTTACCCAACCCGACCAGTGTTTCCCCTTCGGAGACTTCTCGGTGGCAAAAACGGAGTCGTGGCTGCAACGATCGATGGCACGACCGGAGAAACTCGGCAAAAAGCTTCATGAGATGGAACGATTCGTGTTTATCATGGAATTCTCAAAAACCTATGTGAAGCGAAAGTTTATCGATTTAAATAAGCAACAGTGGTTAATGTTTGAATATACATTCATGTTTATCTATTTGTGTATATCGATAAGCGAACGTTTGTCCGTTTTTTAACGACTTTGATGGTTTGTTTTTATCATTAATTTTTGTTTACTTACTTGCATAGTTGCATTTAACCTAATTTGATCGATCGACACATCTGTACCGTGTTTTTTTGTGATCATTTCATGATTCACGTAATACCCTAATTTCAATTGAACTCAAAGATTTGGGGATTCTAAAATTGAATCTAAATTTTGAAACAACATATTTGTAACAGCCGGTTTTTAATAAAGGAATGTATTGTAGATAATCATTAATTTAACAATGGTGATTGTTGTACGTTGAGGATAAGTGATAATTACATTGTGATAACCAGGTATGAAGAATTACGCCAGCAACGTATCAAGCACATTTGATTGTGTTTAAAATCCATGTTGAATTGGCAGCCGAAATTAATATGGGATGATAGTATGCGGAAAATGATGAACGTAGGCGAAAACCGTGCGCGAAACGGAGTTACGGATTGTCCAGAATCGCGAAACGAAGTTTCCGTCGAAAAACGGAAGAAATAGGCCTTAGGCGGTACGCCTCAGGTCGAGTCATTGACCTAGGCGATGCGCGCGGATCAAAGAACTTCTGGAAGGTCGGGTGGGCGCGCGCGGTACGCCTGGCTTGGGTGCAGGTCGCCAGGCGATACGCCTGGGGTCCAGATCGATGGCAACTTGCATAAAATATCAACTTTCTTGTTCTTATCCCATTATTTTCCTTCTACTCGACGACAGCCAGCACCACCCACGAAAATTTCATCTTTCAACCATCAAATCTCCATTTTAAAGGCCTCACGACGTTTAGATCGCATCCGGAAGCGTTAAAACAAGTTCTGATCATCTTTTTATCCGTTGGGATTCGCCAGAATAGGTAATGGTTCATTTTAAACCTTCTGGTTTGATTTATATTGATTAAATCTTGAGTTGGAACGTAATGATAGAGCTAGGGTTGTTGATTATTGCCTAGATGATGGCTAGGATTGATTTTGAATGACAAACTCGAACTGTTAACGGTCAAAGCCTTGTTTTGAGCCGTTATAATGTCTGATTATCATGAAACCATATCATGGTATGATAACTAGTAGGATGAGCATAATATGATCATAAATGAAATATGGATTATGATCCATAGGTTAAATGGCGATTATGATGAATTGATGTTAAAGTTAATAAAAGTTATGATCATAAATGAAATTTTGAATAATAAAAATGATTAGAGATCGTAACTAATATAATGAACATAGATTAATCGATGAAATGTCTGAGGAGGCATGAAAATATGATTAATTATGATAATTGACTAAAACTTGCTAAACGTAGTAAGATAGAGTCAGTTATGTGATGAATTGACTTTGAGAAAGTCAAATCAGTCGAGTGTGTTGAACTTGATTGTATGTGCTATACGTGTTGAAACTAGTTGTATATATGTATTTTGCAACTAGGTGGTGGTAGAGGAAATCAAACCACTAGTCATAGAGCAGGAAAGGAGCCTGCAGTTGCTAATTCCTTATCTGATTAAGGTAAGTAATCTCACAACTATGACATCACATAATAAACATTGAATTTTGTTGTTGAAAAAATTGTATGATAAATATGGTATTGGTGATAGGGGAACGTTGAATAATAAAAGTTCAACAACCTATGATAAATCCAATACCTTGGTGAATGAAAGTGTGGGAACTCTATGATGGAAGTACCGGTGGGTGAACATCATAGTAATTTGATTGATATCTTTGTGATTCCACAAATGTGTGGATAGCCAGAGGTGCTGGCAATTGTCTTAGATGGAAGTACTGGTGGGTGAACATCTTAAGACTTGAATTAATTATGACTCCACAATGGTGGATAGCTAGAGGTGCTGGCAATTGTCTTAGATGGAAGTACCGGTGGGTGAACATCTTAAGACTTGAAATATTTATGATACCACAAATGTGTGGATAGTCAGAGATGCTGACAAATAGCTATGGTGGAAGCACAGGAATGTGAACACCATAGTGTAATATTGATTAAACTATTGTGAGCAATAGTTGACGATTAATAATATGATATTGTTATATTGTGAGAGTCGATTTAAATAGAAATGACTCGGTTTGAGTATTGATTGTGAAGAATGTATTTTACATTTTGTGGTTGAGAAACCGTTGGGGTTTACTTACTTAGTTCTTATGAACTAATGTGAAATATTGTGTGATGTTGTAGGTCAAACCTGATGGACCCGGCAGTAAGGATCGAGACAGATCGGGAATCGAACAAACAAACCTTGTTGCAACTTTCTAAATCTTGGTTTAAACGTACTTATGTAATTAAGTACTGTAAAATATGTGACATGTTGATGTTTGTCTACTGTTATTAAATAAAGAAGGTCAAACAAGGTTTTTGAAAAATAGAAAAATTTGCTGGGACCTACTCTGATATTACGTGTAATCACGCGAATGTTTTGGGTGTTACAAGTTGGTATCAGAGCAATGGTTTGAGGGATTTAAGTGTCGGAAACACACTTGAACTCAAATCTTATGCTCTTGATATGTGATTAAAAGTTCGATTCCAGTCTCGATCATTAAGCCGGAGGTATAAGGTCAGTAATTGTGTATTGAATTTCATATATACACATTGTTGTGTGTATAAATTATGTGAACCGAACTTCTCAATTGTGAAATGAAATGATGAAGTTAAGGGCACGACGGTATGGTAAACATGTTATTATGCCTGGCCAGTATAATGAGATGTTTAGGGCATAGCCGTATCCTTAATTAAGTCAGATTGTATCATAATTTTGAATATTAGGTAAGGTGATTATATACTGTATAAGTACAGATTAATTGAGTATTGAGGATATATAAGACTGACTGTCTGATGTTATGATTACAGCCACGAATGGCTGATGAAAATAACGATGGTGGAAGTAGTAGCAGTGAGAAGTTGGAACTCACTGAAACTCAAGTAATGGTGAAGGAAGAGGTGGCGAAGGCTTTTGAAGCTGCTTTGCCCACATATATTGAAGAAATTAAGGCATCATTAAAAGACTTCTTTCATCAAGAATTGGCTGATTTTGAGGCCGGAGCGGAAATGAAACAATCTTCCAAGAAAACCACTTTTAAAGAATTTATGGCTTGTAAGCCAGCGGAGTTCAAAGGGGAGGTAGATCCCTTGATTAGCCAGCGTTGGATATCTGATATTGAAAGTACATTTGAAACTAGTCATTGTGACCCGGCTGACGAGGTCATGTTTGCTGGCAATCAATTGAAAGATCGTGCCAAAGATTGGTGGGAGTTGTTGAGGAAGGAAAAAGGCAGAGATGGAATGAAAGGGCTGACGTGGGCCCAGTTTAAAGAACTTTTCTTGAAGCGGTTTTGTCCTCAAGCCGCCATTGATCGTATTACCGAGGAATTTCTTCATATGCAACAGAAAGATGAAAGTATTGATACCATCACTGCCATTTTCTTCGATAAAGCGAAATTTTGTCCGGATCTTCTTCAAACTGAAAGAATGTGGATAAACCGGTATCATAACATGTTGAATACAAAGTACCGGGAGTTTCTCACGCCTTCTAAGTGTGAGACACTTAATGAGTTGATTAACTGTGCTCGGGAACGAGAGTTGGAATTGAAACGACAAGTGGATCGGGGGGATAAACGAAAGGCGGAAGCAGACACAGGTTCATCCAAAAAGGCAAAGTTTGTCAAATCGTTTAAAAAGCCTGCCTTTACCAAACATTGTCCCAATTGCGGGAAGATGCACGCAGGTGAATGTCGTGCTAGACCTATTGTCTGTTACAAATGTGGGAAACCAGGACATTTGGCAACCCACTGTTTGAGTTCTCCTAGTCTGTGCTACAATTGTTATAAGCCAGGACATAGGAGGAGTGAGTGCCCCGAACTTAAGAGGACAACACCAATGAGTGATGATAGTCGATCGCTTAAATCTCAAGGCTTTGGAAAGAAACCGGAAGCGCCCAAACCAAAGGGAAGAGCTTTCCAGATTTCTGCAGAGGAGGCTAAAGTCACATCTGATGTAGTGACAGGTACTTTCTCTGTTAATTCAATACCTGCTTATGTGTTATTTGATTCTGGAGCCAATCGATCTTTTGTATCTATAAAATTGGTGCAACATCCATTATTCGTTTTAGAAAAGTTGCATGTACCATTAGAAGTAGAGGTTGCTGATTCTAAACGTTTTCTTGTGTATGATATTTATCGAAACTGTAAGCTTACGATCAATAACGAGGATTATGTGGTTGACTTAATACCCATGGTTTTGGGAGAGTTTGATGTTGTTATTGGTATGGATTGGCTATCTGCTCATAAAGCCAATATTCTTTGCAACCGCAAAGTGATACAATTGATAACCCCGAGTGGTTATGAATTATCCATTCAAGGAGAAAAACGTGGAGGGGTTGTTTTGTGTTCTTTGGTCAAAGCCATGAAATATATGAATCATGGGGCCCAATCCTTCTTAGTTTATGTCATTAATGCTGAGAAGTCAGTAAAGAAATTAGAGGATGTCCCGATTGTTAGGGATTTTCCTGATGTTTTTCCGGATGATTTACCGGGAATCCCCTCTGATAGAGATGTTGAGTTTAGAATCGATCTTATTCCAGGTGCCAAGCCTATAGCAAAAGCTCCTTATCGTTTAGCACCATCTGAATTGCATGAGTTGATGACTCAATTGCAGGATCTTCTTGATAAGGGTTTTATTCGGCCAAGCATCTCGCCTTGGGGTGCTCCTGTTCTTTTTGTTAAAAAGAAGGACGGAAGTCTTCGTATGTGCATTGATTATCGAGAACTTAATAAAGTGACAGTGAAAAACAAATATCCTTTGCCTCGGATCGATGATCTTTTTGATCAGTTACAAGGGGCTTCTTGGTTTTCTAAAATTGACCTTCGGTCGGGTTACCATCAAATTAAAGTTAGGGAAGAAGATATTCCCAAAACAGCGTTTAGAACCCGATATGGTCATTATGAATTTCTTGTCATGTCTTTTGGGCTGACTAATGCACCGGCTGCATTCATGGATTTGATGAATCGGGTGTGTCGTCCTATGTTAGATCGATCTGTTATTGTCTTTATTGATGATATTTTGGTTTATTCCAAAAATGAAGGTGATCATGCTTGTCACTTACGAGAGGTACTTGAAACTCTCCGTAGAGAGAAGTTATATGCCAAATTTTCTAAATGCGCCTTCTGGCTGCATGAAGTCCAATTTCTTGGACATGTGATAAATGCAGATGGCATTCTTGTTGATCCTTCTAAAATTCAAGCGGTGGCCAATTGGAGTCTACCCAAAAATCCAACTGATGTCAGAAGTTTTCTTGGCTTAGCTGGTTATTATCGTAGATTTATTCAAGATTTTGCCAAGATTGCTTCATCTCTAACTAAACTTACAAGAAAGAATGTTAAGTTTGTGTGGGGTGAGGATCAAGAGAAAGCATTCCAAGAGTTAAAGTCAAAATTGACTCAGGCACCTGTATTAACATTACCGGATGGATCTGATGATTTTGTGGTTTATTCTGATGCTTCTTATGTTGGTCTGGGTTGTGTTCTTATGCAACGAGGCAAGGTGATTGCCTATGCCTCAAGACAATTAAAACCCCATGAGAGCAATTATCCTATACATGATCTGGAACTTGCAGCAGTTGTGTTTCCTTTAAAGATTTGGAAGCATTATTTGTACGGTGTAAAGTGTACTATTTACACTGATCATAAGAGTTTAAAATATTTCTTCACTCAGAAGGAATTGAATATGAGGCAAAGACGATGGCTGGAATTACTCAAGGACTATGATTGTGAAATCCTTTATCATCCTGGTAAAGCGAATGTGGTGGCAGATGCCTTGAGTAGAAAAGAAGAGTGTGAACCAATCAAAGTGAAAGCTATGCAGCTTGTGATTACTTCAGGTTTAATTGAACAGATCAAGGAAGCTCAGACTGAGGCTTTAAAGGAAGAAAATTGGAAACGTGACAGAATAAAAGGGCAAGCTCATAATCTTGACGAAGATAGTCGTGGTTTGAAGACTAGGTGGGGTCGGGTGTGGATACCTCCCACTTGTCCACTTAAATCTGCATTATTAGAAGAAGCACACAAGTCAAAGTACTCAATTCATCCTGGAGCTACCAAAATGTATCGTGACCTTCGGGTAAACTATTGGTGGCCAGGTATGAAACGAGATGTTGTTAAACATGTGGCGAAGTGTTTGACTTGTATGCAAGTAAAGGCAGAACACCAGAAACCTTATGGTAAATTACAACCATTAGACATTCCTATGTGGAAATGGGAGCATATCACAATGGATCTGATTACAAAGCTTCCTAAGACCAGGAAGGGGTTTGATGCCATTTGGGTCATTGTGGATAGGTTGACAAAGAGTGCTCATTTCTTGCCCATTCGTGAAACCTACTCTTCTGATAAAATGGCTGAAATATATGTACGAGAGGTGGTGTCTCGTCATGGTGTGCCTGTAACCATTGTCTCTGATCGGGATACTAGATTTACTTCTCGATTCTGGAGAAATTTTCAGGAGGAATTAGGAACAAAGTTGTTGCTAAGCACTGCGTATCACCCTCAGACTGATGGACAAAGTGAAAGAACCATTCAGACCCTGGAGGATATGTTACGAGTGTGCATTATTGACTTTGGCGGTAGTTGGGATGATTACCTACCGTTGGCAGAGTTCTCGTATAATAACAGTTATCATTCCAGTATTGGAATGCCTCCTTATGAGATGCTCTATGGGAGGAAATGTCGAACTCCCGTTTGTTGGGGGGAAGTTGGGCAACGAGAACTCGCACACAAAAGGGTAGTTAAAGCTACCAATGAACGGATAGATCAGATCCGTGCCCATCTGAAAGCGGCTCAGGACCGTCAGAAATCGTATGCTGATAAGCGTAGAAGGCCCATTGAATTCCAGGTAGGAGATTTGGTGTTGTTAAAAGTCTCACCGTGGAAAGGTGTTATACGTTTTCGTAAGAGGGGAAAGCTAAGTCCACGCTTTATTGGACCATTTAAAATCATAGCTCGTGTTGGTGAAGTTGCTTATCGCCTAGAGCTACCTGAGGAATTAAGTGGAATTCATAATACGTTCCACGTTTCTTACTTACGAAAATGTTTAGCAGATGAATCTGCATACGTACCACTGGAGGATATAGAAATTGATGACAAATTAAATTATGTGGAAAAGCCAGTGGCAATACTTGACCGAAAAGTCAAGCAACTTAGAAATAAATCATTGAGTCAGGTGAAGGTTCAGTGGAAAAATAGAAAAGGTTCTGAGGCCACTTGGGAGTCAGAAAATGAAATGAGGAAGTATTATCCTTTCCTTTTTGAGGTTTAATCGGTTTTTAATAAAGGAATGTATTGTAGATAATCATTAATTTAACAATGGTGATTGTTGTACGTTGAGGATAAGTGATAATTACATTGTGATAACCAGGTATGAAGAATTACGCCAGCAACGTATCAAGCACATTTGATTGTGTTTAAAATCCATGTTGAATTGGCAGCCGAAATTAATATGGGATGATAGTATGCGGAAAATGATGAACGTAGGCGAAAACCGTGCGCGAAACGGAGTTACGGATTGTCCAGAATCGCGAAACGAAGTTTCCGTCGAAAAACGGAAGAAATAGGCCTTAGGCGGTACGCCTCAGGTCGAGTCATTGACCTAGGCGATGCGCGCGGATCAAAGAACTTCTGGAAGGTCGGGTGGGCGCGCGCGGTACGCCTGGCTTGGGTGCAGGTCGCCAGGCGATACGCCTGGGGTCCAGATCGACGGCAACTTGCATAAAATATCAACTTTCTTGTTCTTATCCCATTATTTTCCTTCTACTCGACGACAGCCAGCACCACCCACGAAAATTTCATCTTTCAACCATCAAATCTCCATTTTAAAGGCCTTACGACGTTTAGATCGCATCCGGAAGCGTTAAAACAAGTTCTGATCATCTTTTTATCCGTTGGGATTCGCCAGAATAGGTAATGGTTCATTTTAAACCTTCTGGTTTGATTTATATTGATTAAATCTTGAGTTGGAACGTAATGATAGAGCTAGGGTTGTTGATTATTGCCTAGATGATGGCTAGGATTGATTTTGAATGACAAACTCGAACTGTTAACGGTCAAAGCCTTGTTTTGAGCCGTTATAATGTCTGATTATCATGAAACCATATCATGGTATGATAACTAGTAGGATGAGCATAATATGATCATAAATGAAATATGGATTATGATCCATAGGTTAAATGGCGATTATGATGAATTGATGTTAAAGTTAATAAAAGTTATGATCATAAATGAAATTTTGAATAATAAAAATGATTAGAGATCGTAACTAATATAATGAACATAGATTAATCGATGAAATGTCTGAGGAGGCATGAAAATATGATTAATTATGATAATTGACTAAAACTTGCTAAACGTAGTAAGATAGAGTCAGTTATGTGATGAATTGACTTTGAGAAAGTCAAATCAGTCGAGTGTGTTGAACTTGATTGTATGTGCTATACGTGTTGAAACTAGTTGTATATATGTATTTTGCAACTAGGTGGTGGTAGAGGAAATCAAACCACTAGTCATAGAGCAGGAAAGGAGCCTGCAGTTGCTAATTCCTTATCTGATTAAGGTAAGTAATCTCACAACTATGACATCACATAATAAACATTGAATTTTGTTGTTGAAAAAAATTGTATGATAAATATGGTATTGGTGATAGGGGAACGTTGAATAATAAAAGTTCAACAACCTATGATAAATCCAATACCTTGGTGAATGAAAGTGTGGGAACTCTATGATGGAAGTACCGGTGGGTGAACATCATAGTAATTTGATTGATATCTTTGTGATTCCACAAATGTGTGGATAGCCAGAGGTGCTGGCAATTGTCTTAGATGGAAGTACTGGTGGGTGAACATCTTAAGACTTGAATTAATTATGACTCCACAATGGTGGATAGCTAGAGGTGCTGGCAATTGTCTTAGATGGAAGTACCGGTGGGTGAACATCTTAAGACTTGAAATATTTATGATACCACAAATGTGTGGATAGTCAGAGATGCTGACAAATAGCTATGGTGGAAGCACAGGAATGTGAACACCATAGTGTAATATTGATTAAACTATTGTGAGCAATAGTTGACGATTAATAATATGATATTGTTATATTGTGAGAGTCGATTTAAATAGAAATGACTCGGTTTGAGTATTGATTGTGAAGAATGTATTTTACATTTTGTGGTTGAGAAACCGTTGGGGTTTACTTACTTAGTTCTTATGAACTAATGTGAAATATTGTGTGATGTTGTAGGTCAAACCTGATGGACCCGGCAGTAAGGATCGAGACAGATCGGGAATCGAACAAACAAACCTTGTTGCAACTTTCTAAATCTTGGTTTAAACGTACTTATGTAATTAAGTACTGTAAAATATGTGACATGTTGATGTTTGTCTACTGTTATTAAATAAAGAAGGTCAAACAAGGTTTTTGAAAAATAGAAAAATTTGCTGGGACCTACTCTGATATTACGTGTAATCACGCGAATGTTTTGGGTGTTACAATATTTTATATTCCTATTAACTGCTGCTGTGGTGATACAACAAATTCAGGGAATCAGGTTATAGAGAACAGTTGTTAATATAATAATTAGTTTATTAATTGTGCAAATGATCATTGTTGTCTTTATGAATGCTTGATGATGCTCACTTAACCAAAGAGACATTGTCTCAATGGTACCCCAAGATTCTTCCAAATAGAAGGTCTTGGGTTCAAATCCCTTCCGCAGCGAAAAAATGGTCTGTGGAGGGTCAGGGGTTTTCCCAGTGGTTTCCTCCTGGGGTGGTTGTGGTGGCTCATAGGAGGTGTAGGTAACTAGACCTTGGTGATATTGTCTGTAAAGAGTGGGTTCACACGATTGAGACCTTCGCCGTTCAGAAAAAAACTGAACGGTTTAGCAAATCATTTCAGGATATTTCAGATTAAATAAATGATTTATTTTAATGCTCAATATTCTGACTGCTTGCTCTAAGCTTTACTATCTTTTGCTCTTCATTTAATTTTAGCATATGACACCACAACTATTATGTTGTTCACATTATAAAGCTTCTGTGTTTTTCTTTAATTTTCAGACAGACAAAACTGAATCTGAAGGTTGCATAACTCATGGACCATGGGTTCGTTCTCATGAGAACAAATGGCTATATATGATGTATGCCTATAGGTTTTACTAAACAAACAAACAAACTTACCCAGTCTATTTTCACTTTTTAGTAGGATCTAGGGGAAGGATGTACACAAACATTACCCCTATTTCAGTAACCATACCCCTATTCCAGTTGGGATAGAAAGTCTGCTCCGAAGAAGTCCCCGGCTCATAGTTATCGTTTGAAGTTAATCATCCCAACACTTTTAACGTTATTTTCACATAATAAGTAAATAACGTTAAAATTAGTGCAATTTTACTTTGTACCCTTGATGACCCACACATATATACATTATATGTGTGCACCGTAAATGAGGTGTCTATAGGTTTTACTAAGAAGGAACATAAATGCTAGACATGAAGCTTTTGTTCAGTCTATAACTTTTTAGACCTGATTCAGAATAAATATGAAATAAGTTTGCAACTGATGATTTCTTTGCGCACTTACGCAACTGTTGTTGGCTAAAACACCTTCTTCTTGCTTTTAGTACGTATCTTTATTATTTATAGCTATCACTTGTCTGCTTGGTTTCAATTAGTCTGGATCTCTTATTTTGTTTCAGCTCAGTACCCATGTGGATTGTGGACACCCCTTGTTCAAAAAGATGGCAATTTTTTCAAGAATTAGGTATTTCTTTCATTAATGTGTGATTGTTGAAAACTAAAACTGTTCACAATCTGCATTAGTTTTTTTTCTCATTCGACCATTCGTAACGAATGGCTTGAACATGGTGAAGATGTCTCGATTGAGTACGAGACGGATAATGGTCTACTTTTTAGTGTCGTTGACCTCATGGGCGAACCTTTGTTAGGACTAGGGGGCGGCCGCCCCCCTGTTTTTTCGTGTATTAGTGTATATTTTCCGATACATAGTGTAAAATTTTTTAAAGTTCTTTATTTCGCCCCCCTGAAAAAAAAAATTTATTTCGCCTCTAATTTGTTGGTCAAGCTTCGTCACTGGTTGACCTACTTCATTGCTTCTCTTTGAAATGCTTTCAGCTTCATTGCCTGATTTTGCAAGGTTATGACACCTTCCTACCCAACATTTATGATAAGTTTGCCAATGATTGAGAAAAAAGATGTTTACTCAAATCCAGAAAAAACATCAATTCTATGCAATGTGATACTAATAAAAAGTGCAACTAAAAGGTTTATATCTGATTTAATGGGTCAAATGGTTAGAGATAGGAGAGATGAAGACCAATTTCTTAGAAATTTGGGGGTGAATATTAGTTTCTGAACCACATAAATCATCCTCTTTGGTGATTTAAACCCACCTCAAGCATTTTATAAGCATAAAATCCCTTACAATTATTCTTTTTTAGGTTACAAAATATGAATGTGTTAGTAATGATAGTTTTTCAGAAATTTAAAGCCTGTAGATGTCATTTAAACTAGAAGAATTGCTAAAACAACTCATTGCATTTGGTTTATTGTATTGGTGAATGAAATCACTTTCGGTTTGTTAACGGTCTGGAATTAAAATTTTTAGCTATTAACCAATACATTTTTCTCTCATTTTTATTAGTCATCACCAATGTTTTGAAAACTGGACCAGACCAGTGGGTCAGACTTGCAACCGGTGGGTGAACCTGTCCGGTTCGGAGGTTCTGGGCCATTTTGGGCGAACCGGTGGTTGGACCGGGAAACCGGTTGTTGAACCGATTTTTTTATATTTTTTATTTTATATATATTTATAAAATCATCTGGTTCTTAAATCCGGTCGGACCTCTAACCTGTAAGGAGACCGGTTCGACGTACATTCCGGTTCTGAAAACATTGGTCGTCACGCAACAGTTCCCAGCCCATCTACCATGGCCCCACCAGCAAAGACTATGACTGCAGCTCCAACAACCAAATTGAAAAAGTAATTTTTTTTTTATTTCAAGTTGGCTTATCAAGCTAAAAGCTGACTCGTGTTTTGTACAAGCCTAGCTAGAGCTCACCTTTCTGGCTCGTAAGAAAATCAAGCCGAGTTGAGTTGACTCAAGTCTAACCTTTTATAAACTTGAAACTCAACCCTGAGCCAAGCCTGACTCAGCCAATTTATTGATACTAATCTCAGTTTTGCAGAACTACCCACTCTCAACTCAACACACCCCACTTTCTAAACGATTTCGAGGTTGTTTGTTTACCTCTTAATAGAACCATTCAACACTTAACCATTTAGCATTTAACCATTAAACGCGTTTAGTTTAAATTAAATTACCTCTTAATGATTTAGTTCAGTACTTAACCATTCAGCACCAATAACATGTTGAATGGAAAATACATATCATTCAGCACTTAATGATTCAGTTCAACACTTAATGGTTCAGACCCTCTTAACCATTCAGACATCTTAATTATTCAGCACTTAATGATTCAGATCTAACAAACAGCCCCTTCATTTGTGATCCCATTTGTCCAAATAGCGACACCCTCCTTAACCTCAAGGCCCTATGGAACACCCGAAAGCCTTAAACATTCCAATGAACTTTTAGGGAGATTTGTGTATCAAAGTATATAAGTTACGGCTACTTTTATTAAATTGAGACAATGATCAAATTTTGTTATTTTGTTATTTTGTTGTTTTATTATTTATTTATTCCTTTTTACTTTTTATTTTTTGTCTTTTATTAAAATGAAACAATGACCAACACTTTCTATGGTATGTTTGCAATTCATGTGAGGACTGAAAGGGACAATTTATAAAGTTTTAGTTTTGTTGATTCATAGGTGTTGTTGACATGAAAGTGGTATTAAAAAGTTACTTGAATGATATTTTAGTTATATACATTTTTGTTGATTTTTTTATCATGTTCCCCTCTTTTTTTACATGATCATAACTTTTATATATAATATTATTAGATTTTCCTACGTCTTGCATATTTATAAGGCGTTATTGTGTCTTAGTATTTTTTTATAAAATGATGAGCTTTATAAAGAGTAATTGTGAAACAAAACAATCACATACTTTTTATATGAAAATCATAATGATAAAAATCAAATAGCCGAAAACATAAAACACAATAATGAAAACATATGACACAATAACATGAAATATATGTTATTAACATTAGAATATGATACAATTGTGTACTTCTAATATGGAAAACTTTAAAATAATAACGAATTCATTCAATATATAAAGAACGATAACAAAAAAACATGAAATAAGTTAAAACGTATCACACCAATGATGAATACGTATAACACAATGACATGAACGTAAACACAATGATTAGTATATTACACAATGACCTGAACGTAAAACACAATGATGAGCATGTTACACAATGATCTGTACGTAAAACAAAATGATTAGTATATTAACACAATGACATGAACGTAAAACACAATAATGGTTGTATTACACAATGAATTAAACGTAAAACATAATGATGAGTATATTACATAATTACATGAACGTAAAACACAAGCACAATGATGAGTAGATTACATAATGACTTAAACATAGAACAAAATGGTCAAAATGTATTTTTTTTAAAAAAATTAAGATAATTTATGTTTTTTAAAATTATGAATTTTTAAAAACATAATGGTGAAATAACATAATTATGTACTTTTTAGCACATAAAAAATTAAATAACAACAATTTATTTAATCATTAAAAAACAATAACAATATAACATACCATGATATAAAAATAAAATATAATAATAAAGACATATTACACAATAACCTAAAACATTAAACACAATATTCAAAATACTCTTTTCAAATGTTAGAGAAATGTCGCTTGTTAGCCATCAATTCTTCTCATATTTCTTACCAATTTTACTCTTTTTTACTAGACCTGAACCTACCCACACATACATACATATATATTATTTAATATTATTTCTTTCTTTACTAAGATATTTATTTGTTTTCTTTTAAACGAAATTATTATGTATATCAAAAGAAATAGATATGAATACCGACTATTTTATCTTTAGTGATTTTTGTTTTTGTTTTTTGCATTTAGACTTTTACAAATGCGAATGTTTCCACTTTTTAGGTGTTATGGTGAGGTGACGTAGATTATATGTCGAGTACGCCTTAAGGTTTTATAACATATCCTTTGCCTTAAGGTTTTATAACATATCCTTTGTAACATTATAATTTATAACATGCAATTAGTAATCTATTTAGTTTAATATAAAAGAATTTTGTATGATCTCATAATTTTGATTCTGATTAAATGCCAACGATATTTTGAAATAAATCCAATACTATTATTTGTAACTTTTGCATTTGATTATTTTGTGAGTAGTTCAAGAATTTGGTAATACTAAACAAACAAACTTACCCAGTACAGTCGTATTTTTCAGTAGGGTCTAGGGGAATGATGGATACAGCCTTTACTCCTATCCCAGAGAGGTTGCTCCAAAGGAGTCCCCAGCTCATAGTTATTATTTAAAGTTAATCATTCCGACGTTTTTAACGTTATTTTCACAAAATAAGTAAAATAACGTTAAAATTAGTGCAATTTTACTTTTGCTTCTTGAGTGTCCACACATATATACATTATATGTGTGCACCACAGAGACACAAAATGAATGGAATGGTGGGTATCTGTTCGGTACCGGTACCGATATTTATTACAAAATAATCATCTAAAACAATATTTGTACCATACAATACCGGTACCGAATTTATGGAATAGTGGGTACCGAATGCCGTACCAAAATCTATCGGTTCAGTACCGGTTTGGTACGGTACCGGTTCGGTTTCAGTGTTCGGTACCAAATGTTCAACCCTAATCTTTATACATATTTCAACTAAAATGGGATATATCATGTTAATTTCATTATTCTTCGCAATAACTAAATTTAATCATAAGAAGTATTTAAATATTTATTAATTATATTGTTTCTATTATTTAACTCGTATAATACAAGTTTTTCTAAGATAGTTTTAATAAAATAATGATGTATTTTGATAATACGATAACCACACGGTTTTCAGTAACATTTTTTTTTCTAACCGAAAAATTCAAGTTAAAAAAACGATCTAGTACTAACAACCGACTTATTCTCCTACGCTGGTTGTTTTATCATTAACATTATATAGTTTAGGATCATGTTCAAATAAAAAGGGTGTGATTGGTGAGAAGGGTGAGAAGGATTGTGGATTTGACAAGTGACATTACTCTAAATTTATAAAAATGGTATTTTGATCATTGTGTTTAATGCTTCAATTTATTGTGTTTAATGCTTCATGTTATTGTGTTTAATATTTTAATTATTTTGTATTATTTTTTATCTCATATTGTGTTATTTTGTTATTGTTTTTTATGTATTAAATAAATTGTTCTTATTTATTTTTTATGTTTTATGTATTAAAACTACATAATTGTGTTATTTTACTATTATGTTTATAAACTTATAATTTTAAAAAACATAAATTGTTTTACGTTCAGGTCATTGTGTAATATACACATTGTTGTATTAAATGAATTTGTTTTTTATCTTCAGAACATTGTGTAATATAATCATCATTGTGTGTTATGTTCAGGTCATTGTGTAATATATTCATCATTGTTTTTTATCTTCAGCTGATTGTGTAACATAGCATCATTGTGTCTTACGTTCAGGTCATTGTTTAATAGTCATTATTTTGTTTTACGTTAAGGCCATTGTGTAATCTACGCGTCATTGTGTTTTACGTTTAGGTCATTGTGTAATATACACATTGTTGTATCAAATGAATTTGTTTTGTTTTATCATTATGATTTATATATAAAAAGTACATGATTTTGTTATTTCACCAATATTATTTTTAAAGCTTATGAATTTATAAAAAAAATAATTAGACACTACGACGGCAAAAAAAACACTCACAAACAAAAAGACACAATAATATACAATTAGACACAATGACGCATTACAAATATCAAAGGTAGAGGAAAACGTTTTTTTTTTGTTTTTTTATATAACAATGTTATACTCGTTTTAAAGATAAAAAAAATGCTCGTTTTTTTGGTGTAGTTTTTTTGAAAAAATAATATCGTATATAAAAGTTATGGCAGTTTAAAAAAATGGGAGGAACATAATAAAAAGTCAACAAAAGTGTCTATGACTAAAATACCATTTAACTAACTTTTTTAATACAACTTTGATCTCAACCATTAAATTATACATCTAATGGCCCACAATCCTTCTCACACTTATCACCTATCTAAGCCTTTTTACTATAACCTCACCCATATAGTTTAATATATCCTAAAACAGGTTAAGTGTGCTTAATCATATAAAAAAAATAAAATGAGGTTGTTGCATATATATTTATATGAAAATCTAGCTTAAATCTTTTTAAATATAAGTTACCATGTGATATTTCTCTGAATACAAGTTAAACCCATATATTACTTGGGTTTAATATGTATAACTTATGTTAAAATTGCTTATATATGAGTTGAATAAATATAAGGTTTTAAGTTTCTAAATAGTAATAATAATAATAATAATAATAATAATAATAATAATAAAAATAATAATAATAATTATTATTATTATTATAATATATTACTATTACTATTATTATTATTATTATTATTATTATTATTTTACCTTTGTCTAACTTTTTATTTTAATTTTTTTTTATTTTAACTTTAGTTTTCATTTATTTAAATAGACAATTTTGGTATTTTTAAACATAATTATTAATTCATTATTTAAATGTCCTTTTTGGGATTGCTTATTTAACTTTAAAAGGACTTTTTGTCAAAAGTGTTTATTAACTTATGACTTTTTGAAATGAAGTTTTTAAAAATGTGTTTAGATTAGCTTTTTCAAAATTAATTTTCAAAATGACCAAAAATGACATTTTTTTATTGACACTATTTAATGTTATTGAGTAAAGAGTAATGAGTGGGGTATATTTGTAATTTTATGTCAATAAGTCATACGTTATTTTGAAAAGCTAAAATTTTTAGCTTTTGAAAAACAACTTATTAACATTTTATAAAAAGTCATTTTCAAAAGTCCTTGTAGGTTTGACAAACAACTTATTGACTTATTAACTTTTTAAATAAATCAATAAGTCAATTTTAGATGAAATCCCAAACAGGACGAAAAGCAATACCGTTTATAGAAGAAATAAAAGTGAAAAAAAATCACAAGTTGACTTCACCATATATTAACATTTGATGGATTAAGCTATCCAATTATTATAATAAGATTTTATTTCTTTTTTAGTAACCACAAACGACAAAGTTACAAAGTGATATTTTTGGTTGGTTAAAACATAAATTCAATACCATAAATCGGGCATATTTCATATTTGCTACCGACAAAGACAAACAACCTACGTAGATGAAGGAGAAGTTGATGCATGGTTAATATATATGTACAATGCCATAAAGAAGACAAGACAAGGTGACAATAACTTGAATTGTGTTTTCTCGATATTTTTTTTTTATTTTTTATTTTATTTTTAACAGATAGACATGAAAACTATGTCGGAGAAATTCATCAATAAACGCTTGTAAATCTATCATATTGTGTATAAAATCACTATCTGAAATCAATGTCTACCATTTCGAGTTCAAGAAATCTGGTCAACGGATAATAAAATAGAGAGATTTTTTATACGAATTTCGATTGAATCTTCTGCGTATTCTATACTTTCTGTGTTTATCATACCAACCAACCAACCGCATGTCAGCGGGACTGCCACCAGGAGCTCTGCCCCTTGTACCCCATTAGGGGTGTGCCCCTAAGACCCTGCAAGGGGAGCAGCCCCCTTCATCCACACGTTTGATCAGGAACTCATAAATATTAATGTGTGTGTACTCCGCACCTCCAACTTTTAAATACTCCTTTACATCCAATTACACTAAAATATAGAACGAAATAGACATATGAAATAGCAAGTCTCATACGTTTCACACAATTTTCTTACATTTAAAGCTCGAGAACTAAATATAAAGGGGTGATCGAAGAACAAAGTGTGCTAGCTCGTTGGCTAGGTACAACTCAGAGGTTAAACTTTAAAGGTCCCTGAATCATAGAGTCACTCCTATATTTTACTAACAAGTGTGATTTTACTGGATATATTTGTTTGTAATTTTAGAGTTGTCACGTGATTTTATAAATTTAAGTTTTGTTATAAGAAAAATATTAGTTGAAGATAAAAGAATTTTATTATGAAATTCCAACCAATATGATTTGGTATTGTCACTGGGTATGGTTATCTAATTATTTTTTCACAATCATTTTTATTGTATTTAATGTATATAAGCCTGACTGAATGATAGAATAGCCTCTAAAACTTTTTATACTAAATATGACAATGATACACAATACTCCTAAAAACATTAGAATTTGATTAAGATGTTCTCAGACAGTATCACATATACACAAGTACAAATAGGTTAAACTGTTTCTCTCGGTTAGTCGGAAGAAGTTGGATACTGGGGAACCCGGGGAGTGTGTCATGTAAATAGGTTTCCACAGTCATATAAAAATTAGGTTAAATTGTGAACCAATATTTTAATATTGATTTTTAATAATTTAAAATCAAAACAACCATTTAAAATAAAACTAACCAAACCGAACCGTTACTAATGGTTCCACGGTTTGAACATTTTCCAACTTCAATAAAAGGTGTTCATAATAAAGTAGATACATTTAAAAAAAATTGTCCAAAGTAAGTTGTACGATGCGAGCAAAAGTAAGTTGTTTAATACAATATGTTTTTCAAAGTTCTTAAATAATTAGTATAAAGCATACAATATGTTGTCTAAAGCTCACACTTTACGCAACAAAATATAGATCAAAAAAGTTGTGCCAGTATCATCATCTATCAATTACTCTCATGTCATCATCAACATCCACATGTTTTATCACCTACAATGTTTTATAGAATACATACCTACTTATGAATAATAACTTAAAAGTATCATTTTTTTATCTCGCTAACTTGAGATAACCTATAAAGATTAATCTGAATCACATTGGTATGTTTTTTTACAACTAGCTTTCTATATTAACCGTAAACCAAATGTTTATGATAGTTTGAAATTTTTGACTATCCAACCAAAAGTTAAGAAAAAACCATGGTTGTAAAAATCCCCGACTAGGCCGATTAATCGTTTGTCCCCTAAGGCCAACTAGCACGATTAGGCCGATTAGTTGGCCGATTAATCCCGAATAATCTCTAGTCCCACCCCACCGACTAGCGACTAAGGATTTTTATAACATTGCAAAAACCCCAACCACCAAATCTATACTCAGCAGTTGAGGATTTCGGCTTTACGGCTTTAGACTGAACTGTAAACTAGGGCTGTTTACGAGTCGAACCGAACCGAACGAGGGTATGCTCGTGCTCGGCTCGTTTACAACCGAGGGGCTCGTTTATAACATGCAATTAGCAATCTATTTAGTTTAATATAAAATAATTTTGTAGGATCTCATAATTTTGATTCTGATTAAATGCCAACGATATTTTGAAATAAATCCAATACTATTATTTTGTAACTTTTACATTTGATTATTTTGTGAGTAGTTCAAGAATTTGGTAATACTAAACAAACAAACTTACCCAGTACATTCTTATTTTTCAGTATGGTCTGGGGGAATGATGGATACAGACTTTATCCCTATCCCAGTTGGATAGAGATGTTGCTCCAAAGGAGTCCCCAACTCATAGTCATCATTTAAAGTTAATCATTCCGACGTTTTTAACGTTATTTTCACAAAATAAGTAAAATAACGTTAAAATTAGTGTGATTTTACTTTTGCTCATTGAGTGTCCACACATATATACATTATATGCGTGCACCACAAAGGCACAAAATTTATGGAATAGTGGGTGTCGGTTTGGTACCGCTATTTATTACAAAATAATCATCTAAAACGGTATTTGTACTGTACAATACCGGTACCGAATTTATGGAATAGTGGGTACCGAATACCGTACCAAATCTATCGGTTTGGTACCGGTTCGGTTTCAGTGTTCAGTACCAAATATTCAACCCTATTCTTCATACATCTTTCAACAACTAAAATGGGATATATCATGTTAATTTCATTATTTTTCGCAATAACTAAATTTAATCATAAGAAGTATTTAAATATTTATTAATTATATTGTTTCTATTATTTAACTCAGAAAAATAGTTTTTAGTAACAATTTTTTTCTAACCGTCGCGTTTGTCTAACTTTTTTTTTTAATTTTAATTTTTTTTTATTTTAACTTTAGTTTTCATTTATTTAAATAAGACAATCTTGGTATTTGTAAACATAATTATTAATTCATTATTTAAAAACAATACCCTTTATAAAGAAGTAGAAGGGAAAAAATCACAAGTTGACTTCACCATGTATTAACATTTGATGGATTAAGCTATCCAATTATTATAATAAGATTTTATTTCTTTTTTAGTAACCACAAACGACAAAGTTACAAAATGAAATTTTTGGTTGATAAAATATAAATTCAATACCATAAATCGGGCATATTTCATATTTGCTACCGACAAAGACAAACAACCTACGTAGATGAAGGAGATGTTGATGCATGGTTAATATGTATGTACAATGCCATAAAGAAGACAGGACAAGGTGACAATAACTTGAATTGTGTTTTCTCGATATTTTTTTAATTTTATTTTTAACAGATAGACATGAAAACTATGTCGGAGAAATTCATCAATAAACGCTTGTAAATCTACATATTGTGTATAAAATCACTATCTAAAATCAATGTCTACCATTTCGAGTTCAAGAAATTTGGTCAACGGATAATAAAATAGAGAGATTTTTATACGAATTTCGATTGAATCTTCTGCGTATTACTATACTTTCTGTGTTTATCATACCAAACTAGACATATGAAATAGCAAGTCTCATACGTTTCACACAATTTACTTGCATTTAAAACTCGAGAAGTGTGCTAGCACGTTGGCTATTAACAACTCGGAGGTTAAACTTTAAAGGGTCCATGAATCATAGAGTCACTCCTATACTTTACTAATAAGTGTGACTTTACTTGATATATTTGTTTGTAATCTTAGAGTCCTCACGTGATTTTATAAATTTAAGTTTTGTTATAAGAAAAAAACTTGTTGAAGATAAAAGAAATTATTATGAAATTCCAAACAATAAGATTTGGTATTGTCACTGGGTATGGTTATCTAATTATTTTTTTCACAATCATTTTTATTGTATTTAATATATATAAGCCTGACTGAATGATGGAATGGCCTGTAAAACTTTTTATACTAAATATGACAATGATACACAATACTCCTAAAAACATTAGAATTTGATTAAGAGGTTCTCAGACAGTATCACATATACACAAGTACAAATAGGTTAAACTATTCCTCTCGGTTAGTCGGAAGAAGTTGGATACCGGGGAACCCGGGGAGTTTGTCATGTAAATAAGTTTCCACAGTCGTATAAAAAATAGGTTAAATTGTGAACCAATATTTTAATATTGATTTTTAATTATTTAAAATCAAAACAACCATTTAAAATAAAACTAACCAAACCGAACCGTTACTAATGGTTTGGTTCCACGGTTTGAACATTTTCCAACTTTATTAAAAGGTGTTCATCATAAAGTAGATAAATTTAAAAAAAAAATTGTCCAAAGTAAGTTGTTAAATAATTAGTATAAAACATACAATATGTTGTCTAAAGCTCACACTTTACGCAACAAAATATAGATAAAAAAAGTTGTGCCAATATCATCATCTGTCAATTACTCTCATGTCATCATCAACATCCACATGTTTTATCACCTACAATGTTTATAGGATACATACCTACTTATGAATGAGAACTTAAAAGTATCTTTTTTATCTCGCTAACTTGAGATAACCTATAAAGATTAATACGAATCACATTGGTATTTTTTTTACAACTAGCTTTCTATATTAACCGTAAACCAAATGTTTATGATGGTTTGAAATTTTTGACTATCCAACCAAAAGTTAAGAAAAAACCATGGTTGTAAAAATCTTCCACTAGACCGATTAATCGTTAGTCCTCTAAGGCCGACTAGCCCGATTAGGCTGATTAGTTAGCCGATTAATCCCGATTAATCTCTAGTCCCCACTCCGCCGACCGACTAGCGATTTCTACAACATTGCAAAAACTCCAACCACCAAATCTATACTCAGCAATTGGGGATTTCGGCTTTACGGCTTTAGACTAAACTGTAAAGTGTAAACACCTTTAGAACTAGAGGTGCTCAAACCGATTTTTATCACCAAACCGGTTCGGTTTCTAAACCGAAGCGGTTTCTACAGTGGATGGGGCAAACCGGTTCGGGCTATAAACCGGTTTCAAGCATCGAAATCTCGAACCTATACAAACCGATTCCATTTTAAAAAAACCGATTTGGTATAAACCTATTCTTGAAACCGGTTTTTTATTTTTTATTTTTTTTTCAAAACCTAATAAAAACCTTAACCTTTAATAAAAACTTAAACTAATAAAACCTAAACCTTAAACTAATAAAACCTTAAACTAATAATTAATAAAACCTTAAACTAATAAAACCTTAAACTAATAATTAATAAAACCTTAAACTAATCAAATCATAACTAATAATTAATAAAAACCCTAATAAAACCTTAAACTAATCAAAACAACTAATAATTAATAAAACCTTAAACTAATCAAATCATAACTAATAAATAATAAAAAATCTAATAAAATCTTAAATTAATCAAAACATAACCTTAAACTATTATTTAATAAAACCCTAATAAAACATTAAACTAATCAAACCTTAAACTAAAACCTTAAAACAATCAAAACTTAAATTATTCTTTAATAAAAAAGTCAATTCCCTATTTGTTCACCTTGACCCAAAAAAGGATCAAAATGTCCAAATAGTCATCACCTTTGTGGGCGTCGGCGCCTACAATTACACGAGCGCCGCCCATAATTTACGCCAATAGAAACCTTCCACGTGACCATGGTTGGATAAGATTACGGGCGGGGCGCTCATGTTGAAATTTTTTATTCTCGGTATTTTTATAGTTGTGGGCGGGACGCCCATGGTTGGATCCGATTACGGGCGGGACGCCCATGTTGAAATATATTATTACGGACGGGGCGCCCATGGTTTATGACAATAGAAACTATTTGGACATTTTGGTCATTTTTTATGTCAAAGTAGACAAATAGGGAATTTACTCTTAATAAAACCTTAATCTAATCAAACTTTAAAATAATCAAATCATAAACTAATAATTAAGGGCCATTTTATTTGGACACCCCATTTTTATATTTTTACACCCCTGCGAGCCAAGACGGGCCGTAATGGCCAGTACGGCCCGGTATTGAGTACAGACAAACATTCCAGAGAATTCCTTAGAATCAGTGAAACATTCTGTGGGACGGGCCGTATTGGCCAGTACGGCCCGTCTTGGCCCAAGCTTATTTTTCCAAGCCATTTTGGGTGTCAACCAGTTTTGATACATCTTAGTACGGCCCGTACTGATCATTACTGGCCGTACTTGTCAAAATTTTACCTTGGCCGTCTCACCCAAAACCAGGCCGTCTCACCCCAAACCAGGCCGTACGGGTCAGTACTGGCCGTATTGGTCAAAATTTTAATTTTTTTTTAAAAAAAACAAAAGAATTCAATTTTAATACATTTAAACGATTACACCAAAACATTGAGGAATATGTCTATTACGTTATTTTAAACGTTATAGGTTTGTTACGTTATTATTTTAAACGATGTTAATTATTTACGTGTTCAAGGCTTGAGCTAGAAGAAGAAATACGAAAAGAGCGTCAGGAACAACTTGAAATACAACAATAAATGAACTAGGTGAAAAACTAGGTGAATTTGGTTTCATTTTATACAACAAGACGGCCCGTCTCTGGAATGTCGTTTTAACCAAATATTTCATTTTATAATTAGCTTATTTACGTTAGTTTAAATAATTTAAACGAAATAAACTAGGTGAAAAACTAGGTGAATTTTGTTTCATTGTTAAAAAGAAAATAACGAATTTTGTTGAAATTTCGTCGGAATTGTGTCACAATGATCTCACTTTTTGTCGGAATTCCGTCGCAATGATCTCACTTTTTCGTCGGAATTCCGTTGCAATGACCAGTACGGCCCGTACTGACCAGTACGGCCTGGTTTTGGGGTGAAACGGCCAAACTAGGCCGTCTGGGCAAGACGGCCCGTAAAGGTCAGTATGGCCTGGTTTTGGGGTGAAATGGCCAAACTAGGCCGTCTGGGCAAGACGGCCCGTAAAGGTCAGTACGGCCCGTCTTGATTCAAATCATTGTCTTAGGATGTCAGAGAATGTATGTACGATGAATGAGACGGGCCGTACTGACCAATACGGCCCGTCTTGCTCCTAATCATTGGCACAGGTTGTCAAAAAGGAATGTTTGACCAAGTACTGAGACGGGCCATACTGGGCAATACGGGCCATCTCAGGGGTGTATTTTTAAAAAAAGGGGTGTGAGAATAACAACACCCATAATTAATAAAGACCCTAATAAAACCTTAAACCAATCAAAACTTAAACTAGTATTTAAACTAATTGTATTATATGTATATTTATTAAAGAATAGTTTAAGGTTATGATTTGATTAGTATAAGGTTTTATTAATAATTATTAATTGTTTTTATTAGTTTAAGGTTTTATTAGGGTTTTTATTAATTGTTAGTTTATGATTTGATTAGTTTAAGGTTTGATTAATTGTTAGTTGTTTTGATTAGTTTAAGGTTTTATTAGGGTTTTTATTCATTATTAGTTTATGATTTGATTAGTTTAATGTTTTATTAGGCTTTATTAATTAAGGTTTGAGAAAAGAAAATACAACATAATGAACAAATTGAAGTCAACATAAATTAAATTACTTAAAGAGTTAAAGTCTTCAACAATCACAATAAACCAAATCGTAAAACATAATGATGAAATACATGCGTCTTCTTCACGTTTAATTTTCTTCCGAGCTAACTTGATAATATGCAGCTTCTTCCTCGTCGGTTATTCCTTCCGACAAACCCGCCTCGACCTACTCTTGCAATAGCTCGCTCTCGTAATCCATTTCGCCTTCAAGTGGAGACTTATCTTGAACTCTTTCAGCCGCATCCAAGTAATCCTTCAAGCAAATCGACATCTCTACCGCCGGAGGAGTGAGTCTTGTTCTTCTTAGTGAAATGACCCTGCCACAAACAGAAAACGCCGATTCCGAAGCTACAGTAGAAGCTTGGACACTTAGTAGATCTCGGGCCATAGCGAATAGGATCAGAAATTGGTATTCCTTACCTTTCCACCAAACCAAGATATCAAAGGACATAAACTCTTAAGGAGTCATGCCCGACAAAAAGTTGGTGGCAATATATTTTCCAAGTTCACTACTTGGATCGAGTATTGCCTCTTTGCCTTTTATTATTCTCGTTCATTAATAAACTAGGTTAAAATCAACTAAAGTTGTTAAATAAAAAAATGGTTCACTTAAAAACATCATAATTGATTTCATTTTAAATATAATTAATTCATAATATATTAATTATTATAATCCTTAATTCCTAATCCTAACTAAATAATAAATATAGATAATTAAATAGAAGAGAGAAGCGGGAAAACCAAAATATAGGTGATCTATAATTGGGACAAGTGTCCACAATTATTTTGATTTATTAGTATAGATAGATTAGAAAAAGCGATTTGTGGATCTGAACTACTAGAACTTGATGACGCGTTTCTCATTTTTTGGTGTATGGTTGATGTTGTTCCATATTTTTGAACATAAATATCAAACATATTTGAAAATTGTTTATTAAAATTTGTTTGTAATGTTTGCAAGTAACCCCCGCAACATTTACGCAAGAATTTAAAGCGGCGACACAAGTAATAACCGGTGGCATTTCTTTAAAATATTTTAAAAGTTTTGATTTCATTGGTGAAAGTGAAACTATATCACTTAAAGGTTTTGATCTAAAAGACAATTTATTCAATTTTGAACTCATTAAATAAATTTGGTTAAGTACCAAAGGACTTGTTGGATAATAAACACCAGATAAAAATGTTGTTGTGGTTTTAAAAACATGAAGCATTTTGGCTATTTGTTAAATAAGTTCCCAACCCGACGGATAAATGCTTCAACCCGACCCTGTTGCGCTAAAAGATTATGGTAAACAATTAAACTATCTTTTTGTTGTATAGCTTTCTCAAACATGTTACATGTCGAATCCCACATAGTTGTTACGTCCCTATTTGGACCTAGGTATCTGGCATTCGATTCTTTACAAAAACGACGATACATAGTATGTTGTTTGGTTGAACTAAAAATGTCGTGTAACATTTGTTTAAATTTATCTTTTGTTTCTTCAATAGTTTTAATCACGTCTTGAACTACCAAATCAATGATGTGTGCAACACATCGACTATGAAAAAAACACCTTCGCAAATAGGTTTATATTTTAAAATTAGTTGTTGGACCACAGTCATATTATTTGACGCGTTATGAAATGATATTGAAAATATTTTGTATTCCAATTTAAAAGTTTTTATAACTTTGTCTAAAACATAAAATAAATTCTCACCCGTGTGAGGATAGTCAAATAACTCAAACGCGGCCGTTCGTTTCATTAATTGCCATGTATCGGGTTGTATCCAATGAGTGGTAACACAAATGTATGAGTCGGGTGAACCATGTGGAGCGGACCAAACATCACAAGGTTAAACTAACACCGGTTTGTAAGTTTTCAAAACCCAAAATAAGTTCATTTTTAGTCTTTTTCCACATTTTTAAACAATATCTTTTAATGGTAGAACGGCTTACGTGTGAGTAACGAGGTTGAAGAGTTTGTTGAATAAGTCGAGTTAGACGAGGGTTGTCGAAGTGGTTAAATGACAAACTTTGTTGAATCATGAATTGCGCCATTTGCTCCCGAACCGCATCGACACTATAAGCGAAAATACTCCCGTCATTGGACATCGTCGGTTGACCTCGTGACGCTTCGTTATTCAAAACTTTGCAATATTTGAACTCGTAATGGTTTTTCAAAATACTATTTGCGTCGTGTTTGAAAAAACAACCACAAAGCTTGCACCGAGCTTTATTCGGACCGCTCGACATCCTATACAAATCGTAGTTTTTCCATATTTCGGGATTCCTCTTCGTAGGAACAACTTCAACAACTTCAAGGTTTGTTAAAACAGCACAACCAACCGAAGAGTTAGCACTTGATAAAGCCATTTGTGAGGGGGTTTGCGTTTTGACAGTTTGGAGACCGTTTTTTACGTTTGGAGAGCGTTTTTTGCGTTTGAGAGTTGTGTGATTGAACCTAAACAACAACTATCTATTTATACTAAGCTTATGGGGTCTAAGATGCCAAAAAACACCAAAAATAGGTCCAAAAACGCCCCCAACGACTATTTTTTCCAAAAAAGGTCATATGCTCGATCTAGCCGTTAAACCGGTTTAGCTGGTTCGGTTCGGTTCCAAACCTATTCCAACGGTCAAAATCCCAAATTTATCCCAAACCTACGATTCGGACTGGTTTGAAAACCGGTATGAGGAGCTTCGAAAACCGGTTTAGAAACCGGTTTTTAAAACCGAACCAGTTTATTTATGCAAGTCTATTTAGAACGGACTTAAAAGATGTGTAATTGGGCTTATTTGGGCCTAAGTTAAATCACTATGTGACAGTGACATTTCTAGTTTTCTATGTTAAACTAATTGGGCTTATTTGGGCCCAAGTTATATTACATATAGGCTTTTCTATGTTAAACTCTTCTAGTCTTTTGTAGTTCTGTCTTCCCCAAGTTGAACTCCTCCGTAATTAAAGCTAATTGCTATGTTATAATAATACAACTACCACGATACATTAGTTAACACTCACATTATTAAATCGTTTAGAACCGGAACCGAAACAGGAGATATCAAACTATTTTCATTTATATTGATTAAAAGTATATGAATGTTGAATACTATATACTCGAAATCAAGGTATAAGGTATGTTTGTTATACTTAGATGTGGGCAAAAAAACTGGACACGGAACCGGAACCGACAACCCGAACCGGAACCGGTCATACCCGAACCGGTGGGTACGAACGGGTACGGTTTTGCAGATAAATTAGAACCGGAACCGAAACCGGGAAAACTGGAACTGGTTCCACCTGTACCCGGCCAAAACCCGAACCGAAACCGGCCAAAAACCAAACCGGAACCGGGTCTTGACCTTGTTGACTGGAACCGGTTGGAACCGGAACCGGAACCGGTACAGGTACAAAACCCGATTTGCGCACCTCTAGTTATACTCACACAAATCCTACACCTCTATACACATAAATCTACACGAGCCGTATAAATAACAATTCTTATTTGTCAGAATTTTTCAATATTAATAATTGGATTTTTATGCGCCTCATATATGCCTAAATGAGACGTATTAGTCTTATATTAGACATATAAGAGACTAATCAATGTCAAATCAGATGGTTTAGAAATAGAGGTGTTCATCAGGTCAGATAATGAGTTATTCGGGTTTTTCGGATTTGAATTTCTTTTTGGTCTATCCGAAACCCAAACCGAATCTCAAAATATATATTATCTGACCCGAATAAACCCAAATAAACCGTTTTTTTCCAGTTATTCGGATATCCGACCCGAAAAACTAGTTTTTGCATATCCGAAACCCGAACCGAATCTAAAATCATATTATCCAACACAAACAACCCCAATTAGATTTCGGATGAGGTTTTTTGTGGTTTCGGATACGATTCAGATTTTGAATTTTTTTTGAGTTTTGGATATTTTGATCACCCTTATTTAGAAAACAACAAATCAAAATAATTGACTTTACTTAAGTAAATAAAACATACACCAATGATCCTTAGTTTAACTGGTTGAGGAGAGGTGCCATGTATTCAGCGATCCAAATTGCGTTAAAAAAAGTAAATAAAATATATTCATCGAGTTTTGTACTTTTAAATAATTTTATTTTATATTTCAACAACTATATAAAAACTCAAGAGTCAAAATCCGACACATTGATTGATTTATTTTCAACTCTACCACACGATCCAATTTAAACACCAGTGGATCAACAGTCCTGATTTCTTTACCATCTTTGTGGGTAGATCAAAACTCAACGGACCCCATCTGGTGGTGTTTCTCTCTTCTTGTTGAACCGCCATGGAGTCGGAGCTGAAACAACTGTTCGAGGCGGCGAAGAAAGCGGCGGACGCCGCCGCCGTTGATGTACAATCTTCGCCGGAGGAAGATCGATGTATTGACGCCTTAAAGGCACTGAAGAAGTTTCCTGTTAATTATCAAATTCTTGTTTCAACTCAGGTGAACTTTGCTTCTTTTTTCATGAACTGTGTAATAATTTGTTTTTGGATGTTGTTCAGTTGATTACAATCGTATGTTATGGATCTACACATGTGTGATTGTTTTGTAATTTTTGCGGTGAATTGTGGTTACATGGAACCCTAGGTTTTTGATATTTGGAATACTTTTCTGTGTATTTTGAAGATTAACATTCTGAAATTGTTCAAATTGTTAAATTTTAAGATATATATAGAAGCTTTGGGTTTGTAATTCAGTTAAATTTCAAGGCAGCTATGCAATTTCAACAAAGAGGTATAGAATTCACAGACAAAGAAAGAGTAAAAATTTACGAACTTTGAGAATGAATTGTTGATTCAAAATAAATTTCAGTCTATAGATTGATCATCTCCCCAAAAAGATTCAAGGTCTTGCCCAGTTAGAAAACAGGTTTTTGTGGTTCCTGTTCTATCCTTTAGGGTTGTTAGATATTAGCAACCCAATTTTGAATATTGGCTTCTTTATTTTGCTTATGTTGATAAGGGAAATTCCTATTCATATACCGTAATTTACAAACACGTTTTGAATAAAACACAACTTTGGATGTATTTAAAATGTTTTGGGGGGTTTTTGTTCTCAATCGAAGTATCAAGCTTTCAATGTATAGTCGTATACAATGGTAATGAAGCAAGTGTTTTCTACCGGTATCACATTACAGGCAAATGTATTAATGCATATATCTTTCAGTTTTATTTGAGTCATGGGCACACAAATTGCAAGCAGGATGCATGGCTTACTGCCTTCTGTTGAGAAGATTGATCACATTATATACATGTATTACCCCTTTTTTTATTACAGAATAATGAGTTTCTGTTATGTTCCTTCTATCTGGTCACTGGAAGTACACATTAAAAATATGCTGAATGAACGTTCACACTGCATGCACAAGAAGAAAATATATTATTTTTCATATGAGGCGTTCTCTTGCGCTTCTAGTATTTGGAACTTAGTTTGCTTAAAAAGATGTCATTGCGCTTTAGTTATTAAAATTTAAAAGCATGCTTAGATGTGCTTTATTATCCAACTATCCAAGTAAAATTGTTTTAGGGTTACTCTTGAAGGTGCGAGGTCAGAGGTGAATAGTGTGAAATGTGGGTTCTGTGTTGCTTGGTTTATACTAATCTCTTTCTTTTGCTCTCTTGATAGTTGATTTGTCTGTTTAAGTTTTGGCTTTAAGATATATAACTAATCTATATAATTAGAGTATGTAAGCTTATGGAATTGAATTCTTATTACAAATTAATAATGTCTAATTGGTATAAACACTCAAAAATGATAAATATTTCTATAATGGTTGTTGATCTGCATCAAATCAGACATAACTTATTTTTTCCGTTTGAAAAATTATGTAACTGCCATAATTTCAGGTGGGGAAGCGGCTTCGTCAACTAACAAAACACCCAAGAAAGAAGATCCAGTCTTTGGCTTCTGAGCTAGTCGAAATTTGGAAAAACATAATAGTTGAAGAAACATTAAAGAATAAATTAAATGGGAGCTTGGATACCAAAGAATCTTTAAAAACCGAGCACGTAACAGATACATCGGATAAGAAAGTCCAGCGAGTCAACTCCATCAAGGTTGAAAACCATGGTCGTAGTGCCACATCATCATCATCAGACAAAAGAAATAATGCTGTCAAAGTCGAAAAGCAAGAAGATCTTAAAACTAATCAAACAAATAAGCCTGCAGCAAAGAGTGTGGGCATGGCCACACCAAAACTGACTTCTCTTGTCTATTGTAAGGATCCGGTAAGAGACAAAATTCGTGAACTTCTTTCAGAGGCATTATGCAAAGTTTCTGAAGAGGTTGATGATGAATTAAGGGATGAAGCGGATGCTTCTGACCCGTATAGAGTTGCTGTTTCAGTTGAATCTGCAATGTTTGAAAAGTGGGGAAGATCCAACGGTGCACAGAAGTTCAAATACAGATCAATAATGTTCAATATTAAGGATCCAAAGAACCCAGATTTCAGAAGGAAGGTGTTGCTTGGGCATGTGAAACCAGAACGGATTCTGGAGTTGACCCCTGAAGAGATGGCTAGCACCGAAAGGCAGATGGAGAACGTGAAAATCAAGGAGAAAGCTTTGTTTGACTGCGAACGTGGTGGCCCACCAAAGGCGACAACTGACCAGTTTAAGTGTGGTCGGTGTGGCAAAAGGAAGTGCACTTATTATCAGCTTCAGACTCGGAGTGCTGATGAACCTATGACCACGTTTGTAACGTGTGTAAACTGTGACAATCATTGGAAATTCTGTTAAAGAACCACCACCTGTACAATTCTTCTGTGACAGGTGAATTAAACTTTTCAATTGTTATAGTTTTATTCAGTTGAAGAACCATTTGTTTGTTGATATAGATGTTTGGTCATTTGTGGTATGTGGTAACATCATATTTGAAGCAATTAGTTATATGTTTTTTAGACTTTTGATTATATTGGTGGTTGGTTCCTTTGTACCTATTATATTTTTATGCTGTTTGTTATGTTTCTTTCTGATTATGTTTTTAATAAATTGAAAGTAGAAACTTTCTTACAATTTATATATTAAAAATGTCTATTAGTTGTGATTTGAAGCCCCACATACATGAAGCTTTTGCTCTGGCTAAAGCTTGTCTGATTTTAGTTTAATTTGAGCTTTTAACTGATCTTGAGTAACTCATAAGCACTTGTTTATACCCCTAGTTTTTATGCATTAGATGACCTTTTGACCCTTGTTTTAAAAAATAATAAACATAACATAAAAAGTTGTCTTTCTTTCCATCATCGCACCATAGGTCACCAATGATTCTATTAGCCTCTTTCTATTTCTATAAAAACTAGTCGCCACTTTGAGGTGGGTTGATTTTAAATAAAATTTTAATGAAATAGATACAAATACAAAATTAAAACTTTTAAAATTTATTAGTCAAATAATATAAAAATTTAGTTAAAAACAAAAAAAATAATCTAGTACTGAAATTAAAAATAAAATAAAATAAAGATATAATGATATTCTTTTATTGCTTTACTATATTTCAAAACAATTCGAAACCAATATACCAAATTCCTATACTAAAAAGGATAAAGTTGCATCAACATAACACATTGGACGATCAAAATTCAAAAGTAAGTATAATTTTAAGTTAGGTGTTGTATAAAAATTTGTTAACAAAAGATTTTTAATAATATAATTGTATGTATGTTGGACATAATATGACTTGGGGTTGGTATTTATTACATATGTTGGTGGTTCAAAATTACTAGCTATGCTTCATACTTAACACTGACAATGAATGACTGCAACATGTGATTTCCCAAAATCATTAGAAGTGAAATTAATATCGATAAAACCATTCAAAATATGCCATTATACTTCTAAAACAAAATAAACAAGTCAGCCAACTTTGAGAATCATTGGATAAGCCATGTTTGGCTCCTATTTTTGACTCTGTTCTACTGAGCTCATTTTTTATGAGCTTGGACATGAAACCATATTTTTTAAACAATCGACGATCAGTGTGTAAATGAATTAAGCTGACTTTCGTGAGCTACTTGGAATCGACCCTTAAATACATGTGGCTAACTTGCTAAATGTAAATAAGCAACAACTATAACACCCAAACTGGATTATGGCAAGTTCAATAAATGCTGAAATATTAACTCAGGCATTCTTTGTTTTCTACACTTGTTTTGTTTTTGAACGATAGTAGTATACTACGCAAACGCGAATCTTTTCCTACATTTGGGATCAGGGGAAGTAGACTTTCAAAAACAGCACAATCAGGCATAAAACCACAGTTGATCATTTCTTCAAGAAAAATCGCAGCCTCTTCACGCTCGTTTTTCTTCAACAACTCTCGAACAATGACATTGTACGTAATGCTATTTGGCAAACAACCATTCGCTTCCATTTTTTTAAATAGTTCTTTTCCTTTACCAATCAACCCTTCTTGGCAATACACACGTATCATCACATTATAGGTCCTAAGACTTGGTTTCAATCCTTTCACCAAAAGCTCATCAAACAGATCCTTAGCCAAGTTAGCCTTTCCACATTTGCTACAACCATCAATCAATATAGTATACAACGCCACATCTTTTATCAATTCTTCGTTCCTCAGTGAACGAAAATGAACCAATGCATCAGAACACTGACCATGATCACACATTCCCTGGAACAAGATACGATAGGTAACCTGGTTTTTTGCTTGCATATTGTTGAAGAATTCTCTAGCTTCTGCAGGATTCCTGGATTGAAACAAACCTTGTAACATGGCATTGTATGCATAAACATTTGGAAGCATACCCTTGTCTTGGATTTCTTGAAAGAGAAGCCTAGCCTTATCAATTTGCTTCTTCTTGCAGTATCCATTTAACAGGCTGGTATAGGTGATGATGTTGGGCAAAAGATCCTTCTCCATCATTTGATTGATAACTTTCTCTGCTTTGTCTACTTCACCACGTAGACAATATCCATCAACGAGTGAATTATAAGTGATAACATCTAGTTCCAGGCCTTTTTGAAGCATGGCTTGTACAGCAAGCTCTGCGTCGTTTACAGATCCTTGCTTGCAAAAGGAATTTACCAAGATATTAAAGGTATCTACACCTGGATTTACTCCTTTCTCCTCCATATCCAACAACAATTTTGCAGCTTCTGTCTCTCGACCAAAGTTACATAGACCGTGAATCAAAGAGTTGTAAGTGATAACATCTGCAATGACACCCTTTTCAGTCATCTTTGCAAATAGGTGTAATGCATCATCAACCATTTTGTCTTTGCAAAGGCTATCAATGACTGCGTTGTACTGTTGCACACACGGTTTACATGAGCCAGATTCCATGAAGCTGAGCAACTCAAGGGCCTTGCTTGTGTGGCCTACTTTACAAAGCCCGTTGATAATGGTCCCAAACATAATCTGATTTGGCTCACAAAGTCTTTCTCTAAGCAGTTTCTTGAACAACTCAACAGCTTCGAAAACTCTATCAGCAAGAACAAGCCCATTTATTAGAGTGTTATAGGTGGCCATATCGGGTGGATGACCCTGCTTGAAAATGGTTGCTAGCAAGGCAAAACCATAAGAAACTTGATTCAGCCGGCAATGACAGTTAATAGACATATTCATTGTATAGATATCAGCAGGAACACCCATCAAATTTAATTTGTTTAAAGTTGAAAGCGCAATGGAATAATGTTTCATCTTTACGATAACAGCAATTAGCTGATTAAATTTGGTGATCGAAGGTGGAGGTTTCCTTTGAAGCATTTGGTCGAACAGTTGGAGGGCTTCATCGATCTTATTGACCCCAGAAGCATGCTTTAAATGCAGAATTCTTTGATTGAAATGATGGGTTGAATCAGTTGTGTAATAACGAAGGAGAAGTCTTGTGCAGTTCATCAGTCAAGCAATCTAAGTTTCAATTTCAAGTTACGGGAAACCAAAACCTACCACACCTGCAACACTACGATTGTAATGAAAGAGAACCAAACAATACCTTTCTGGCAAAATTAGGCATCTTTCTGGCAGTATGAGTCTAGTAATTCATGAATATGAAGATTTGAAGATGAAGACCTGAAGATGAAAATGCTCTCATGTCTGAGCTTTCTTTGCCGAATCTTTTGAAACCTATTCAGGGTGTCCAAAAAAAACAAAATCCAAAAAATATTTGAAATAGAAAATTTGATCCAAATCTTTTGAAACTCTCTAAGAAGCCGCACCCCAATAGCACAAGCCATATCTCCCAGGTGTCGACTTCGAATGTGGATGCAAATAGACCAGGAAAGGGTGTTGATCGGGTCAACTGATCGGGTTTCGGTTTAATTAGGTCTGGTTAGTCGGGTTTTTCCTAAAAATTATTAACCCGCAACCCAACCTGTATAACGTTCGGGTTATTCAGGTCACGGGTCATTCAGGTTAATAGTCATACTTATCTGTGGTTAACGTAATTAAATATTTCGGAAAAAAGTTGAATAAGTAATATATTTCATAATTAATATATATAAAAAATTATAATCATCCATATTCGGGTTAACCCGAAACCTGATTAATGTTTAAAAATATACCCGACCCTATTAACAATTCGGGTTAATCGGGTTGAACCGAACAAACCGACTAACATTTTTGACCCGAATAACCCAACCTTATTAAGCTTATTCGGGTTCGGGTGCGGGTTGGGTTAATCAGGTATTTTCGACACCTTAAGATCAGGCATCGGTAGACTTATTGGCATTACCATCGTGAATGTGTCCGGTAATTACACTTCGATTGCCAAACAACCCAACAACATCTTGATGATGAGATAAGGATCAGAAAGCATAAGGTTCAGGTTTGTATCACATAAGTGAGTTAGAGTGTTAGTTTTCTTATACACTGATTACTTTGTGCCTTTGTGGTAAATATAACTGGATGATATCGCAATGATACTCCAAAAAAAAATAAATTTCAGTTATTGCATATATTTGAGGATACCATGTATAATGACGAACGATGGGTATTATATATACAATATACTTAGTTTGCTAAAATTATCTTATTACCAAATACATTTTTTATTTACTATTTAACACGTATAATTTTTGACACTGTAACTAAAGCAGCAGGCATGCAAACTAACTCTTAATTTTAATTGTTGATAAGTAATTTTTTTATCATACACACACAATGATTAAGATATAATTTTTTGACCGTTGTAAACTATAGTTTTTAAGTTTTTTTGTGGGGGTTTCAAGGGTGCAGCTTTCTGTTGCATGTTCAACTGATCAAGTTCACTACTTTAGCAGTAGTTTCATTGTTTAGCTACTTCAACTTATCCCAATGTTTACAAAATCAACAGTTACATGGGTTTATAGTCTGTTGACATACTTCCCTCCATTCTAATAAAACTAATATCACCAAACAAGAAATTTGGTTACTTTAGATAAAATTAGTATCATTATCAGTCCACAAATTTAGATAATCATGCTCTATGTAGCTTAAATACTTAATGGTAAGGTTGTTGCTTTGTGATCTTAAGGTCATAGGTTGAAGCTGTGAGAAACAACCTCTTAGACAAAACAGGAGCTAAGTCAAGCAGTAGGATCCGAGGTAGTAAAATCTCTAAAGTAGCACAATCAGGCATAAAACCTCGGTTGATTATTGCCTCAAGAAAAATCTCTGCCTCTCGACACTCGTTTATTTTTAATAACCAAGTTAGGCTTCCCACATTTGCTACAACTGTCAATCAATATACAATATAACAAAACTACATCTTTCATCAATTCTTTGGACCCTTATCATACATTCCACGGAACAAGATAGGATAGATCCACATATTGGGATCCAGGCCCCCTTTGCTCGCATTTTGTTAAAGAGTTCTCAGTCCACTGTAGGATTACCTGATTGAAACAAACCTTGTAAGTTGTAACATCATACTGTCAGTATTAATGTTCGAGATCAAGCCCTTGTCTTGGACTTCTTGAAAGAGATGCCTGGCTCGTCGATTCTCTTATTCATACAGTATCCATCTATCTGGTGTGATGATGTTGTGGAACATGTATCCCTCTCCAGCATGCCTACTTTACAAATCCCATTGATAATAATTCCGTACACAAATTGATCGGGCTCACAAAGTTTCTCTCAATGCAGTTTCTTGAATATTCAAAAGCCTGATCACTAAGAACAAGCCAGTTTAGCTTATACAATTCGCTTGATTAAAATGATAGGTTGTATAGTAAGGAAGTCTTATTCTTGTGCATTTCAACGTCCAGCAAGCAAGCGACTTTAGCTTCAATTTTGATTAGAGCCGAAGAGATTGACTTGCAGTGGCGGAGCTTGGGCAAGGTGGGGGGGGGGGGCGGAAATTTTTGAAACCCAGAATACATGTTAATTTTTTAAAGCAAGGGGGGGCGAAACCGCGATTTGTAACTAAAATTAGCATTTCGGCGGTAGGCCTGTAAACAAACCAAATAGTTTGGCGGCCCCTATTAAGCTGCGCCCCTGTTGACTTGGAATACATGAACATGATTTGATGATTTTTCTGTTAGGTCTTTTGCTGGTAAAACTGAATTGCTAAAGTGATATTGGTCTATTCCATGACAGCAGCAACTTAAGTCTATAGAACTTTATTTTTTATTTCTAATTCTAATTTGATAGTGAATTGCTAAACTGATTGGGGTAAGAACTTTATGCAGTAAACAATAGGCAACTTCATGCGGTAGAATATAGACATCTTAGAAAAGGGTGGGCTGTAGGACTATAAACGAATCGAACAGTTCGTGAACTGTTCGGCGGGAAATTCGTTTATGTTCGTTTATTTAATAAATGAACGGATACGAACATAAAATTTGTGTTCCTTTAACTAAATGATCGAACACGAACACACCTAGTGTTCATTTATTTATGTTCATAAACTGTTCGGTTATGTTTCGTTTATTTATGTTTGTTTATCTATGTTCGTCAATGTTCGTTAAGTATGTAATGTTAGTTTATGTTAGGTTAACTATCTAATTTACGAATGATATGTATTTACATTTAAAAGACTTGGCGTTTGTGTTCGTTTATGCTTGTTCAATTGTGCTCCTTTATGTTTGTTCAATAGTGTTCATGTTCATTTTATGATTGTTCAATGGTTTTAAATAATGTTCATTTATTTTGGTTCATTTGTGTTCATGAATAGTTCGTTTAATTTATTAATGAACGACCACAAACGAACACGAATATATTTATTTTCTTAATAAACGAACACGAACACAAATTTCATGTTCGTTAATGTGTCCATGTTCGTGTTCGTTCGGTTCGTTTACAGGCCCAATGTGTTTTCATTTTGTTTCTTAACTCCTTAAAATGATGTTTGCAAAGTGATGCAAGGTAAATTGATAATTTATAGGTTTATTGGATATTTGGATTAAAGATTTCATTTTGTGCATCAGTGCATTAGGTCAATTTGGAAGATTATGATTTAAGTTTCACAATGTTGCTTGATTATAACGGTCCATTTGCGGTGCACACATGTAATGTATATATGTGTGAGCCCTCAATGAGCAAAAGTAAAATTACACTAATTTTAACGTTATTTTACTTATTTTGTGAAAATAACGTTAAAAGCATTGGAATGATTAACTTCAAACGATAACTTTAAGCCGGTAACTCATTCATAGTAGTCTTTCTATCCTAACTGGGATTGATAGTCGATCTTTGGCCCCTACTTTTGACTCCATTCTTCTGAACTCATTTTTTATGGGCTTGGACATGAAAACATATTTTTGAAAATAAGAATGTAAACATATTCTTAAATACATATGGCTAACTTATTAAATGTAAATACTAACAACACTACAGGATAATAAAATTTAATAATCATATTCTATCCAATTTAAACAAGCAAGAAAGCAGCAACTATAAGCAAACACCAAACTGGATTATGACAAGTTCAAAAAATGAACTGAAATGTTAAATCAGGCATTCTTTGTTTTCTACACTTGCTTAGCTTTTGAACGATAGTAGTATAGTACGCAAACGAGAATATTTTCCTACGTTTGGGATCAAGGGAAGTAACCTTTCAAAAGTAGTACAGTCGGCGTAAAACCACAGCTCTCCAAGAAAAATCGCAGCATCTTCACACACGTTTTTCTTCAACAACTCTTGAACAATGACGTTGTACGTAGCATTATTCGGCAAACAACCATTCTCTTCCATCTTTTTAAATAATTCTTTACCTTTAACCACTAACCCTTCTTGGCAATACACACGTATCACCAGTTATACTGATCTGGTTAGTACTATTATCAATGTCCATGAGTTTCTACTTCGATAGAATATAGACTTTCATAAATGACAATGGTGCACACAATAATAGAGAAAATGTGTACCTTAAAGCTTCAAATTTAGAGGACAATAACATTGTTTATTTGAGTCCTAGTTCAAAGTGTTCATACCTCTTTCCTTTCACTATAATAGAATTACTAATATCATCAACAGTGAAAGTAAGTTCCTGCACATCAAGAACATCAAACCAATTACACATTTACACGGTCTAGAATTTGGGCTTTTAAATTCACACAACCGATGGCCCATATTCTCCTGAGAAAGATTTGTCAACAAAGTAGCATACTTTCATCTATAACATAAATTCTCAAAGAACTTTACCAAGATTTTAAAGATATTTGATGTTGAACAGATTCCACCCTCTTCCATATCTATCAAGATTCTTGCCACAGTCATCTTGGAAAAAAGGGATCCAATGCATGCTCATCCAATTCTATCAGTTACAACGCCCTTAAACTGAGCCTTGATATACCATAAGAAGTTCAACAGATAATATGAGATATTGAATCAGGTATTAAACTGTTATTAACTTCTGAATGATAGTTCGCATACGAGAATCTTGTCCTGTATTTGGAATTAGGCGTAGCACCATTGAAAAAGTAGTAAAATCAGGCGAGAAACCTAAGTTAATCATTTCTTCAAGAAAAGACTCAGCCTCGAGATACTCGTTTTTCTTCAACAACTCTAGGACAATAACATTGTAAGTGAAGCTATTTGGCAAACAACCATTCTCTTCCATCTTTCTAAGCAATTGTTTACCTTTAACCAACAATCCTACTTGGCAATATGCGCGTATCATCACAGTATAGGTCCTAACACTCGGTTTCAATCCTTTCTGTAAAAGTTCATCAGACAGATCCTTAGCCAATTTACCTTTCCCACATTTGCTACAACCATTAATTAATATACCAAATAAACCTTCATCTTTATTTATTTCATTGCTACCCAGAGAACGGAAGAGAGCCAATGCCTCTAAACACTGGGAGTTTGTGCACATTCCATGGAACAAGATACTGTAAGTACATACACTTGGAATCAGACCCTTGGCTTGCATCTCCTTGAAGAGTTCTCTAGCAGCTGTAGAATTTCCAGATTGAAACAAACCTTGTAACATGATATTGTAAGTAATAACATTAGGAATCAAACCCTTGTTTTGGATTTCCTGAAAAAGATTCATGGCCTTGATGATTCTCTTCTTCTTACAGTATCCATCTAACAGGCTGCTATATGTTACAATGTCAGGCACAAGATCCCTCTCCACCATGTTATCAAGAACTTTCTCTGCTTCATGTATTTCACCGCGTAAACAGTACCCATCAATCAGTGAACTATAAGTGATAACATTTGGATGTATTCCTTTTCGTTCCATTTCCTGTACAACAAGCTCTGCATCTTTTACAGATCCTTTCTTGCATAATGAATTTACCAAGATATTTAAGGTATCCACTCCTGGATATACTCCTTTCTCCTCCATATCTCTCAACATTTTTGAAGCTTCTGTCTCTCGACCAAAATTACCTAAACCCTGTATCAAAGAGTTGTAAGTGATAACGTTTGCAAGCACACCCTTTTCATTCATCTTGGCAAATAGTTGTAATGCTTCATCAACCATTTTGTCTTTGCAAAGGCTATCAATGACTACACTGTAATGCTCTACACATGGTTTACATGAGCCTGATTCCATGAAGTTGAGCAATTCAAGGGCTTTGCTAGTGTGACCTACTTTACAAAGCCCATTTATAATGGTTCCAAACGTAATCTGATTAGGATCATAAAGTTTATCCCTAAGCAGTTTCTTGAATAACTCAACAGCTTCAAAAACCCGATCAGCAAGAACAAGCCCATTTATGAGAGTGTTATAGGTGGCCATATCAGGTGGATGACCCTGCTTGAAAATGGTTGCTAGCAAGGCAAAACCATAAGGAACTTGATTCAGCCGGCAATGACAGTTAATAGAGATGTTCATTGCAAAAAGATCAGTAGGAATGCCCATCAAATGAATTTTCTTGAAAAGAGAAAGTGCAGTGGAATAATGTTTCATCTTTACAATAAGAGTGATCAGCTGGTTAAATTTGATGATGGAAGGTAAAGGTTTCTTTTTGAAGCATTTCATCGAACACTTGGAGTGCTTCATCGATCTTGATGGAAGCATGCGTTTGATTGAAATGACGGGTTGAATCAGTAGAATAATAACGAAGAAGACGTCTTGTGCGGTTCATCCAGCAAGTTCCAATTTTAGGTGAGGCAGAAGATACGAAGATGAAGCTGCTTCGTGTTCTTCAGATCTTTGCAAGCATATTTCTGACACGTGTTCACCCAACTTAGTTTTTTTTCTTCTTGGCTTGGGCTTCTCAAGAAACCACTAAATAGAATAGAATAGGTTAAGTGACAAATAATCTTTAAAAGGTTTATAATAGTTTATTAACCTATGTCAATTCCTCACATGACGTGAAACACAACCCGAAAATAATCTTGTTTAAATTGCAATGTTTTGAAAACAGGACCGGACCGGTCGGTCGGACCGGGAACCGGTGGTCAGACCGGTCCGGTTAGGGGTTCTGGACCGTTTATGGGTGAATGGTTGAACCTGACCGGTCGAACCGGGAACCGGCGGTCGAACCGGAAAACCGGTGGTTGAACCGTTTTTTTTATATATATATATATATATATATATATATATATATATATATATATTTATAAAATGTATATAAAATCATCTGGTTCTTAAATCCGGTTCGACCAGTCTGACCGGTCGAACCTCTGACCAGTAAGGAGACCGGTTCGACGTCTGGTCCGGTTATGAAAACACTGTTAAATTGTGAAGAATATTCCATTTATAAAACATGTTACATTCGAACTGACTCATTTATAAACAGGTTGGATTCGGGTTTATTAAAAGTATTATTATTATTATTATTATTATTATTATTATTATTATTATTATTATTTTAAAAAATATATTTACTTGTTTTTCTTTTGATGATTTATCATAACATAATTGGTTGATTAATCAACAAAACTTTTATTTACTTATTCACAAAATATCTTTAATTTATTTTCTTTTAACTATAATTAGTAATCTTATTTTACATTTCGTACTTTATGATTCTGATTTACATTATTTTAATTATATGAGTAAACTTCGTTTTTGCTCCCTATTGTTTAATCAAAATAACGCTTTTGCTCCAAAAGTTTCAAAATGCTCGTTTTGCTCCATAACGTATGCATTCGGTCTCAATCAGCTCCAACCCACTAACACCGTTAATTATTTCTGTTAAATGGAAGTGTATTTTAGACTTTTTATACTTAAGGACTAGTTGTGTCATTTACCTAAATCTATTATATTAAAGGAGTACTTTTAGGAGACACATGCCACCTTCTGATGTCATCAGAAAAAAATTTCCCGTATCTCTTTCTTAATAAATAATATAATCTTTACTAATTAAATTATATAATTAAATATGAAAAAAAATATAAATCTTTTTATTGTAATAATTTACTAATTTATTAAAATTTAATAAATTATAAGAATATTTAATTTATATGTTATCTTAAAATTATTATTAAATATTTATTATGATTTGATATTAATGAATTATATTTTTTTAAGTATTCAACCCATGTAGTTTCTAGGCTAGTTACTAATATAACAAGATAACTCAGATAATTACCCAACCCTACCCACCCCCTCTTCTTCCCTTAACCAGTGACAACCACCGTCGACCATCACTATAATACCCGTAAAAACGTAACAAGAAAATATATAAATAAAATGTTAAAAAAAATATTATTAATTAACTCAATAAATGAAATCGAATAATAAATACGACTAAGAATGTTCCAACAAATTTAATATCAAGTTCCAAAGACATCACGAGTTAATAACCGTAGAATTTAATTTAATATAATTTGACCCGGTTATTACAAACGAACTGAAACGAATGATCTAATCGTATACCTTATGTTTATAATAGTTAAAATTTCATTTAAACATCATTTGGTTAAATTGGTAACATCTAATTAAATATCACTCGACTAGTACTCACAACTAAAGTAAAAATGAACTTAGAAGCTGAACCATATCCGAATTATATTCTGATTCGATCAAATATAAACTATGTACATATATTGTATTTAAAAAAAAAAAAACAAATCTTTTCCTGCAAGCTAAACTAACCGACTTAATATATACATATCTATCTATAGTTAATATACAAACTTATCATCTCAAAAAGTGTGCTTGTTTACTCTCCTTCAACAACCACATCATCATCTTAAAACCACCGCCGAAGGCCACTGATTCCAGCCATCACCATCGCCGAGCAGTTCATCATCGAGCACAACAGGAGTTGAATATTATTAGATCGTGAATTTCGGTTTCATCTCGGTTATCAAGTCAACCTTTTTGTGCCTGATAAGGTAAACCGGATTATATAACATGTTCTGTAAATACTTTTGTATACATATATTGACTTCTTTGAATCATGGGTGCCAACGATCGAAGCTCCTGTGCGCTTGAAATAAATGGTGGTGTTGTTTTGTTTAACATAAATCTTAAAGAAAATGGTTAATAATAATATATAATAAAAGTGGTTGAAAAAAAAAACAAAGAAAAATAAAAATAAGAATAAATAAATAAATAAGCCACAAAAAAAAAATGGTCAGGTGGGTTGTTTCATGTCACTCACCTAAAATCTTTGAAAGCAAGCCACGTGCTTATCATCGTTATTTAGTTTTTCTTAATTGTTTTGTTTATTTTTTAAGTTGTAAATCAAATATGCCAAAGTCTTTAAACTCAGTAAACTCTGGCAACTATTGTCTATAAGAACAATAATATTGAACCTAAAAGGTAGGAATAAAATTTATTATTTGGTCACTAAACAAAGATTACTACATGTTAATGTTTTGAATTAACGGTTTCTTCCAAGGGAAAACAAACATATAGTCCTAAGAATATATAAATTTATTTAATATGATAAACCAAAATCAAATTTTAATATGATACCTCAAAAATCAATTTTCCAGCAACTGTTAATAAGTTCTAAACAAATAATTTAAGAAATATGAAGCAAGTATGATTGGTTAAGATTTAGAAAATCCAATACTTTTTGTTTATTTTATTTATAAAAATAAATTGTTTCGATCGAAGAAGTTAAATATCTACGATTTACTAAATTAAAGAGTAGTCATGAACATTAGTAAACAACTTAAGAGATAAACCACTTCGACCGAATTAACATTAAAAAGGTCTAAATTACCAACAATCTAACCAATTACATATACGAATTTTAAATTGTTTAAACTAACATGGATTTAAACAAAACACAGATTTCTGAATCATCGAAAAATTGGACTACGTGCGTATTTATCTGATTATTTGCTGAGTTAATTGCTAAGGCTAAGGTACGGATTCCGTTTATTTAACTCAGAGTTTAAATTCTGTTATCCGTTATTGTACGGATTCTGTTTATTGAACTCATAGTATATTTGCTTTGTCTTGTTTCTGGTACGGATTTTATACCTTTGACTCGTAATATTTTCTGTTCTGTAATATATTTTTGTAAATCTCTTTCTGTAATCAATAAAATTGCATTTCCGTATTGTTCTGATTTCTGATTGCCACGATATGATATCGTGTTTCTCTGCTTTATTTAACATGCAATAACTCTAAATTGTATTCATTATTGCATGATCTGAATATGACATAATTGGTGGTTTAACTACGGTACCGAACTTAGTAGTTTATCTACCCTACTGAATTTTCTGAACTTGTATTCTAATACCCGAGTGTAACATCTGTGCCGGAACCGTCACCGGAACAGTAAATTCCACAGTGAAGTGCACAGTAACTCAGGTACACGCTACACGAGGCTATGTTAATACTATGTACACCGGAGGCTTAACACTAAACTATTATGCGATTATCTGAAATCTGATTTAAAACCTTAGGGTTTAACAGTCAGAAACACATCAGATAACCCTGAACAAGTACACATATGTTTGATTTGATGCTATTATGTATAAACGTATGCGAGGATTAACAGAACAAAACCATAACAGTTGTTGTTACAGAATGTTAAACAGACGAACTATTCGTATAGGTGACGATCTGTACGAATAGATCTGAAGGTTTAATGATCCGGAATGATAACTGGAAAGTAGAAAACAAGATCAGAAAGTGAAACGTACGATCGTGTTCGTGCAGTTAGCGCTCTGCACGAAGACGCGCGTAAGTGACGATTTCTGATGAAACGATAAACGGTTCGAACGATAATAAAGTTAAGGAAATAAAGTATTTCCTGTTTTACAATTTTGAAACTCATCATAAATAAACCAAAACAAAACTATTTTAATTTCGAGCGCGTAAAACCAAATACGCGAAAAATCAAGGAAACGCGTTAAAAATAATAAATTTCGTTAAAACATTTAAGAATAATAATATTTAACATATTTATAAAATAATTAATTACCAAATAATTAAAATGAATTCTTTTATTTAATTACGTAATTATACGCGAGTTACGTTCCGGAAACGTAACGAAACCGTGAACCGAGCAACGAAAACGAACCCGAATACCCTCGGGGTATAAATACTTAAATGAGGGCATTTTCCCTCATTTTCTCTTCTTCTTTCTCCTCCACAAACCCTAAATCCGGCCACCACCACACCACCACCAAAAAACCACCTTCTCTCCTCCATATCTTGGCCATTTCTCAACGAAAATGGGTGTTCTTGGTGTCCACGCGTAGCCCTTGACATCCTCTACACGAAAGTACAACAGATCTAAGCCTAAACTCACGAAAAATCCAGGTAAATGGCTGTGAAAGTCTCGAAAAACTAGGGTTTTTACCCCTTGTTCGAACCCTCTCTCTAAACCGGCTCTAATCCTTCTACCTTGCATCTTAAACCTTCGAGAACCGGTAGGACATAACACCATCATCGAAAACTCTCCTTGGCCTTCATCTCACCTGGGTCACGGCCGAAGCAAACCACCAGCATGCCGAATGGCACAAGGCCGAAGGGCCTAGGTCGAATGGCTCTTCCTCCCTCATTCGCCATCTCATTCGCCACAATCCATTCGACACTGCCATTCGTGGAGCCTCCACATTCGACCAGAGGTCATTCGGGGAAATACCTCATTCGACCATCATGGCTTTCATTCGGCAGTCAAGTGGTTTAGCACCACCCTTATTGTGTCGACATACCCCATGCACCCTAACCAGACTAATGTGGCCAAATAACCAGCTGGTAACTTACTACGGCCCAATAAACAGCCTTGGCCCATTTGTGTAGCCCAATAACCTTTTCTTTCGGCCCAAAACTCAGCCGACCCAGCAACACCTTTGGCCCATCAGCACTTTCTTGACCCACATAGTTAAAACCCACAACTCATGCGGTTCACTGATGTAACTGAACAAATCTCCTTTGGCCAAGGTCCAGATTGTTGCCATGATTGATTTACTTGGCTCACATCTGTTGGTCCAAACCAGTGAACCCAACAGGCCCAACTTTAGGCCCGAGGGCATTCTGGTTGGCCCAGGAAGGGCCCAACAACATACTGCTTAGTCTTAGTGATATCTTGATCCAATCATTCGGTTCCAGCCCAGTTGCCCTAAGTAGGCCCATAAAGTTAAATCAAAAACCTTGTTAGGCCCACACCTAGAATGGACCAGGCCACCAGTGGGCCCACCTTAACCCTTCAGGCCCAACACCCAGAAATTTGATTCATTTACTCTTGGAAGGCCCAACATGAAGTGCATGGCCCAAGGCCCACTACTTATGGCCCAAGGCCTACTACCTTTGGCCCAAGACCACATTTTTTGGCCAAAAGCCCAATTTCAAGGCCCACATTGATTTCAGCCTATGTAAGCAAGGCCCGGCTTGGCCCATGAACCCTTTTGGCAAAGGCCTGAGACAAATTCCATTGGGCCCATCAAAATCCACCCGAGGCCCACAATAAGGCCCATTTGAGGCCCTTGTCCTCACTTTTGGGGCCATGTTGTCATTAACTTGGTCACCAACATGTTCCTGACCCATTTTTGATTCCAACAACTCTATATGACTCTAGGCCCAGCAAATATTGCCTAGGCCCACCTTGGGCCCAATAAAGTCCTTAGAGGCCCAAGACAAGGCCCAAAAAGCACTTGAACTCTAGTTTTGTAACTTTTGGCAAGGCCTTTATGATTCAACACCTAATATCATTGGCCCAACTTAAATTGTTGGCCCACATGACTAAAGAACTATTGTAACTCTTTAACTCAACACTAATAAGTATGATAACCAAGGGATTACTATCAAAACGGTAACTTTTGTAACAAAGTCTTGTGATTTATACCACGACTTCATGAAACTACAAATGGACTTTAAACACAAGCTAGATAAGACAAGAATAAATCAAAGAAAGTCTATGGATTACAAGAACCAATAACAAATAAGGATGGGCCAATAAAGACCGAAGACTTTGAGTGTTGGCCAAAGCTTATGGCTAACACATACAAACACACATAATCCCTATAACTCATACTAATGAGTTATAAACATCGTGAAATCAATACAGGATCGTGAAAATACACTCAAGCACAATCAAGAGCGCGTACATTTTGTTTAGGCTAAGTCAAACCTCAACAACTACAAGGTGAGTTCATTGTCCCTTTTCAAACATATTTGTTTTTACCTCGGGACTGAGAAGCATGTTAAACATTTTAAATAAACATTGAAGTGTTTTAAAGAAATGCTTTTACTCTTATTCTTGGTGCTTATATTGTATGCTTGCCACTTATGACATATTGTCTATGCTTAAACTTCATGTTGGATATTTATGCTATGAAACTTTAGGCTTAAACTTTACACTTGATGAGTGTACTGTAAACTTTATTCCTAAACTATAGGCTAAAGTCTAATTGACTATGCCAGAGGCTACGTGCTTGAACTATACGCTTGATGATTATGCTATACACTGTATTCACAAACTTTAGACTAAATGCATATGTTAGAGGCTAGATTCTTAATCTATACTCTTGAAGTTATGCTAAACACGTGAGACTTAGACAACATACTCAATGCTAAAGCTTTGTAACATTCACGCTAAATGCTAACACTTGTTACATTCGTTTCGAGAACTCATACTATGAACATATATTCTAAACCCTAATATTGTATATCAATATTTTAAAGATTAATTTCTTACTCTCTTAATTTAAGTGTCAAATCAGTTTGTCACTTATACTTACTTACTCAAACTTAAACTTGGAAACTTAACTCACGAAGACTTGTAGGCTTAGAATTCTTAAAGCACTTAAATGCTTGTAACACTAGAAGGCTCGAACAGTTAAAGGCATAAGATACAATTCAAACTCAATGCTATTTGATTATGCCAAGTGCTAAGGGCATAAACTACTTGTTAATACTAAAGCTATGTGTTCATACCAAGTGCTAAGGGTATATGCTAATTGATGATACTAATGTGAATGCTTGATATACTTGGGAAGGCTCAGACAACAGACTGATTGACCGCCGCGTCTTGACATTGGTCAAGCCCTACTAGTCATCAGTAAAACTATGTGGATGCTTTAAACTTGTATGCTTAAACTATGGGACATTGCAGGACAGACTGTTGACCGCCGCGTGTTGACCTAGGTGTCAACCCCTACTAGTCATCAGTGTTCCTCCTTGTCGGACATTGTAGGACAGACTGTTGACCGCCGCGGTTGACCTAGGTGTCAACCCCTACTAGTCATCAGTGTTCCTCCTTGTCGTACATCGTAAGACCGACTGTTGACCGCCGCGTGTTGACCTAGGTGTCAACCCCTTCTAGTCATCAGTGCTCTTCGGTGTTGAAATTAGGTAAGATAGACTGATTGACCGCCGCGCCTTGACAGTGGTCAAGCCCTCCTAGTCATTCAGTTATCTTCTTGATTTAATCATTAGGACCGTTATGGATGGATGCTAAATTCCCTAGGGTATTAAGCTGTCCATAATGGTGCCTCTCAAACTCGATACTCATATACTACTTTGTGCAGGTGGAATGTTAGGTAAGACGCTTAATTATCATTAACAACAATGTACTATGCGACTTAGTATGTGGTGGGACGTCGTCTGGGCGGGTTGTAGGCTTGACCCAGGGGTATGCCCTATATATAAGCATACCGAGTTGGATGATACAGGTGGTGTTAATGAGATTAGGGTTGTTACCTAGGGGATACTAGAATGCTTTTGGGGGATTTTCATAAACTACTAAACGCAATGCTTGTTAAACTCATGTTGAAACTAATACATACTGACAACATAGACTTGAAAACTTTGAATCAATAAACAAAAGCTATTCTTCACATACTAAAACTACATGAACTCACCAACCATTGTGTTGACTTTGTTTTCTTACATGCTTTCTCAGGTGACGCACAGGTATAAGCTAAGACTCAGGATTTTGCATGCTAGGTAGCCCAACTAGAGGACCCAGCAGACTTTTGAAGAGCACATCTTTTGTAACTAATACGAATCCATTTTGATATCTTGTACAGATACAAGATAGAAACATTTGATTCTTTTGAATAGGTTTACTTGGTTAAATTATCAAACATCAACATTGTAATTTAACTTTGTAATCCTATCTTAATGCTTTATTGTGCTTTAGATATTCTTAACATTGATGCTATGTAAACAATCTGATCAACCCGATTATCACTCACGATATCGCACTCCGGGAACCTTCCGCCCGACGGGACAACCGATCCTATCCCGCCGGCTCGGGGTGTGACAGATTGGTATCAGAGCTCAAGGTTATAGAGAATAATAGGTCATTATTTAAACGGTTTGGCCTAGACTATAACTTAGGGACCCTCATATAGAGAACATAAGACTTAGGTTTGCATTTTGTCTTCTGCATTCGATCATTGCACTAACCAAATTCCTTTGGTTATGATCAGAATGCCGCCTAGAAGACAGCCTACTACTCAGACTTCTGCACCACATTCTTCTACTCCGACACCACCAGATTCACCACCGCCACCTCCTCCGCCACCTCCACATTCACCACCACCAGGCCCAAACACGACTTTGGTGATGGACCCTGCTACGGTTGCCTTGGCAACATTACTGAGCAGTCAATTAACTAATCAGATGAAGGATATCATCCCGGAGATGATCAACAAGCTTCAAGGCTACGGAAACAACCCCGGTCATACGGCAGGAGAAACTAGTGGAAACACTGGCACCAAATCAGATTGTTCGTACAAGTCGTTCGTAGGTTGCAAACCGCCAAGCTTTAGCGGTGATGAAGGAGCTGTTGGATTAATCCAATGGTTAGAGAAGATGGAGAACACACTGGACATCAGCAGTTGTCCAGAACATCATAAGGTTCGTTATGCTGCTGGATCTTTCAGTAAGCGCGCTCTGACATGGTGGAACTCTCAGATACACGCTCGAGGCAGAGATGAAGCGTCAGCCATGCCTTGGGAAGAATTCAAAACCCTTCTGAGGAATGAATTCTGTCCTAAACATGAACTCCAAAACCTAGAGGTAGAACTGTCAAATCATGTGATGAAGGGAGCTGATCACATGACATTCACCACACGCTATCATGAGTTGGTAGCCTTGGTGCCTGAGATGGTGCCAGCTTTAGAAAAGAGAATTGATCGATACGTAGGGGGATTGCCATCCTGCATACAGAGTATTGTAATTGCTGCAAACCCCGCAACTTTAGAGTCCGCCATTTCTCTGTCTGCTAAACTCACTGACGTGATGGTGAAATCCGGAGAATTGAAAGACGACTCGGGCAAGACTAAAGAGGAGCAACCGAAGAAGAAACAAAAGGTCACTCGAGACTACGCGACCCCCGTGACTCTTCATCAAGTTGCTACAGTATCTACTAAAGCTGCACGCAAACCCTACTCAGGCGTACATCCTCAATGTGCACAATGTCATTATCATCATGCTGCCACAATGCAGTGTAGGCAGTGTACCAATTGTGGCCGAAAAGGTCATCTGGCTCAACACTGCCGAACCACCACGGCACCGGCGGTAAACAACGCCGCCATGGCAATGCCACCCCCACAAAACCCTGGAAACTACAACAACAACAATCGGGGATGCTATAACTATGGAGAATTAGGTCATTTCGCCAAAGACTGTCCGCAAAGGGTAGTACCGAGAGGGCGAGCACCGAGGGGGCGTGCATTTCAAATTGGAGCTGCTGCTGCACGCCAAGACACTGACACCAACACTGGTACATTTTTATTTAAAATCTCTGCAAGTGTATAATTTATACTAGCATGGATTTTCATTAACCTCATTAGAGTCAGTTCATAACTTACTCACAATTGGGGTAACATTCGCACATTTTATACACTAAATGACATGAACTTAGTATTCACTTACCTAGTGAACAAACACACACTGTGAGATTCAAAGTGATGGACACGAGCGGTGTCAGTACCATTATTGGAACCGATGCTTTGTCTTTGATAGGGACAGAGTCATCTAATCCAATAAAACCTTATCATGTTATTGCAATGAACGATTGGGATACATTCACAAGTCTCAGTATTGGGTTCGCCAATGTTGTCTTATTTGATGATATACGGATCCATTCTAACAAGGGGAGAAACGAAAGGCTTCTCCTGACAGAAATAACACACGAGCATAAGAATCTTAGTGAACATTGTAGATCATGAAAATAGGTAACACCAGGGGATATCACTATGGGAGCGTATACAAACAGCTATGGAATATAATGCCAAGCTACCTTACACTTCCGGTAGACTTGATGTTCTTGAATTGATAGGAACAACAAAATCAAGTTTGCTCATTTCATAATTACACACGAAATCACAGGTTTAAGGAGGACTAGGTCACACACAGACAAGATTCTTTCAAGGGCATAAACATTTCGGATCGTACGGTCGAGAGACTGAAAACGCATCCGTAACTTATTGAACAGACTCGGGAAAACTTTAAATGTAACTTCGCACAAACATGAGAACATAAGACATACGTAACATCAAAGCATCTCCACCTATGCAAAGAAAAAGTAGTACCCGACAATGATGCTTAAATTTCGGGACGAAATTTCTTTAACAAGGGGAGACTGTAACATCTGTGCCGGAACCGTCACCGGAACAGTAAATTCCACAGTGAAGTGCACAGTAACTCAGGTACACGCTACACGAGGCTATGTTAATACTATGTACACCGGAGGCTTAACACTAAACTATTATGCGATTATCTGAAATCTGATTTAAAACCTTAGGGTTTAACAGTCAGAAACACATCAGATAACCCTGAACAAGTACACATATGTTTGATTTGATGCTATTATGTATAAACGTATGCAAGGATTAACAGAACAAAACCATAACAGTTGTTGTTACAGAATGTTAAACAGACGAACTATTCGTATAGGTGACGATCTGTACGAATAGATCTGAAGGTTTAATGATCCGGAATGATAACTGGAAAGTAGAAAACAAGATCAGAAAGTGAAACGTACGATCGTGTTCGTGCAGTTAGCGCTCTGCACGAAGACGCGCGTAAGTGACGATTTCTGATGAAACGATAAACGGTTCGAACGATAATAAAGTTAAGGAAATAAAGTATTTCCTGTTTTACAATTTTGAAACTCATCATAAATAAACCAAAACAAAACTATTTTAATTTCGAGCGCGTAAAACCAAATACGCGAAAAATCAAGGAAACGCGTTAAAAATAATAAATTTCGTTAAAACATTTAAGAATAATAATATTTAACATATTTATAAAAATAATTAATTACCAAATAATTAAAATGAATTCTTTTATTTAATTACGTAATTATACGCGAGTTACGTTCCGGAAACGTAACGAAACCGTGAACCGAGCAACGAAAACGAACCCGAATACCCTCGGGGTATAAATACTTAAATGAGGGCATTTTCCCTCATTTTCTCTTCTTCTTTCTCCTCCACAAACCCTAAATCCGGCCACCACCACACCACCACCAAAAACCACCTTCTCTCCTCCATATCTTGGCCATTTCTCAACGAAAATGGGTGTTCTTGGTGTCCACGCGTAGCCCTTGACATCCTCTACACGAAAGTACAACAGATCTAAGCCTAAACTCACGAAAAATCCAGGTAAATGGCTGTGAAAGTCTCAAAAAACTAGGGTTTTTACCCCTTGTTCGAACCCTCTCTCTAAACCGGCTCTAATCCTTCTACCTTGCATCTTAAACCTTCGAGAACCGGTAGGACATAACAGCATCATCGAAAACTCTCCTTGGCCTTCATCTCACCTGGGTCACGGCCGAAGCAAACCACCAGCATGCCGAATGGCACAAGGCCGAAGGGCCTAGGTCGAATGGCTCTTCCTCCCTCATTCGCCATCTCATTCGCCACAATCCATTCGACACTGCCATTCGTGGAGCCTCCACATTCGACCAGAGGTCATTCGGGGAAATACCTCATTCGACCATCATGGCTTTCATTCGGCAGTCAAGTGGTTTAGCACCACCCTTATTGTGTCGACATACCCCATGCACCCTAACCAGACTAATGTGGCCAAATAACCAGCTGGTAACTTACTACGGCCCAATAAACAGCCTTGGCCCATTTGTGTAGCCCAATAACCTTTTCTTTCGGCCCAAAACTCAGCCGACCCAGCAACACCTTTGGCCCATCAGCACTTTCTTGACCCACATAGTTAAAACCCACAACTCATGCGGTTCACTGATGTAACTGAACAAATCTCCTTTGGCCAAGGTCCAGATTGTTGCCATGATTGATTTACTTGGCTCACATCTGTTGGTCCAAACCAGTGAACCCAACAGGCCCAACTTTAGGCCCGAGGGCATTCTGGTTGGCCCAGGAAGGGCCCAACAACATACTGCTTAGTCTTAGTGATATATTGATCCAATCATTCGGTTCCAGCCCAGTTGCCCTAAGTAGGCCCATAAAGTTAAATCAAAAACCTTGTTAGGCCCACACCTAGAATGGACCAGGCCACCAGTGGGCCCACCTTAACCCTTCAGGCCCAACACCCAGAAATTTGATTCATTTACTCTTGGAAGGCCCAACATGAAGTGCATGGCCCAAGGCCCACTACTTATGGCCCAAGGCCTACTACCTTTGGCCCAAGACCACATTTTTTGGCCAAAAGCCCAATTTCAAGGCCCACATTGATTTCAGCCTATGTAAGCAAGGCCCGGCTTGGCCCATGAACCCTTTTGGCAAAGGCCTGAGACAAATTCCATTGGGCCCATCAAAATCCACCCGAGGCCCACAATAAGGCCCATTTGAGGCCCTTGTCCTCACTTTTGGGGCCATGTTGTCATTAACTTGGTCACCAACATGTTCCTGACCCATTTTTGATTCCAACAACTCTATATGACTCTAGGCCCAGCAAATATTGCCTAGGCCCACCTTGGGCCCAATAAAGTCCTTAGAGGCCCAAGACAAGGCCCAAAAAGCACTTGAACTCTAGTTTTGTAACTTTTGGCAAGGCCTTTATGATTCAACACCTAATATCATTGGCCCAACTTAAATTGTTGGCCCACATGACTAAAGAACTATTGTAACTCTTTAACTCAACACTAATAAGTATGATAACCAAGGGATTACTATCAAAACGGTAACTTTTGTAACAAAGTCTTGTGATTTATACCACGACTTCATGAAACTACAAATGGACTTTAAACACAAGCTAGATAAGACAAGAATAAATCAAAGAAAGTCTATGGATTACAAGAACCAATAACAAATAAGGATGGGCCAATAAAGACCGAAGACTTTGAGTGTTGGCCAAAGCTTATGGCTAACACATACAAACACACATAATCCCTATAACTCATACTAATGAGTTATAAACATCGTGAAATCAATACAGGATCGTGAAAATACACTCAAGCACAATCAAGAGCGCGTACATTTTGTTTAGGCTAAGTCAAACCTCAACAACTACAAGGTGAGTTCATTGTCCCTTTTCAAACATATTTGTTTTTACCTCGGGACTGAGAAGCATGTTAAACATTTTAAATAAACATTGAAGTGTTTTAAAGAAATGCTTTTACTCTTATTCTTGGTGCTTATACTGTATGCTTGCCACTTATGACATATTGTCTATGCTTAAACTTCATGTTGGATATTTATGCTATGAAACTTTAGGCTTAAACTTTACACTTGATGAGTGTACTGTAAACTTTATTCCTAAACTATAGGCTAAAGTCTAATTGACTATGCCAGAGGCTACGTGCTTGAACTATACGCTTGATGATTATGCTATACACTGTATTCACAAACTTTAGACTAAATGCATATGTTAGAGGCTAGATTCTTAATCTATACTCTTGAAGTTATGCTAAACACGTGAGACTTAGACAACATACTCAATGCTAAAGCTTTGTAACATTCACGCTAAATGCTAACACTTGTTACATTCGTTTCGAGAACTCATACTATGAACATATATTCTAAACCCTAATATTGTATATCAATATTTTAAAGATTAATTTCTTACTCTCTTAATTTAAGTGTCAAATCAGTTTGTCACTTATACTTACTTACTCAAACTTAAACTTGGAAACTTAACTCACGAAGACTTGTAGGCTTAGAATTCTTAAAGCACTTAAATGCTTGTAACACTAGAAGGCTCGAACAGTTAAAGGCATAAGATACAATTCAAACTCAATGCTATTTGATTATGCCAAGTGCTAAGGGCATAAACTACTTGTTAATACTAAAGCTATGTGTTCATACCAAGTGCTAAGGGTATATGCTAATTGATGATACTAATGTGAATGCTTGATATACTTGGGAAGGCTCAGACAACAGACTGATTGACCGCCGCGTCTTGACATTGGTCAAGCCCTACTAGTCATCAGTAAAACTATGTGGATGCTTTAAACTTGTATGCTTAAACTATGGGACATTGCAGGACAGACTGTTGACCGCCGCGTGTTGACCTAGGTGTCAACCCCTACTAGTCATCAGTGTTCCTCCTTGTCGGACATTGTAGGACAGACTGTTGACCGCCGCGGGTTGACCTAGGTGTCAACCCCTACTAGTCATCAGTGTTCCTCCTTGTCGTACATCGTAAGACCGACTGTTGACCGCCGCGTGTTGACCTAGGTGTCAACCCCTTCTAGTCATCAGTGCTCTTCGGTGTTGAAATTAGGTAAGATAGACTGATTGACCGCCGCGCCTTGACAGTGGTCAAGCCCTCCTAGTCATTCAGTTATCTTCTTGATTTAATCATTAGGACCGTTATGGATGGATGCTAAATTCCCTAGGGTATTAAGCTGTCCATAATGGTGCCTCTCAAACTCGATACTCATATACTACTTTGTGCAGGTGGAATGTTAGGTAAGACGCTTAATTATCATTAACAACAATGTACTATGCGACTTAGTATGTGGTGGGACGTCGTCTGGGCGGGTTGTAGGCTTGACCCAGGGGTATGCCCTATATATAAGCATACCGAGTTGGATGATACAGGTGGTGTTAATGAGATTAGGGTTGTTACCTAGGGGATACTAGAATGCTTTTGGGGGATTTTCATAAACTACTAAACACAATGCTTGTTAAACTCATGTTGAAACTAATACATACTGACAACATAGACTTGAAAACTTTGAATCAATAAACAAAAGCTATTCTTCACATACTAAAACTACATGAACTCACCAACCATTGTGTTGACTTTGTTTTCTTACATGCTTTCTCAGGTGACGCACAGGTATAAGCTAAGACTCAGGATTTTGCATGCTAGGTAGCCCAAGTAGAGGACCCAGCAGACTTTTGAAGAGCACATCTTTTGTAACTAATACGAATCCATTTTGATATCTTGTACAGATACAAGATAGAAACATTTGATTCTTTTGAATAGGTTTACTTGGTTAAATTATCAAACATCAACATTGTAATTTAACTTTGTAATCCTATCTTAATGCTTTATTGTGCTTTAGATATTCTTAACATTGATGCTATGTAAACAATCTGATCAACCCGATTATCACTCACGATATCGCACTCCGGGAACCTTCCGCCCGACGGGACAACCGATCCTATCCCGCCGGCTCGGGGTGTGACACCGAGCATGCACCTACCTGTAAGGATGACTACAGGCCTATTATGGCGGCAACCATAATGTGGAACCACCGTGACGGTTAGTTGAGTTCACGGCGTCTCCATTAGTACTCTGATAGTACATTTGTGCACCTACTGAATTCTGGGGAGGCGTATGGACTGGTCCTAGGATAATTTTAAACTGTACTTTCTGATTCTGGGGGATAGTGACGTGTATGCCAACACTAACTATCTCATGTGTCTGGTAAGCGGGAGTAGCTACCCGTGAACCTTACACTTTTGTATGTACAGTCGGCTTGTTGTATATTCTGTAATGTTCTAATTATGGCTTAGAAGATAAAATGTGTTTATGTTTCTGAAATATAAAAGTCAGACAACTGATTACTGTCTCGATCTTGTTCCTGAGCACTATCCGTTTATATTTTCACTTGAATTTTTCCTATTTTTCATCACCTTCTGAATTTCTTTATTACTATTGTTCATCCGTTACTGAGCATTCTTTGGCTCAGCCGTATTTGTTTTTGTGGTGTTTATCTCTTTTGTGTAGGTAATCAAGAAAACCAGGATGTGAACTTTTGAGAGTAAAATCGGAGCTAAATCTGAAAATTTCCGTTACTATAGTAAATGTAATAATCAATACTTAAAACTTAAATATATGTTTTGTTATATTTAATTATCAACTTAAGACTTATGTATTTATGTTTTAAATACATTTGGGATTGTTGCATTTACTTCTGATTCCGTATACGTGACACGTCAACCGGAAACCAAGTTGGGGTGTCGCAATCACTACCATCGTTGGCCGCCATCACCACCACTGTCGACCGCATCACCGCCGGTGTCTGCCACACCACCACCATCATCATCGCATTATTGAAAATTTATACACTCACACACACAAAATTCACTTGGCGCATCAGATTGGTATGTAAAACAAACAAAAATCCACAATGCTGCATTAGATTGGTATGTAAAACAAACAAAAATCCACAATGCTGCTAAAATTAAGGTTCAATTGGTATGTAAAACAAACAAAATCCCAAAATTAGGTGGAATATCACCTGCATGATGAGTTTAATCCGGTCAAGAGGCGCAGTAACAGTCATCGCGGCGGCACCCGCGGCTGCACCGGCGGCGAACAGAGCAGCATCTTTAGGCACCAAAGCCACAACCGCTAACGGGTTTTTTAAGATCTGGGCCGACGTGGGTGTGAATTCTACAGCCTCCGGAAGTTTCTTCTTCTCCGGCGGTGGTGCGGTCGACAGTGGTGGTATGTGCGACGATGACTTGATCGATGGTGATGAAGCTCAGCCAAAGGTTATAGATTAGTTCGATTAGGTTTTGTTCTTCAATAGCGAAGGTGTTGAAGGTGGGAAATAGGGGTTTTGCAGGTTAGAGATTAGGGTTTTGCAAGTATTGATTGTGATGGTGATGATGGTGGGAAAGAGGGTGGTAGCTGACGATGATGGAGCTTGATCGATGGTGATGGAGCTCAGCCAAAGGTGGTGGAGCTTCGCCGATGATGGTGGCCGATGATAGTGGAGCTGGCTGATGGTGGTGGTGCGCCTGGTGGCGGCTGGAGGCTGATGGTAGGGTAGAGAATAAGAAAGATAGTAATTATTATTATATATATATATTAAAAACCAACTGAAAGGAATAGTAAAGTTTTGTTTCTTTGATTTTAGTCACCAAACCTTTTATATAATATAAAGTTTTGTTTTTTCGATTTTAGCCACTAAAGTTTTTAAAGTTTTGTTTTTTTGATTTTGGTCACTAAAACTTTTATATATTATAAGTTTTTTTTTCCGATTTTTGCCACTAAAACTTTTTAAAGTTTTGATTTTCTATTTCGGCCACTAAAACTTTTATATAATATAAAGTTTTGTTTTTTTGATTTTGGCCACTAAAAGTAAAGTTTTTATTTTTCGATTTTGGTCACTAAAACTTTTATATAATATAAAGTTTTGTTTTTTCGATTTTGGCAAAAAACTTTTAAAGTTTTGTTTTTTCGATTTTTGTCACTAAAACTTTAATATAATATAAAGTTTTTTTTAAATTTTGGCCACTAAAACTTTTTAATGTTTTGTTTTTTCGATTTTGGCCACTAAAACTTTTATATAATATAAAGTTTTGTTTTTTCGATTTTTGCCACTAAAACTTAATAGTAAAGTTTTGTTTTTTCGATTTTGGTCACTAAAACTTTTATATAATATAAAGTTTTGTTTTTTCGATTTTGGCCACTAAAACTTTTTAAAGTTTTTTTTTTTTATTTTGGCCACTAAAACTTTTATATAATATAAAGTTTTGTTTTTTCGATTATGGCCTCTAAAACTTAATAGCAAAGTTTTGTTTTTTTGATTTTGGTCACTAAAACTTTTATATAATATAAAGTTTTGTTTATTTAATTTTTGCCACGAAAACTTTTAAATTTTGTTTTTTTGATTTTGTATAGTTTTATGTTTATATATATATAATTGTACATAGTTTGTGATGAAAGATTTAATTTTGCTATGTAACTGATAATTTTGCAAATGATATATAATACCCATTATCGAAAGTGTATTGTGATAACCCGCCGCAACGCGCGGGTGGGATTAAACCTAGTTATATATATTAAAAACCAACTGAAATGAATAGTAAAGTTTTGTTTTTTCGATTTTTATCACTAAAACTTTTAAATTTTGTTTTTTTTTTTATTTTTGCCACTAAAACTTTTATATATTACAAGGTTTTGTTTTTTCGATTTTTGCCACTAAAACTTTTTAAAGTTTTGTTTTTTCTATTTTGGCCACTAAAACTTTTATATAATATAATGTTTTGTTTTTTTGATTTTGGCCACTAAAAGTAAAGTTTTGTTTTTTCGATTTTGGTCACTAAAACTTTTATACAATATAAAGTTTTGTTTTTTCGGTTTTGGCCACAAAAACTTTTAAAGTTTTGTTTTTTCGATTTTTGTCGCTAAAACTTTAATATAATATAAAGTTTTTTTTTATTTTGGCCACTAAAACTTTTTAAAGTTTTGTTTTTTCGATTTTGGCCACTAAAACTTTTATATAAGATAAACTTTTGTTTTTTCGATTTTTGTCGCTAAAACTTAATAGTAATGTTTTGTTTTTTCGATTTTGGTCACTAAAACTTTTATATAATATAAAGTTTTGTTTTTTCGATTTCGGCCACTAAACTTTTTAAAGTTTTTTTTATTTAGGCCACTAAAACTTTTATTTAATATAAAGTTTTGTTTTTTCTTTTATGGCCACTTAAACTTAATAGTAAAGTTTTATTTTTTCGATTTTGGCCTCTAAAACTTTTATTTAATATAAAGTTTTGTTTTTTCGATTATGGCAACCAAAACTTAATAGTAAAGTTTTGTTTTTTCGATTTTGGTCGCTAAAACTTTTATATAATATAAAGTTTTGTTTATTTAATTTTTTCCACTAAAACTTTTAAATTTTGTTTTTTTGATTTTGTATAATTTTATGTTTATATATATATATAATTGTATAGAGTTTGTGATGAAAGATTTGATTTTGCTATGTAACTTATGATTTTGCAAATGATATATAATACCCGTTATCGGAAGTGTACTATGATAACCCGCAGCAACGCGCGGGTGAGATTAAACCTAGTTTACATAAAAGTCCCTGATAAATTTTTTTACACAACTAGTCCTTAAGTGTAAAAAGTCTAAAATACCCTTCTATTTAACAGAAATAATTAACGGTGTTAGTGGGTTGGAGCTGATTAAGACCGAATGCATACGTTATGGAGCAAAACGAGCATTTTGAAACTTTTGGAGCAAAAACGTTATTTTGATCAAACCACAGGGAGCAAAAACGAAGTTTACTCTAATTATATAGTTGCTTATAATGATGTTAGTTTTTTTTAAACCACTATATTAACTATTTATCACTCATACACATACTAACTAAGTTATAATCGACATGCTTTTAAGACAACCAATTTACAATATGTAAATTCATTTGATTAATTTAGAATGGCAGTTAAAACGAGTCATTTTCGAGTTGATCCGAATTTATGTTTATCTATGTTATGGTTGAAAATATTTACACAAATAAATATATGAATCACGTTTAGGTTGTAAAATTCAACCCATCAACCTGCTAATCCACAAACTTCACATGATTGCACTCTTGCAATCCTAATTATTTTGTTCTACAAGGTAAGAAGAAACAAATGCACTAATTTCTAGCCACTTGATTTAAGTTATTGTTTTTGATTAATACTTACCACGTCATTAAGAAAAACAAAAGAAAAAGTATTTAAACTTGGATTTTATGATATCTCAAGTGTTATATAAAATCCTTTCATTTTTCGGGTTTATGTTTAAAACCACGAATCAGATTTAATAAACACGTCCCATAAACCCATTTAATTTGTTATTCGTTTTCAGCTCATCGTTACTTAAGCATGTCATCATCTGGTCAAATGACATAAAAGAATGGCATCACACCAAATCAACCCTACAAGAGTTTGTTTCACGCAATATGCATGATTTTTTAAGGGTTGTGTTATTTACATACTCACCCCACCCACCTCACACCCCTTATACGAAGCGTAGAGGTGGCAATTTTACTCATATAAAAGGATCTGTGTTGGTTTGGGCAAACCATTATCGTATAATGGGTTGAAATGGGTAACATCGTAATATTGAATGAGTTGAGATGTGTAGCACTTAAACATAATGCGGGTCAAGATGGGTAACCAAAAAACCATGTAAATGTAATGGATTAAAACATTTAGTAATGATTAATAACATATTTGATAAGAAAAATCACTAACAATTATAGAAATAGACTATTTGTTTAGTTACAAGTTATAACACATTTTAAGTTAAACTAAATTGATGTTTTTTAAGAATAATCCATTTAAATCTGAACCGATTTTGCTTAAAACTCGTTCTGATCCGCACACATCCTGACCTGAACCCATTCTAACATGTTACCCAACCCGCTCATTTTTTCAGGCTTAACGAAGCGTATAGGAGGGCCATCATTGGGTGTCAGAATTTGTCAGTGTCAATGATTAGACTCATATACGAAACGTATAGACCTATAATCGTCATATAGGTCCTATACGTGACCAATCATTGGGTGTCAGTGCCAGTTATTGGACTTCTATATGCGGGGCTATACGTCGCATATAGACCTATACAAGGCGTATAGAGTCAGTGAGCGTGTTGAATTAAAATAGTGGAGTGTATGAATAACTAGTCCCTTTTTTAAATAATAATATTAAATGTTAAATACTTTTTTTTTACATTTTAAACTAAAAAACGTATTTTTTTTAATACATTAAAAATATATTAATATTAAGAAGCACCTTTTAAAAATCAAATTATTATAAAATACACAAATTTTGAAAATAATATTTTAAAACATATTTAAAGAAACAAACTTTGAAAAACTTAGTGTTTAAAAAAATAATATAACTATTTTATTACTTAAGGTATTAAATTATACAAAATTTTAGTCATATTTTATATTAAAAAATTTTCTTATATTATCTAAATTTTTATTAATAATTATTTACTACATTTTCTCAAACCCTTAATGAACGAGGTACTAAAATAAATAATATATAGAGGAAAGATCAAATAAGAATAGATTTTTGCCTAAGAAGAGTAAGAACTAATAATAATTTGAAATTTGACATGATAATTTACGTATAACTTCATATTTTTTGTACTAAATTTTTATTTTTTATACTATATTATTATTTTTTTGTTCTTCGTTTTACTTATACTAGATTTTTGTGTTTTTTTAATACATTTTTATTTTTTTGTACTAGTTTTTTTATTTTGTATGTATTGGATTATGTTTTTTGTACTGGATTGTGACATGTGTCAAATTTTTATTGTTTCTTACCCTTCTTAGGCAGAAATCTCTTCTTACTGGATCCAACCTCATAATATATACTAGATTTTTGTATATACGCTTCAAACTCAAAAGAAAAAAAAAACAAAACGGCAAAAACCCTATCGTAACAGCGGTACCACAGACGCCGCTTCAAGCTCTCTCGTTCCCGCAATCCCACCCCCGTCTCCGGCAGCTTCCCACGACGGCATCTTCTTCACGCCGACCTCAATTCTGCCGTCCCTCGTTTCGCACGCCACTGTTCCTCCGATCTATCTCTTATTTCTTTCCGACGGCAGGTATGTTTTGTATGAAATATTTCATCTCATATGTTTTATATTTTGATTTTATATATTTGATACTGTTATGTATCTCTATTTTGGGTCGATTGCCAATCTTACGCTGTTATGTTTAAATGATCTCTATTGTTTTACATCATTTGTTATTAATACTTACAGATTCCATGTTTAGATGCATTTTTGCTAATTGCTTATAATCTTCAAATATTTATACATTAATGGTTTAATGGATCATATAGTCAAATTATTGGTTATTATTTAATTTGCTGGAATCCTCATGTAGTTAAATCATTTGCTTGTGATTATAAAAATGTTCAGTATAAGCTTAAATTTTGAAAATGTATAGGATTCCAATCTGGCCCTTGAAATATCATGGCCTAAAATTACTATTTTGCTAAGAATGCCTCATCATCAATGATTTCAGTCAAATAGCTTTTAGAAGCAGTAGTATTCATAAGAAGTTTGCCTAATTTTATACAAATTACAGAACTTTATAATCTTTGAGCAAGATCAAGGTAGAAATGGCTACAAAAGGTGGAAGGAAGAATCTGAAGAGGGCGGTTAATGATGAGACATTAATTCTTCAACCAGGACAAAGCATTATGCAAGTTGTTTCACTGCGAGGCTCCAATCTAATTGAGGTATAACAATGCTTGTTCACCACATCTTCATCATTTGCGATTGATGATCATTTGATTTGTGTTTTTGTAATTTCAGGTTCTTGACGCCAAAGGAGAAAAAGCATTGGCGATTTTCCCAGCTAAGTTTCAGAAAAGCATGTGGATAAAACGAGGTGTTGTGTTATTTTGGTGGATAAACTTGAATTTTACATGATTGCGTGATGAATAAGTTGACAAGTTTAGAGGAAACATAGATGCCACTGTGACTTGTAGCTTCTTTTGAAGAAAAACCTAGTTCTCAAAGGCGCAAGGCGCATAAACCACGCCCGGAGCCTAGGCACAAGGCGCAAAAAAAGCGAGGGCTTTTTAACTAGGCACATTGTATTAAGTTACCATTTTTAGAGGTTTGACATGTTTTAGGCTTAAAAATTTATAAAAATATATAAAGTCTAACTATAAAACAATTAATAATCTAGTTCTATAGAGTTTTTAAAATACAAAAACCTTTTTATGGTTTTTTTAGACTGGTTTATGGTTATATTTTTTTGAACTTTGCTGGAATCTCGCCGGAAAGTTACTGGAGTGAATCTGGCTTTTTTTTTTTACTGCACCTAGGCGAGTGTTCAAGGGCTTTTGACAACTATGAAAAAACCTGCCCTTAAGATATATATTTTTTTTCTTTGTTGTAATCGCTCATAAAACATTAGCGATTGTACGATGTTGCAGGTAGTTTTGTTGTGGTTGATGATGGTGGAAGAGAGGAAGCTATTGAGTCTGGAAGAAAAGTGGCATGTGTTGTTCTTCAAGTTCTTTTCCATGAACAAGTTAGAGTGTTACGAAAGTCTCCAGAATGGTTAGTTTTATATAAACCTATCAAGCCATTTTTCTTATTTTTTTCAGTTGTTTGGATCACAAATAAAGCTGTAGGATTTGAGATCTTTAGTTCATCATTAGTTATTTCATTATTCAACTGCAAATGTTCATGATCCTGCTCTATTTCAGTTCCTCCTACTTTCAAATTTCAGTAAAGAAATACTTTAAAGAAAATCAGGGATGAAGAAGATAATAGTTGCTAAAACATTATGCAATTCATACATTAATTATGGTAGAAATTGTTGATGTTCACTTTACAAGAGGGTTTTGTTGGAGTGATATGCACATGTAAAGTGCAAGCATCCTTTTGTTAAACATATATCCTGTAAATTATTCAAGTAAAATCAAAGGTTTTAACAGACTGAGAATTTTTTATACTAGGTTGTTAAGATCAAGATCCTACCCAGGATTTGCACAATGATAATCTATATCAAGGACTAAGTATATGCAATTTACCTAAAAATTTTAATCGATCGCAAGACCTGTTATGCTTAAAGCAATCTTTCACCGATCCATCAAGTTTTTTTGAGATCAGGATTCATAAGATCCTCCGGTCAGGATCATGATTTTCATAACCTTCTATACACCTGGTGTGAAATGGAGAACAAAGTGTTCCACATAAAAACATAGAAACATGTATTCTAACGGCTGTTATTAAAGGGTTGCCTCATAATTCTTTTATTAATGCAGGCCAGAAATCTTTAAATCAGTCACGGATGATGGTCGTAGTGGAAACTCTCTGAGAAACCCTTCAACCACACAGGAAAACAGTGAGTTGGATTCTAGTGAAGATGATGATGGGTTGCCCCCATTAGAGGCCAACACAAACAGAAGAGTACATGTAGCGATGCAGTCCGCTACAGATTCGGATTCTGATACTGAAGATTCGTAAGCGTGTAGTCCTAGTTTCGTGATTCTTATTGTTTATTGTTTTTACATAACCGACGTATATAACATTTTCGTTGTAATAACTAAGGGCTTTTTTAAGTGACCGTTATACTGCGTGTACGTCGGTATGTGTCTTAAACATGGGTGTTACTTATGATTATGATCAAAAAGTAAATACTGTTTGATTTTCTAACAGGTGGTGTTAAACTTACACCCAGAAAACATGTTTTCACACCCCCTAAACGCCTCGTGGTGGTAACTACGAGGCGTATACGAGACATGTGTACGGCATCGGTCAAACGACCAGGACAATGATTAGACCTAAACGTCACGTAGTGACCTCTACATGGCATATTGGTACGGTGATCTGCAAAAAAGCACCGACATGATATGACCATGTCAGATGATGGGACACAAACGCCACGTTTTGATGAAAACGTGGCGTTTAGGGTTTCTCTATACGCCCCATTGTGAGCAATACGTGGCGTTTAATGTTTAAAACGTGCCAAAAATTCTCAAGACTTACGAATTCGTCAACGATATAAACGCTCGTTTGTGAATCATTTGACATATAGCTGAATAAGTTCTCTTGTTTCGTTTATTAGAAGAATTACTTTTTGCTAGCGTATTTTTTATTAGAGTTGTGCGGCTTCCTGCTCGTATCGAGGCTATGCTGCAGGGTATTGCAGACACCACTCAGCAGCTCAGTCAGCAGCAGACTCATACCACCGAGCAGCTGACTTGACGAGTGGACCGGTTGGAGGATCTAATCTCTTGACAGGTGCATATCAATCTTAGAAATGCTCATGCTCAGGGTATCCAGCTCCCTTCAGTTCCGCAACCACGGCAGTATCCTCCCCCCTTCACTTCCCCCTCACAATGATTAGTTAGTATTTTTAGTTATATTTGTATTTGTTATGTGTAAACAAACATTTGTATTTATGTTTATGTTTTGTATATATTTGGTTGGTGATGTGTGTTTTATTTTTTAAATATGTTTGTATCAGTTATATCACGTTAAAACAAAATATGCATTATTTATCATGTCATTCTGTAACATCAATATATTTAGACAAATATCATCATTTATATATCAATTATTAATTGTTTATTTTAAGAATCATATTTAAATTATTATTAAAAATAATTAATAACATTTTTTAATTTCAAAACTTAGCTTAATCATATGTAATTTTAAAAAGAATGAAATATAAATCGGTAACATATATTTTTATTCGACGATAAACAATTCAAAATAAGGCAACGATGAGACCGCTTAAAAACAATTCAAAATAAATGTACCGAGAGACTGCAAAATACAAAAAACAACTTTCAAACAATACTACTACGGAGAGACCGCTTAGAAACAATTTCAAACAAAACTATTAGATTTTTACACCCCAAAAAACATGTTTACACACCCTAAAACAACCAAATTAAATTTTATTAACCCTAAAAGCCCCATAGTAATCACTACGTGGCGTATAGGTCTTTATCTGACATCCGAATGTCTAACTCGTTTAAGGTTGTCGACCAAAATGCCTCATAGTGACCACTACGAGACGTATGGTGGCGGCGGGGTGTTAAAATATGTTTTTGGGTGTGTAATTTATGGCTGTCGTCAAATCACACTATGATTTAGAACATTTTCGGCTACAAAAGTCAAAATATACAGTTTCACATATCAATCAATAAATCAACCATAGTTACCAACAACAAAATCATACGAAGCAAATGAATATATCTGTACAGTACAACACTATAAAACAACCTGTGTTTCGAAAATTTCCCTCCCTTTACTAACCCCGTATCACCCTGCTCACTGATGCATAACCCATGAGCCGATGCAATGGTGACCCGTTGAGCCTTGGCTCAACCTTGCTACCGGATGTCATCTTACTCCGGCTTGAAACCTTTGAAGATGATGGCTGGGTTGAGCCTGACGGGCCTCTTGACATGGTCACCCTTTTCTCCTCACGGAACTCCCTAGAACCATTTCTCTCTGTTTCTGTAGTGTAACTCTTTTGAAACGAACCATTTGAGCATGAAACAGGTCTGGCCCATGACCAGTTCAACCCATCGTAGTCTTCCACCTCGCTGCTTGGTGGAGCAGCGATCGTTTCTTCTGGGTAGGATCGACTAATATGAGTTCCATTTGATAGCGTGAAGTCAAGGACCTTCGAACAAGCTCCACATCTTAAACTATGGTGCCTTTTGTTGAAAACAAGAAAGCTTTGAGGCAGCTCAAGAAGTTTAAAGCAACGGTAACAAATGATCCAAGGTGACCCGCCTGCAATTGGACGGACATATCGTTTCTTCTTTGGAGAATGAACCGGTTTGGTGACATCATTCCGGTGTCTGTAACCACCAGGTGCAGGGATTTCGGGCACTGAATGGCTGTGTATAGGGCTTGACAGGGCTGAAAAACGCGGGCTGTGGTAATCGTTGGGTTCATGATGAGGCCTGTGACAGCAAACATGTTGACGGGGAAGCTGGGCCGAGAAATGTCGATCTTGTGGACAGCAATGGTGACACAAACCACCGTCTAGTCGTCTATTCATAACTGTTGCTTCACCAGAAAACGCCAGTCGGGGGCCATATCTTCCAGGATAGTTCAAAACATGATTGTTGTATATGGGTACTTGTTGATGATTCGCGATACTCTTTCTTTCGAGCTGATCTTGAAGGTCCCGAACCATTTTCAACAGCTCTATTCTCTCCATTTTTGGGTTCTTGGGAGACATCTGTGAACTATGTTTAGATTTCAAATGGAAACCGTTCATACCATTTGAAGGATGAATCTGATTACGCCGATTGAGATGGTGATTGCTTCTCGTATTGACATTTTCATCCTTGATCAAACCAAGTCGATGTTTTCCAACGATCTGATTGTCATTTCCTTCAAAAGAGGATACACTGCCTTCATACTCATAGTAACTCTTGCCACCAAAACGTGAGATTTCCTTGGCCTCTACCAAGCTGATAGGATCAAATCTTTGGTGACGATGCAGATCTGCACTTTCATCTTCTGATAACTCGTCGCCTTCATCAAGAAGTATCGGTTTTTTCAATCTGGTATCAAGCAATTTCTCAGTTATCAAGCTCTTAAAGCTTGATTTCGAGTTTGAACCACCATCAGAACCCCTAACAGTCCTTGTAGTAGCAAAAGCTTCTTCAAATTCACTACCGCTCTCTTCAAATTCAAGATCATGTCTGCAGCTTAAAAACACTGGATCATGATCATCATGGTAGTCTTCATCGATTCTGTAATTATAAGTAAGCGCAGATGGGTTATGAAGTTTATTATGATCATTGTTTATATCTAGACCATTCATTGAATCAACCATCAACTGCTGATTCAAACTGCAACTTGTTTCATTATCATCAGCAAGCTGGTTTATTTCCTGTTTGCCAAAGAAATGTTCAAGTTCAACCATTGTTGCATCAGCAGTAGTGTTTTCTTGATGACGATCTTGATCTTGTTTTTGATTCTGTTCTTGTTCTTGTTCAATTCTGTTATGAACTATGGCTTCAGGTGATGACTCAGGATCTTCATGACCTGAAAGCTCAGTCGAGCTACGGGGATCATTATGAATGTTGGTTACCAGTGGTTTTTGATTCGAGCTGCTACTGGCTTCATGATCATTAAAAGGCTGCTTCATTTTCTGTTTCCCAAATAAATACTCTTTCATTGAATCATTTTCAGCTTTGTTAGCAGCATCAAGATCTTTATTTGAGCTACGAGGATCATCATGATAACTGTTTTGACCTATTTCATCAGTAGAATTATGCAGCGGTTGTTGATTCGAGCTGCTGCCTGCTTCTTGATCACCAAAAACTTGTTTCGATTTCTGATTTCCTAAAGAATCATCATCCGGTTTCTGCGACGTGGTGTTAACTGTACTGTTATTTTTCTGTTTTGCTGCATTAATACATTAAAACATTTAAACACAATACAAACAACATTTTTTGATGAAAAAACACCAGCAGTTGGTTATATCTTAAAGAACACCTTTAAGTGTTGCACCACAGCCTCCACATTCGTACAAAAGAACCTCTGTTGGCTCGGGTAGAACATTCCGGCATCTCGGGCATCGAACCAATCGCGGTTTTTTGTTAATTTCGCCGGTCATGTTACGAAATGATCAGTCACGTATGAAAAACCTGAAATTATTTGAATATCAAATACTTAATCAAACTAAGGCAAGACAAAAAGGTCATAGGTTCGTATGAGTTTGTTAGTGGTCACACCAGTTATTTCAATGTCACTCAAACCACATCATTCGAGCCGTGTGGTGTTTCTTTAGCCTCAAATTGAACACAAATGTCTCTCTTTTAATGGATGAAAACAGTCTTTGTGATGGTTTTCAAATTTCAACCAGTTTGACCTTTTCTTGGTGGGTCAAATAATGATGTTCATCAAGATTTGGTAAGATCTTGACCAAGAATTACTAACCAGTAACCAGCAATCAGGTTCTTGATGAACTTACAGCTCAATTTCAAATTTCAATTCAACCCACTAAGAAGAAATTCACTAATTTATGAAATCATTTAAAAACCAAAAACAGGGGGAAAAAATACTGCATTTATGAATTAACAATGAAAACAAGAACCCATTTCTGGATATTCGGATCAGGTATTCTTACCCAATTTGTGAAAAGTTTCAAAACTGGTAAAATCAAGAACTGGGTATTATTAATTACATTAATAACGTAAGAAATCCGGTTTAAGGAAGAAATTTACAAACAAAACATAAAAAAGATTCAATTTTTAAACAAAACTCCAAATTTTTGAAGTACATAATCAGTTCAAGAACTGGGAGTTGATAAAATAGTATCGAAATAAAAAAACATATGATTAAATCAAGATTGTAGGTGATATATTTAGGGAAAGAACAGCAATTAAGCACCTGAATTGACTTAATTTTGTTTCATGATCTTCGTGTGAAAATCTGGAGAGATCTGCTCCAAAAAAAAGTTTTTGATGAAGAAATCAAGAAATGGGAAAAGGGTTGCCGTTAGTGAAAGCTTCTGATAAGTCTTCTGAAATGGTGAATTTTATGAGTCTCTCTCTCTTTCTAAAGAATGATGAGAGAGAGAGTAGACAGAATGAAGTCGGCTATGGATCATTAAAAGCTACATAAATCGTTACCAACCAAACAATTGATTCAAATTACATAAAAAAATAAAATCTTGAATTATGAATATCAATATAATAAAAAAAATTATATTAATTAATAAAAATAAAATTTTACGTATTTTTATAAGGTGAGTGTAATTGCACCAACTTTACATTCTAAATACACCATAATGTGTTAAGGTGTTTAATCTTTAAAATATGTTAAGGGTTATAGTCATATAGTAAACAAAGATGGAAAACATTTGTTGTTAAAAAAAATCTAATAATCTTTGTTCATTAATGGTAACATATCGTTAAAACCAACTTAATTATTTATAATTTATTTTATTTTTATAATTTAGTACTTAATCATTACGTTATGTATTCTTATATATAAATAAATAAATGACAACCATTTATTTAAATAAAACATATAACCATTGATATGTTTAAAAAAATATTAATTTAGCAAGTTTTGCAATAACTAAAATTTAATAATTAACAAAAAATAATTTGTACTTTCGTAAATGTAATAATTAATAAAAAAACTAAATCAGTGGTGAAATCTATTTAAATCGCAATAATTTTTATAAGGATTAAATAACAAAACTTGTCGAATATGAAGTTATAAATTATTTTTTTTATTTCTTATTAAATTTAATTGTTACAAACCTGCTAAATTAGTAACATTTTTAAATATAAAATGGTAATTATTTATTTAATTTAAATAAATTGTTTTTATTTATTTATTGATGTCTAATAATATATAAAATAATGATTAACTAATAAGTTAGATATTTAATAAATAATAAATGATTAAGTTAGTTTAATGGCAGGAAAATCATTAATGACATGTATCAATTAATATGAGTAATGTGCAATGCGGTAGCAATTAGCATATCTCATTTCTATATTGTTTTCATTATAAATTTTAACTCTCCGTAATACAATATTAGTTTTTATGTTTTTGTTTTAACAACTAACATTAAATTTTGGGTATTGGAGTTTGGTTTTTAGCTTTTCTTGTCATGTTCTCTTATAACTTGACATCAAACTCATAATAAAAGCTTATTAAAAGTATTAACTTTGAAGCTTTTATTTAATTATTTGAGTTTGTTAACCTTATTTCTAGTTCCTTAAAAATTCTTTTAAGTTTTTTAGTGAATCTTTACCTACTTATTGCACACATCTTAAAAAATCTGCATCTCTTTATAGTTTCAGATCTGCATCTTCATATTTAAAGCCGTAACTTGTTTAAATTACAAGGATTGTACAAATAGAAGATTATATTTAAGTTAAAATAATTAAACACTTAAAACAAAGAGGCCAAAACCGTAATTTACACGACAATTTTTATTTGCACTCTTCTTTTATCTTTGTCTAATAGAGAGTACTTCACTAATCAAAGGAACTTTTAGTTCAATGTTTCTAATTTTGTGGGTGTAAAGTTAAATGAAAATTAAAAATAATAAAAATACACCTAAAAATCTCACATATAATTCTGAAAATTAAAATATATATCCAACAACTACATCAGTGATTCTAAAAATTAGCCATTAAAAAAACAAGTATTATGGTATTTAACAATTATTAGATTGGATGTGATACATATTTTACAATCACATGTAAGAGTAATATTATCAATATTAATCTCTAGTCGTGTCACTGGCATTCTATAAACATGCAGTTTCGACCATGGTACCCTTCACACATCGATCATTATCATTATCATCATCATCATAATAATTAATAATAATAATATTATTATTATTATTACTAGTTTTTGTTAATTTTCTTTATATATATATTGTAGCTGTTGACTTTGGAAGTTCATAAAATCTCATACACGGTTAGTTTATTCGTAGAGAAAACAAAAGTCAAAGTCAATTGCGTTGACGTCCAGCTGTGTCGTGGGCCTGTGGGGCACACACTGGAACAGTCCTAAATAGACCATGACAGGCGTCATTTCGTCAATCAGTATTGCCATGCCATGTGGCCTCCTAACATCCGCACAAAATGTTAGACCACGTGTAATCATCATCTCCTATTCACTTCAGCGTCAGAGCTTGAAAACTTTATTTAAAAAGCCCGAAAGTCATGGAGCAAAAACTTTTTTCTTATCGCTATGTTTTGGGCTAAAATTCGAGTTGACACATTATTATTCGGGTCGTGTCAAACAATTTAAAGTTTAAAATATTAAATATTTGTTCCACTCAAAAGCATATGTATTTTTGTATCAAACAAGACATAAAATGTTTAATACGAAAATGTCAATAACCGGAAGAAGTATCACAATTCAACACGACGGCCTTTAAGTTCTTTGAACTCATTGATTATACACTTCGAATCAAACTTCTCAGCAATTTCCTTTCCGCAGACGATTATTGAAATATGTAATGTTCAATAGTCAAGGCTTATTTTAATTTTTAAGGTCCAAAATAAGATTTAAACTCAAGATTGGCTAATGAACATACCGACACTGTGAACCTTTAAAGGTAATGTTAAAACTTACAATATTAGTTCAACTTTATTCATTTTTAAAATCCAAGGGGACCAAGGAATTTTATGAAGAAAAACCGAAGGGGCCGGACTCAATATCTATAAAATTTTCCATCGAAAACTACTAATTCGAGACTTATGGCCAGAAAAACGGCAGGGGCCGGGGCACCCTCGGACCCCTTAAAACCTCCGCCAATGATTCACTTTACATGCAGATCACATAAGCGTCATGTAAACCACTATTTTTATAACTTATTTTCATATACACATGTGTAACTATCAGTCCTATTCACATACATGTAATCCACCCTTCACCCACCCATAATGCCATCACCCCCTTTCTCTTTCTCTCATGCCTGTGATCATGGTCACCACTAACTTATCACCAACCTGTCACACCCCTTGTGTAATGGAGTGTTGAGTGTTAACAGGGCATAACACCCTCGTCACCTGAGTGATCACGTCCCATTATACATGGTTTTATTGTGCTTGTAAAATCATTTGGTTCCTTTAATCCGTTTTTGGTGACAAATTACTTTAAGCATAGTTACGAAGATATGTCTGACACGTCTTTTTTTTTATATATACAAATTAGGTGTTTCCCCTCCGCACATTGCGGCAGGAAACTTCTTTGAGTATATCGTTTTTAACATAAATAGTCTTTACCAGTCGTGCATTAACAAATAATGCAATCTTGAATACATAAACGAGGATAAAAAACACCACAACGGTTGTCAGCTTATCGCAAAATCCTAACGCATACTTCGTCATAAAAGCAAACGTCATCCATCATGAATGCATACTTAGTCGTAAAAGAAAGCGTCAAAAATCCGAATACAAAAAAGTAAAAAATTAAAAAAGCTAACAAATAACAAAAATCATCAAACATGTGTTCAAACTCTAAATCCTAAAACTTTTAATATATAAATCATCAAATATGTGTTCAAACTCTAAATCCTAAAATCATCATATTCCTTTGTCATGACTTTTAATATATATAATAATAATAATTTTAATATATATAATAATTGTGTGAGATTTTTAATTCAGAAAAAAAAAATTAGTCAAGAAATGATATTCGTAGATTGACAAGATTCGTATCCCGATTCGTTAACGTCATGTCAAAATATTTGAAAAAATATGAGGGAGTTATTATCAAACACGTTTTCTAGAAATTAAATCACTTATAATTCAAATGTTCTCTGGAAGTCTAAATGTTTTTTGTTTTTTGTACGTTGCAAGTTGCAGGGTGACAGAAACATGAACATTTTAAAGAATGGATGGAAATTTATAAAACTCACGTTACATATTAATTTTTTAAAGAGAAAATGACGAAACAAATATTTAAAACAAAAAATAGTCTTTTGACCAAAAAATTCACTAAAAAAATAGAAGTAATCACTAGGGCTGTAAACGAACCGAACGAACACGAACGAGCCCTTGTTCGTGTTCGTTCGTTTAACTTTTAACTTGTTCACGAACGCTAACGAACACATATTATTTAAAAAATAAAAATTAACATTCTAAATCTCAACCATTGGAGATAATCATTTTTAATTATATAAATTAAAATATTATAGTATTAAACTAGAAATAACTTAAATATTATGGTATTAAACTAAAAATTTAAAATTAAAACAATACAACATATCTAATGAATAATTATAATAAATGAACTTATCCGAACATAAACGAACGTAAACGAACATGTTACCGAACGTTAACGAACACAAATGAACGAACACGACCTCTGTTCATGTTCGTTCATTTATTAAACGAACGAACATAAACGAACTTCCCGCCGAACGGTTCACGAACTGTTCGCTGAACGTTCGGTTCGTTTATAGCCATAGTAATCGCCCTCCAAACCCTATAATTCCTTCGCCACTGTGTTGTGGCATACACGATGGCCATCAACCTGAAGAAACATTTCATATGTTTTTTTCGTTTCGCAATACCTTGTAATATTTCACATTTTGTAAATATTTTAGTCATGAGCAACGATTTTTTCTTTTTTACCTCTAATTGTTTATTTATAAGAATTTGAACCTACAAAGCATTTGTAGATGATAAAATTATGTGACTTTTATATATTCTCCCTCTTAACTTGTAAAATTACATATTTCCCCTAATCATGCTTTAAAAACATTTACATTATGCATTGAAAATTTGTACATTAAAAAAATATGAAATTTTCAAGTTAGAAAGAGGAAATATATAATTTTTCTTAAAATTTTAATATTGTTAGGATACAAGACCATGAGCTTTAGTCCAATTATATACCGGTATGTTTTATATTAGGTTCTTATTTGATTTTTGTAGCAAAATCGACTTAGATCCATTTCTTTTACACGTTTATGGGATTTTAATGGAGTATACGCAGTTTCCATAATATTTCATGCATTTCTTTCAACAAATAATAGTTTTACCTATTATTATTACTATAGCGAACTCTAATGATTGTGAGTGAACAAGAATAAAAATTTTCTAATCAATTGTTTGTGTTTTTTCGGGCAAACAACCGTGGCAAAAAAATGATTTGAACGGCGGCAAAAACATTAAACACGGCAAAGAAAAAGGTTGTAACTAGTGAAACCGTGGCAAAAAAATAGGTTTTAACCGCGACAAATAAAAAATTTAACCGTGGCAAAAGTATTAACTGCAAAAAAAAAATGGAACCGTGGCTAAAAGGTGCTCAAATTGCCTCAAAAAATGCTTCATATATACAACCGATTTGTAATATTATTTTTGTTTAAGGTAGGTACGAGTGTTTTGTACTGGGCAACCAATACCATTAGTAATAATATCAGTAATTTTTTATTTTTTATTTTGGTTTGTTATTTTTTTAATGGGAAAATTCCCATATTAACCACGCCCACAAAGGAATTTCCCAAACTGTCCACTACCATGGGCGCCCACGGCCATGGCTCTCCGGGCGCCGCCCACCATTCTCGACCAATTCGGGTTCGCCACGTGGCCTCTATAGGCGCCCACGCGGCCTCTATAGGCGCCCACGCCCATAAAAATGCTCCGACGCCCGTAAAAAAAACACCCGGTCACGGGCGTCGGGCCCACTCTGACATGCGTGTTGTGGGCGTCCCGCCCATAGTCAAATTTTTTTTTTTGTAGGCGTCGTCGACTAACTGAACCGAACCACCATTGTGGGCGCCCGAACCTAGCTACGGGCGTCCCGAACCTAAATACGGGCGTCCCGCCCTTTTTTTTGAAATTTTAAGCGGGAACCCACTACGGGCGTCCCGCCCATTATGAATTTTCGACTACGGGCGTCCCGCCCATAGACTCGATTTAAAAAAATAATAATTTTTCCCTTTACCTCATTACGGGCGTCCCGCCCATTATGAGGGTTAGACTACGGGCGTCCGGCCCATAAACTCGATTTTTTTAATACAAAAATTCATTTTTTGGCTATAAAAAAACCATTTTTGTTAAATTTTTCACATTCATCAAACAGACACAACTTAAAAATTTCGTTTTTTACCATTTTAAAATATGGAGTTCACCGTTGTAGTTTGTATGGGTGGTCACTGGGAACATAAAGATGGTCTATACGATTATGTTCCAGTTGATTGTATTCGTCGTGGTCTATATTTTTCTTCTAAAATTAGTTATGGTGAGCTGACTGATTTGATTTCAGTTCGTTTTGGTATTCAAGATATAAGACGTTTATCTTATAAGTTTTCAACATATGTGTATCCCGTTGACATATACGATGACAACGATATGTCTGTGTTTTTAAAAATTATAGAGAAAAATCATACAGACATATGTTATCTTTATGTTGTTGACTTTTTTACGGTTAGTCTACCTCTTGGGAAAAAAGACTCATCACATGGGTCTAATTCTAAAAAAAAAGTTTTTGTTCCAGATTTAAACATTCCATTTAACAACATGAATGATTTTAGTAATGAGCCTAATAATTTTGACACAAACAACCAATATATTGATAACAACGAAACCTTTCAAAATTACGAAACAAACATTTCCAATGTTTTATTATCATCATCTACACATCCAATTGTTAACAAAGTTTTTAAAGATAAAGAAGAATTAAAGTTAGAAGTATCAATGATGGCTTTAAATGATTGTTTTGAATTCAAAGTGCAAAAGTCATCAAAAGAAAGGTTTGTTGTGAAATGTTGTGGTGATAACTGTGAGTGGGTATTAAGAGCTTCTACTTATAAGGATACTAATGCTTTTCATGTCACTTCTTTTAAAAACGAGCACACATGTTCAAGAACGCAGACGTATCCTAATATTAGAAATGCAAATAAAAAAGTTATCAGCCATATCATAAAAGATCAACTTACCGACTGTGGACGTGTTTATCGGGGAAAAGAAATCGTGAAGGACATCAATCAAAGGTTTAAGGTAAATATATCTTACAAACAGGCATGACGAGGAAAACATTATGCGGAACAGCTTTTGTCCGGATCAGCCGAGGAGGCTTTTGTCAAACTCCCTGCATACTGTCACAATCTTGAGTTAGCTAACCCTGGAACAATTGCTCACATTCTGAGGGACGAGTTTAACCGTTTTGAAATGGTTTTTATTGCTATTGGTGCAGCTGTAAGTTATTTATTTTGAAGATATAATTGATCCACTAACGGAAAAGTTAGATATTATTTTTATATTAATTGCAGGTCCGAAGTTTTGTTAATTGTATGCGGCCTATAATAATAATAGACGGGGCACATCTGAAAGATACTTTTAAAGGCACCATGTTTCTTGCAGTTGGTATGGACGGAAATAACCAAATTTTACCAATTGCATTCGGTGTCGGGAAAACTGAAAGCGGTGATGCCTGGACTTGGTTTTTGTCTAAACTAAAACATGGCATAGCGGATCATCCGGAACTTGCTATTATTTCTGACAGAGCGTCTTCTATTGATTTGGCAATCAGAACAGTGTACCCGCTCGCATATCATGGTCTTTGTTGCCGACATTTAATGGTTAATTTACGTTTAAAGGGTAAAGCGCAAGAAAGCTTATGGTGGGCAACCTGTAAAGCGTACACAATCAGTGACTTTGAAACTAACTATAATGCGTTATGTGCTATGCGGCCGGCAATCAGAGAGACACTAACAAGAGTTGGGTTTCATAAATGGGCACGATCGCATTGCCCTGTTCAACGGTTCAATATAATGACTTCGAACAGTGCCGAGTCTATTAACGCATTGTCTCGAAACGCGAGAAAATTACCGATCACAAAACTAATTGATTTTTTTGTTTCCTTGCTACAGAAATGGTATTTTGAACGACGACAACTTGGTGGTAAGTATTATATTAGAACTGGTTGATTATAATTTATTTAATTTTTTATGTTTTTTTAAAATTTGTTAATAATTTAATATTTTGTATCCAACAGCAAAAAATGCCCACCACCTAACCAAGTGGGCTGAAAACAAAATATCCAAAAGAATACAAAAATCCAAAACTTGGACAGTAAGGGGTGTTGATGAGTATCATTTTAACGTTGACGACGGATGTCACCGATGTATCGTTGATGTTTTCAACAAAAAATGTGGTTGTCGCAAATGGCAGTTATATGGTTTGCCATGTGGTCATGTGATTGTTGTATCTGTTTTTTTGAAACAATCCGATTGTACCCATTGGGCGATGGACTGGTTCAAAAACGAGGTTCACGTTGCCACATACGCTGAGTCTGTAAATACGGTTCCAGATGAATATGAATGGGAAGCAGAAGAAGCTATTGAATTTTTAGAAACCCCTCAAATGGATCGAAGGCAAGCTGGTCGTCCACGAGAAAATAAACGAATTCCATCTCGAGGTGAAGAAACAGGCCCAACAATATGTTCAAGATGCCATCATAATGGACATATGCGTCATCAATGCAAAACTCCATTGGCATCACAAGTTCCGTCATCATCAAAAGTTTATGGAAAAAATAAGGAAACAACAAAGTACGTTGACGCAGATAATTTTCGAGATTTCTTAGTAGGGACAAGTGGCCAAAATAATTACTGTTACGATTTGAATGAATTTTAATTGTAGTAGTTAAGATATTATTAGCACTTATTATTTATCTTTAATTAAAAATTATTAAAAAAATTTGGTTATAGTCGGAACGCCCATAAACAATTAAATATAATAACTATCAATAAATTTGTACAAACGATCATATTACAAGAATCAAAAAGTTACAGAAAAAAATGTAAAAATTACATCATATTAATGTTTCATACAAACTAGTTATACAAACTTGAGCGGCACCACCAAACTTTCCCTTAGTCACGCGATTTACCTTCTGATTAGCTATAGAAGTGCAAGGTTTACAGTTCAGCACCACCAAATTTACATTAAATTTGGCAATTTATGTCTCGTTAAGTATTTTGTAAAACCTATTACACACAAACAAATGTTGGAATTTTTTAAAACCCATCGTCCATTACGAGCAAAAAAATTAAATATAAAAAATAATTAAAAACATATTTATATATGTAAGTGGTTTTAATTCAATAAAAATTAAAATTAAGTGGTTTTAACTCAATAAGAATTGCAATTTTCAAGTTTTTTAAAACAATTTCTAAAATAGTTACTAAGCCCCAAAAACTTTAGTAAGTCAAACATTTTTAACCAAATGTGTTGGAACGCAAATGAAAATTTTTCTTTCATACTATTTATAGGCAAGAAATGAAAAAAAATAAAAATTCCCTAAAAAACCAATATGGGCGGCGCGCCCATGTACGGTGTCGGATATGGGCCGGGCGCCCACTATGGGTATCCTTTAAGTAAAAAAAAAATTAAAAAAAGGGATGTGGGCGGCGCGCCCACAATGGATATTGGATGTGGGCCGGGCGCCCACTATGGGTATCCTTCAAGTAAAAAAAAAAATTTTAAAAAAGGGATGTGGGCGGCGCGCCCACAATGGATCTTGGATGTGGGCCGGGCGCCCACTATGGGTATCCTTCAAGTTAAAAAAAAAATTTAAAAAAAGGGATGTGGGCGGCGCCTATATTGGTTTTAAAAGAAAACTATTTTTTTTTAATTTTTTGGCATAATTAAATAGATAATTAAAAATGGTTAAATATTAAAAATAATAAAAAAGAACGAAACAAAAATGATAAAATATTAATAATTACAACGTTTACACATTTCTTGTTAAAACACTCTATGTTGAATGCACCCTAAATTTTTTCTCGTACATCAGTTTACAAAAATTCCAACGAAATTCTCTTGCCGTTTTAGCGGTGTTTTTGTTAGAAATGTACAATTCTTCATTAGAAGTCAGTCTCTGTAAAAATATGCAAACCCAAACTCTACAGTCGCCTACTGATCCACTTTGATGTGGAACCGAAATCGGATAGCTTCGCTCAAATGGAGGATACCGAAAAGTAGGTCCCATATCGTAGTTATTATAGGCCAATCATGTGGTAAACATATAATCCAGAAAGTTCAACATATCGGTTCTTTCGGCCGAGCAAATTTCTAGGTAACTATAACAAAAAAAAGTTATTTAGAATTTTAATAAAAAGAAAAAATAAGAAATACTATTATTATTAATTTAAATAAATTTCATATTCACCTATCATACACAGTCATTGACCACTTCGGAATGTCTATGACTGCAAGACACCAATGTTGATTATCCATATTTACCGGTACATAAAACTGTATGGTAATTAAACATTAGTTATTATAATATATAAATAGGAACCACAACTTATAAGGTTTGAAACTTACAATATCAACATGTTCGATAGCCGGTAATGGCCACATTTGACCACTTGCGAGATCATGAAACCACGTTCTAAACATCTTAACAGAAGACAAGAAAAATGATGGTAAAATGGTCCAATCAGCCTCTGGATCTCTTTCCAACAATAACTTGTTAATCCAGCAGGACATATGCTACAAAAAATAAGTTAGATTAATTATTAAATTAAAAATTAATTAGTATTTAAAAATTAAATGTATAATAACACTTACTGGCATATCAAACCAACCAGTGGTTGCTTTTTTCCAAAAATCAGAATCCATAGCTACATTGGGATGATATTCTGTGTATACCCAATAATTTTTTCGACCAATCAAGTTATTAATTAACTGTTCAGAAAATTCTTCCTCTTTATCACGAGGTGTAGAATCAAATTCTTGAAATGGTGACTTTAACAGCTTTGATTTTTTCTTTATTCTTCTTCCCCGTCCCTTTATTGAGGTAAACTGCAAATTTATAAAGTGTAATAAGATGGAGATAAATTAAATACAAGAAATTTACAAAATTGACCTTGTCTTTGCACGAGCTAAGCATATGTGATAACAGGGTTTTAAATTTAGACGTATACATATCATTTGCAACATCATCGTCATCATCTTCTACCACCACTTTTTCTTTACTTTCACTCCCGGAGGCAAATCTCTGCATTTAATAAAAAAATTAAAAAAAAATACATACATTTTAATTATTAAATTAATTTGCAATAATTTTCTCCGTAATAAAAAATTACATCCATCCTTGAAATGAATGGGTTGATGTTGTCATTCAGATATCCCTGTGTAAAATAATAAACGTATTAAAATTTATTTAAATAACTTTACAATATAAAAAAATATTACGTAGGAAGTTAAATTATATTTTATACCTGATAATACTGATGATGCGTATCATGAGACTTAATAACTAAATCAAGTTTTTCCAAAACTTGATTTAAATTACCGGTGCCTGTGCCGGTACTTGATTCTTGATTGTTTCTTCTAAACGAATAATTTATTTCATTATTTGCATCCAAGTATATGTCTCCAAAAAAATCGTCCACAAAAGGCATTTGAGGTGGAGGCATGCTCATATGAGATGGATTCTCAAAACCCATGCTCATTTGAGGTATATTATCAAAAGGCATACTTGTTTGGGTGGATTTTCAAAAGGCATTTGTGGTGGAGGCATAAAAGGCATGCTCATTTGAGGTGGATTATCAAAAGGCATGTTTTGTTGAGGTGTATCAAATTTTAGTTTCAACTGAAACATCTGACCAATGTAAGCGAAACTATCATTAAGCCACTGCATTTTAAACTCTTTAGGTGTGGGTAGAACGGTTATTGACAAAAATTCTGGCTGTATTATTAAAAAAAATATAAGTTAAACAAGTATCGGATATAAATATTAGTTATAAATGGATATAATTAGAAATAATCAAACCTCATTTGATAACTTAAGAATTTTGTCAAATGTTGACAATTTATTTTTTTTGCAGCTTTTGCCATCCAATTGCACGTAGTATGGCCTCAGAATAAGTACATACTTTATTCATATAAGGAAAGGATTCGTATATCCAAATCTGTTAAAAAAAAATAACAATTACAACAAAATATTTTTAAAATTTAACTAAAAAAAAAACAATAAATGTACCTTAAAAGCCCAAATGAAACCGGTCATGGAATACTTCAACTTTTTTCCCGGTTCAGTCTTTTTTTTCGTTAGAACATCTAATAAACTCGGGTATGTCCGACCCCACAGATATGAACCCCAATTAAATTCGTTCCATGCTTGAAAGTCGTCTACAAGCATTAGGTGTTCTTTCTCTACTCTTTTGTCATGTTCAACTCCCATAAAGAGAGAGTATAACAGCAACAACAATGAAAGACACACTATGTCGTCGTCATCAAATTTATTTTCGTTTTCTTGCAAAAACGACTTTAAACCGTCTACGGAAAACGGAATAATAATATTGTCGGACAGGACGCGGTTAATAAAGGCACAACTTCCTTTATTTTTATTTGTGTTATCACCAAATGAAAATCCGGTAATAACACAAAATTCGCGGGGTCCGAAACGTAACGGTGGGGAATTGTTGTTGAAAATATAATATATCCCGTCAAACTCAGGTTCAATATTAAAGTTTTGTTGAAGTTTTAGAATGGAGTGAATTAATTGACCATCTTGTTGTGTACTTTTTACATCTAACCAAGGTCCGAAGCATTGTTGTCTCCATAAATTTAATCTATTCTCGTTTCTTGAGATAATTGTCTTAACTAACTTTACGTTTCTCCATAAAACTCGCATTTTGCATTCAGCCGCCTATTAAATATGGTATAAAAAAGTTAGTAAAAAATAAATATTATTTGTGCAAATTAAAAAGACAAATTTTCGTCCCCTAGGTGTAGTCAACGCCTATAATAACACAGGTGGGGCGCCTATATTTTTTTAAAAATAAAGTAAATGATAGACATTTGGACAAAATGGTAATTTATTCTTAAAAAAAAAAACTCACTGTTGTCATTTTGTCTGATGTACACAAGTATGTTAGCTCCAAACCCGACAAGTATTCGACCCGGTGCTCCAAACCCGACAACTATTCCACCCGGTGCTCCAAACCCGAAGAAGTTGCTCCAAACCCGACAAAATGTGATTATGGTCCCAATTTCGTTAATAAAGATGGAAAAATGGAGGGAAATTTTTTTTTTGGTTTTGGCGGGAACTTGGTGGGCGGTGCGCCCACTAAAAAAATTGTATCCGGGCCGGGCGCCCACTATGGGTGTAATATTCAATTAAATAAAAAAAAATTTTAAAAAATTTTATACAGGCGTCGCGCCCGCTAAAAAATGTGGATCCGGGCCGGGCGCCCACTATGGGTGTAATAAAAAAAAATATATATTTAAAAAAACTTTATACGGGCGTCGCGCCCACTAAAAAATGTGGATCCGGGCCGGGCGCCCACTATGGGTGTAATAAAAAAAAAATTAAAAATACTTTATACGGGCGTCGCTCACTAAAAAATTTGGATCCGGGCCGGGCGCCCACTATGGGTGTAATATTCAATTAAATAAAAATAATAAATTTAAAAAAACTTTATACGGGCGCGCCCACTAAAAAATGTGGATCCGGGCCGAGCGCCCACTATGGGTGTGTCATTCAATTAAATAAAAAAAACAAAAAAAAATTAAAAAAAACTTTATATGGGCGTCGTGCCCACTAAAAAATTTGGATATGGGCTGGGCGCCCACTATGATTATCATTCAACTAAAAAAAATAATATTAAAAAATGGCATATAAATAATATTCCACTTGCTAGTTTATTCCACTCACAAAAAATGTCTGACTCATTAAAGCTCGATAACACAACAAACAAAGAAGCTGAAGATACAACAAACTTGGTTGAACAACCGGAAGATGAAAACAAATTAAAAAACCCAAACAACGACCAACAAGAAGAGAACCGTGTAGATGAAGAAGAACGCTTCTGGAACTGGGCGTTTGATACGTTTTTGCCAACAAATGTTGCTGACGAAAACGAAGGTTCGGAAGATATCTACAATCCAGATGAAGACTATGTCCTTCCTGCACAAGATTAACTTCATTTGCTATATGAAAACCGACCCGAGGACGAATACGTGCCTCGTGATCCATGGCAGGACGAGTATGGGATTTCATATTCTTGTCATAACCCATGGGAAGATGAAAACGATAGTTATTCGGATTAGAGAAAATTATGATGTATTTTTTTTATTTAATTGATGTTTTAAGTATTTATGTAAAGTTTAAATTTGGGTGTGTTTATAATTATTTAACTTAATTAATACACAACAAACTATTAATAAAAATATTATATTACAATTTGTTACACATTACATGGTCGAGGCAAACAACGCCAAAAATAAATTTGCTCGGCCATGAATAGTCGATAATTCGTACAACATTGTTTGAATCCATCAGCTAAGTCTAATGGCTTTCCGGTAACTAAATGTTCCATTAACATACAAACGTATAAAGCCTCGTTGCCGTATATTTCATTTTCGGGTCTTATGTAATCATCATTAGCTCCGTATGTGATATTACTTTCTTGACGTCGTTTAACTTTCCAATAACGAATGTTCACCAACAACGCCGTAAAATATACCGCTATCTTCATCAAACTTGGATGAATACGCTCTCTGTATCTATCACCAGATATACATTTGTGGTTATACATAACAAGATCCAAAGAATTCAAATCAATCATGATTAATGACCAATCTTGAGAACCAAAACATAACGGAAAATAAGCGTAATCAATGTCTAAAAAAGAAGGAAAAGCAGAAACTTTTCCATTAGCAAATTTTATTGCGTTTTTGTTGCATGAGTCTAAAAGACTGTCAACAAAGGATGGTGGTAAAATTGTCCAACGCAAATTTAACGTTCGACCCTGTTGAATTTCTCTGCTTCTCCAATTGATTAATCTTCCAGCCCAACCTTCAATATGCTATACAAATAAATTAATATATAAATTATTAAATAAATTAAATAAATTAAATAAATTAAATAAATTTAAAATATATATCCTTACATTTGGTGTTAGATATCCATTACTACAATAGCCTAACAACGTTCCCCATTTTGACCATTTCTCTGACTCGTCATCTGGAATAGCCCATTTACGTTTTTTAATCTGTTGTGGCTGCTTCGTCTCGTTAGAGCGACTTCCTTCGCCTTGCATTTCATTACACTTATCTGGTGAAGTCTCGTTTTGAAAATTGGGACGTCTCCATTTTGAAAGAATCCATTTCGAGGGTTTCTCAACGGGTTGAGAAGAATATTGTTTATCCATTTTAAGAAATTTTTAAGTTGTGTCTGTTTGATGAATGTGCAAAACTTTAACAAAAATGGATTTTTATAGGCAAAATTTTTTTTTTTTAAAAAAATCGAGTTCATGGGCGGGACGCCCGTAGTCGAAAATTCATAATGGGCGGGACGCCCGTAATGAGGTAAAGGGAAAAATTAAATTTTTTTTTTTTAAAAATCGAGTCTATGGGCGGGACGCCCGTAGTCGAAAATTCATAATGGGCGGGACGCCCGTAGTGGGTTCCCGCTTATAATTTCAAAAAAAAAGGGCGGGACGCCTGTATTTAGGTTCGGGACGCCCATAGCTAGGTTCGGGCGCCCACAATGGTGGTTCGGTTCTGTTAGTCGACGACGCCTACAAAAAAAAAATTGACTATGGGCGGGACGCCCACAACACGCGTGTCAGAGTGGGCCGACGCCCGTGACCGGGTGTTTTTTTACGGGCGTCGGAGCATTTATATGGGCATGGGCGCCTATAGAGGCCACGTGGCGAACCCGAATTGGTCAAGAATGGTGTGCGGCGCCCGGAGAACGATGGGCGTGGGCGCCCATGATAGGGGACATTTTGGGAAATTTCTTTGTGGGCGTGGCCAATTTGGGAATTTTCCCTTTTTTAATTGGTATCGACAGCAAACCGTTAAAATTGTAACATAATCATGCATCTGTTTTAGTGATATGCACATGATTGTCTGGGCACAACATGTGGCCTATGATTCGTGGACATAGGTTGTTGTAGCATGAGACTATGTCTAGAAGCAACTGTTTTTTTCCAAACAAGGCTCCGCCATGTTACATTCAGTTATCCTGACGGTTACTAAGATCGATTACTTAATTGCCGATCGTGAGACAGTACCCTTCTAATGCGCGGGAACCTTGTAGAATAGGTAAACTTATTGCCCTTCATTGGTTCAGAACCTAAGATTAAGCTTAATATTTCTTCGCTCACTTGGTATCCATTAAAATGTTACTAGTGAGACTTAAATCCTGGTCTCCAAAAAGATATATCAAGGCCATAACCATTAGACTAACTTTGATTGGATAGATGTAGATGCAACTGAAGTAGAGCACACGTTCACTTGGTCGAAATTTTCATTTGACTGTTCCAACTCGTGTAATATATTATAACATTTTTTAAATGACCACATAAAATCTATTTTAGTTCAACTAAATCTTGATCATTAAAAGACTAATAATATAAATTATTTACTTAGTGCAATTTGGGTACATCTTTGGTTGGGGTATCATATAAGACAGACATGTTCATCAAAGAAGAGACGTAGAATTTGTTTTAACATATATATATTAAATATATGTCTCAACCATAACGATCAAGAATCCATATGCATGCTTATTGTTAAAGTCAAGGATTAAATTAATGATTTAACGTGTTAAAAACTCAAGTTTTATATACTAAAACAATGCTTGTTGAAGAACTGGTTAGATCAAAGTTTGTCATATAAAATGTTATTTTGTATTTGATTATCTATTTGATGATATGATGTACACAATATTAGTGTTTTCTCCCTAATAACAAAAATATCATTATTATTAGTTTATTATTATTATTATTTTTAAAAAAGTTACCATTTTACTACATTGATATCCTTCCTCTCTAAGTGGGAATGAAATATATTGTTTCTTAATACTTAAACATATAACCTCAATCACAAAAATACAATTTTACAAGTTGTATCTAAAGCATGCCCTCTCAAAAGAAGGGTCAAGTAAAATAAAGTAACCAAATTTTGGGAAGTTAACTCAGATATTACATTCAACAATGATGCCCACAATGTTTAAAAGTTTTCCAAAATCAAGTGCTTAACTTTAATGTTTTCTATCTTATTATTTGCTGGAGATCCTTTAGGACTAAGTTCAAATAGACAGATATATTTAAAAAAAATAAGAAATGCAAATTAGGAGAGTATGTGTAACGATCCGTTTGGAGTAATTATGTAATAGGCGTGTTATGATGAAATTATAAGTTTAAGTTATGCTTCATTATGTTGGTTGTTGGTGGGTAGTTTGATTATATGTTTAATTAGTAAATTAACATATTTAAACTTATTTGATGTTAAAAAGTGAATAAGGAGACTTCAGGGATTTAATTTTCCAATAGGTAAAACTTAATATAAGAAAGGAGTAGGGAGTTGACTAGCCAAAAATCCGATTTCTTCTCCTTGGAACCCTCTAGTTGATGAGTAGATTCAACTCAAATTTCTTGTGTTCTTGGTTTAGAATTCAAGTTTAGAGCTGAAATTCTCTATCGTTTATGGATTCTAGCCTATTGGTAAGTAGTTTTGATGTCTATATTATAGTAATATGGGTGGATAAGATGAGTTCTTGTGGGTTTCATCTAAAATTCAGAAAATGGATCATTGAAGTGATAAAAAAAACCATATATATATATATATATATGAATATGATTTTAACACTCAATAAAATAATTTTGGTGTGTGGAATCATTGTAGTATGATATGGGCGTTGGAAGTTAATATGGGTTTTGGATGAACATATGGGTTGTATAAACCAAGGTGTTAATAAGTGATTTGATTGGTGTTTGTTCCACGTAGTTGCTGAAAATAAGTTATTGATTTGTAAATATGTTGAATTGTTGATTTTGGGTTTGGAAGGAATTGGGTGATATGTGAATAAACATGAAAATGTGTAGAATAAATTCTACACATAAGATGTTTGATTAAATGCTTGAATGAATATGTAAAACAAGAAATTGTAGTTGCAAGATAGAAACTTGCATGTATTAATTATATCATCATAGTAGGATGAAATGGATGTGGGAATTGTGTCAAATGGGGGGGGGGGGTGTAATAAGTAATTACTAATGTATGTATGTTGAATGGTTGTATATGTATATTACAAATAGGAATTGGAAGTGGAAGTGAAAGTCATCGTTTAGGAAAAAGAACAATTTGAATCTAGCAATCATACGGGCTAAGGTGAGTAATCACATCCTAGTTAAATGCACATATGTATGATATATTATACTAATAAAAGTTCATATATACGTGTGAAAGATGAAATTGAAATCCGTATGTGTGGAGGTTGAGTTGTGGACCACATTCGTGTGGTAATGGCAATGATCCATATGCTTTTGGAATTGCTATATAGTTTTTGTTTGCATGAGAATGTGGTGCTAATAGTGAATTTGAAAGGGATTGGGTAATTTGACCCATTTAAGTGGTAGTAAGCATAAAGTTTATGGATTAAGATTGATAGGCAACATGATGTGTTGTTATAACTGAACTGAGGTAATTAAAATATGTTTGAAACAAGTATGTTATACATATGAAATGGTTATTTAATGGTTTGAGTGTAAGGAACAAGTCATAAACGAATAAAGGTTGCAAAAACGCAGAAAATGTATGTTGGTGCTGTGTCTGGGCAACTAGTGCTCCTACCCAGTGCCTAGTGCGCCTGATGCCTTATGTTGTGTGAAAATAACGTTAAAAACGATCAGTTAGTTGGTTAATCGGACATCATGAGTCGAGCGTCTAATTGAAAACATCATCTCTATTCTTACAGGGTAAATGTACGACTGTTTAAATATCTCCTTATCAAACCCTACCTTAGATTTACTAATAATGAGATATACTGAGTACGACAATGATGATAATAATGAGTCATTAAAAATACCACAATTGTCTTAAATTCTAAATTAAAGTTGTGGAAAATTAAGCCGGTGGTCCAAGCCGCCCAAGTGCCGATCGAACCACTCACTAGTAACTATAGCTGTGGCAGGCCCCGGCTTCATTAAAACACAAAAGCTATCCAGCTAACCGGATTAAATATGCAACTTCTCACCGGTCCGCAATAAAAACACAAGCGTAGGCCACATGATGGACGTGGCGGATGACATTGCTTCATCGTATACGTGGGAGTCTCTAGGAAGGGGCAAACCCGACCTTCGTCCCATGCTCAATTTTTTAGGGGTACAAAAATTTTAAAAAATCTTTTATATATTATATATAGGGACTTATTCCATTGAAAACCACTAAATATGAAAGAACCAAAGGAACTAATTTTAAACCATATGTTTTTAGGGGTATAAAAATAATTTTCCTTTAAAGTATGAGAAATTATTATTTTATCCTTTTAAATAACCACTCTATGTAAAAAACTTAAAGCGTAATGTACAAGTGTATTATGCAGTTCTCAAGTTCCTAATATAAAATTGGTTCTTAATGGAATATATCCCTATATATATATATATATTTATATTTGAGAATATAAAACTGAAAAAACAGAAATTTACAATTCAAAAGGGGTCTTTTTATCCTAGCTTGCCCGGGGAACTAAAAATCTCAGCAGGGGCGCACCTTAGTTCAGACCGGGGGGCGACCACCCCCTGTTTTTTCGTGCAGTAGTGTATATTTTCCGATACGTAATGTAAAATTTTTTAAAAACATTTATTTTGTCACCCCTGAAAAAAAAAATCATTTCGACCCTTGTAGAGTTTTGGTCAAGCTCCGCCACTGAATCTCAGGACCGCCCCGGACCGTATGACATCATGCCACGTGGCAGGTTCATGACGGATTGCTTATGCTATTTGACATCATCAAACACATCTAGAACACGTGACAAAAAGGTCAAATGCTTCCGTTGCATTCCTCTCTCACATGCAACGTTTCTTGCTTCTTTTTTCTTTTCACACAGAATTATTGTTTACACACATATTCTCCTTTTATTTATTTATTTATTTATTTATTTATTTATTTATTTATTTATAAATAAATAAAATTATTAATTTAAACGAATCTTTAATTGCTGATCAGCACTTGATGTAGAATAAGAAAGCAAGAAAGGTTTAACTAACACAAATAAAAGTGTTAATTATATCTGCTAAAATTGGTATATTTTCATCAACAACCAAAAAGAATGGAAATTTTCATCAAGTTCTTATTTTTTATAATTACACTATTTTTTATGGTTTTGAAGAAAAAAATTAATAAAAGAATCCACTAACACGGTGACACGCGTTCTTGAAAAGTCAGGGTGCATGCACATAAACCTTTAATTTCTTCAAATCCAACTAGTAAATTGTAGATAATCTTCAAAAAAATTAAAAACGAAATATATTAAAAGGAAGTGTAAAAAACAAAAACCGAGTTCAGACATTAACTAACCTGGTTCATTGATCGACTCTACTGACATGTTAATTGGGTTTAGCTTTTAAAACTAGATTTACCGTTTGAAATTTATACAATGATTTGTTATCTTAGTTTGGAATTATGCAAGTGATAATATACAACAACAACACATATTCAATTTGATCTCACTTCTTGAGTTCTGAGGATGAGAGATGAGGACATAACTTACCAATGATGTCTTGTTCTAGTGGTAAGATAAATGTATGAGGGAAGCTATAGGAGACCCAGGTCATGGTTCAATTCTTGATCCCACCCGGTTTTACCGGCCTTCCACTGTCGTGCCTTTAGACGGGTGCTTGAGTCGCGTTTTCCTTGGGAATTGGTGGCTGGTGGGCTAGGGGCTTCGTCCGTCTGGACTAGTGGCCAGCTTAGGCATCCTTAAGCCATTGGGGGCTGCGTACGGAGTAACGGGCCGTTGATTAGTTGGCCGTTCAAAAAAAAAGATGAATACATACCTTATCCTACCATAATGTGGTAGAGAGACTGCTTTGTAAAGTCTTCTCAAAAGTTTTTCAAAACTTTAAAAAAGAAAATAATTTATTATTTATTATATATGTATATATATAGATTTATTATTATTATTATTATTATTATTTGCAATATTACACAGAAAGACAACAAAACATAATAAATCTTATCTTATCTTACTATACTAATAAACAAAAATATAATTTGCCACTTGTCACATTGTTACACTACTTTTGTCATATGTCAATTTAATATCAATCCATTTAATTCTATCACCTATTAAATACTTATATTCTTTCTCATAATAATAATTAATAATATTATTTATTTTTTTATTAAAAATACATTTAAAAAAATTTATAAAATATGAAAAAATTTTAAGATTAATTTTTTTAAAGTAAAAAATATTTTATTTTAAAAAAATCAAAGTTACAAAATTTATTAAAAATTAGAAATATTTCAATTTTTAGAAAATATAAGTTTACATTAAAAATTATTTTTTATAAAAAATATTTTTTTATTAAAAAAATATATATAAACCAAAAGTAAAGATTATAATAAAAGTTATATTTTTGGTCTTCTATGCTTAAAGATATTTTCAAATTAGGTTATTAAATTTTAATAATTACAAAAAAATTACATTATCTTCTTAGCTTGAAATAATTAGTTTTTGATAGAAACTAGCTTAAGTTTTAACATTGGTTCTTAATTATTACAAATCAAGAAGGTTAAATTTTATTTTTATTGTTATTAAAAATTTTAAATGTTGTTTCATTACTTAAATTAACTATTAATATATAATTTAATCATTTATATCAAAAAATCGTTTAATAATTATTATATTTTCATTATTAATTATATAATATTTAAATTGAATCCGTGTAACACACGGGTAATAATCTAGTTAATAATATAAGACAAAAAGAAAAGAGGCATAGGATACGCAAGGACATGCAAGTGATAATATGTTTTCAGTTTTTCATTAATTTAAAGGAAATAATGTCCCACAAAAACTTGTTGAGCAAATCTAAAATTATTGTATAAAACTTTCATAAATATGGCAAAATTGATGCCTTAACTAATAAAAAGTAAATGTGGACTTTTAATCCTTTTTGTAGTAGTTAAAAGAAGTGTACGTTTAATTATTATATATATTATAAAGCATATAAATAAATAGTAAATTTATGAGGTTTTACACTTTTGACACCTAAAAAAATTGACTAGGGTTAGTTTTTGTCTTCTATCATGTAATAAGAAGTTTTTAATTTTGAAAAACAGTAAGCAGAAATAAGATCCTTAAATTTGAGATATTTACTTAGAGGGTTGTTTTTTTTAATTTAAATGATTGGTTGACGGTGATAGAGACTTTGTTAGTAATTTTTTCTATTGTTTTTATAACATATTTGTGATAATTTTGTATGATTTTATGTTTTTATAAAAGGTTAAATTTGTCTTCTATCATGTAATCAGAAGATTTTTATTTTTGAAAAGTAGTAAGCAGAAATAAGATCCTTAAATTTGAGATATTTACTTAGAGGGTTTTTTTTTATTCAAACGATTGGTTGCCGGTGATACGGACTTTGTAAGTAATTTTTTCTATTGTTTTTATAACATATTTGTGAGGATTTTGTATGATTTTATGTTTTTATAAAAATTTGTCTAAAGTTCGTGATGAGAGATTTGATTTAGTTATGTAATTATTGCTTTTGCAAATGATATATAATACTCATTTTTGAGATTGTATTGTGGTAACCCGCCGCAATACGCGAGACGAATAAAACTAGTTATAACTTATAATGCAACAAGTGGATTCCAATTAAGGTTATTCTTCTAAATTGAAGAGCAACTCTAGGTAGACTTCTACCATTTGGAGCAGTAGCGGAACTTAAGCATATTGAAAATGGACGGAAATTCACGAGACCTATAATACATGCTAATTTTATATATAAAGTGAAGATGAAACTACTATTTTTAAATAAAATAAACATTTTAGCTGAATCATGGGTCCTTGAAGAGCTTCGCAAATGTTTGGAGCACTCAAAAAACTATTTATAATTATTACTATATGTCAATTAACATAGCTTTTGTCACCGAAGAAACTAATCACTGATCTTATTAAATTATCACCTTAGTTTACCACTTTACCCTTATTTTTGGAAAGTTTCGAGTTAGCTCCTTGTAAATCTATGTATTATAATAAATAAAAGTTTTCCTTTGCCACTTGTCAATTTTTGGTTAAATCAAGTTATGAATTTCCCGTCTCTCTTTCTTCCATTAATGTCTTTATTTATTAAATAATAAAAATTGAATAATATATTTAAAATAATAAAATTGTCTACCTATAAATAAGTGAAAATAAAGTTAAAATAAAAAATGATCAAAAGTAAAAAAATCAAATAAATGAAAGTAAAATGATAATAAAATATATAAATAGAAAGTTAAAAACTAATATTTATTCAATTTATATAATAGGAGAAAAAAATTAAGGATTTTAACAAATTATATAAATTAAACCCATGTAATACATAGGTTTTAACCTAGTTGTAATATATACACGGGTTGGAATACCCACTTTTATTGATTAACCAATAAAATTTTGTCAAGATGAATTCGCGTCTTTGTTTGATTTTCTCGAACATTATTGTTAAACATATACAACAATTTTATCTTATGTGTAAATTCATATGTATTTAAACTATAACACATGTGTAGTTTTTCATTTTTCTACACATATATTACTCAGAAAAATATAATATATATATATATATATATGTATTAAATCTTAAAAGCATATGAATTTACACATACATATAAAATAGAGTAAATTACTGAGATGCTCGTTATGGTTTGTTGGTATTTCACTTTTAGTCCTTAAGTTTCATAAATTATCTACATGGTCCAATACTTTTGATATTTGTAACATATATAGTCCTTATGTGTGGGCAGTTTGGTCAATTATGTGAGGTTAATTTGGTGACCTATGACTATATGTGTTACAAATGTCAAAAGTTTGCGACCATATAGGTAATTTATGAAACTTAAGGATCAAAAGTGAAATACTAGTAAACCACATGGACCATTTTGGTAATTTACTCTATAAAATATGAAAGTATTATACATATGTAATAACGATATTAAAATAAGATTTGTATACCTCTTGTTAAAGTTATACGAGTTAATAAAATAAGAATAAGTTATATTTTATCCTTGGTCCTGTACGCACACACACATATACACTTTATTTTTTTTCCTAAACATCAAAATATGTTTACAGTTCGACATAAATTTTGTTCGAATAAGACTAAAAGAGTCGGGTCAAATATAATATTTTTTTTATGTTTTTTATGTGTATTTCAAGTTGGTCCACATAACGACACAAATTTTGGTTAGACAGTATAAATTTTAGTTTTTCTAGAAGTAAGTTCAGTTGATAATAACATATACTAATAGCATACATGCATGTAAAAAAACAAATTCTTATTTCGTAACAATTGCTTTTACAACCATGAAACTCACACTTAATTCTCTTTAAAAATTTGATCACCTAATTTTACCATCGTAATCAGGTTCGTGACAATATTTTGAGGTTGATTATGAAGTTTACAAACACATATTTACCACGTTACTATCAATATCGATTGGTCCCGACGTTACATATGGGAAAGAAAAATCCGTTTGGTTCAAAAGCAAACGTAAAAATGATGTTTTTTGAAGTCATTAATTAATATCAAGAAGAATGACCCTGGTTCAGCTTTCACAATATCTTACTAATTTATTATAGCTTATACATGTCATGAATTTTTTATTTTATTTTTATTTTTATTTTTATTATTTCTTTTGAAAAAACATATGTCCATGAAGTAGTTAAGGAATGTAGAGTAGTTATGTGTACAATAGTCAACAAACGGTGCGATTATATTAGAGTTTTTTTAAAAGTAATCTTATAATAATCATGATATCATATGATTAAAAATAAGACGGCCATACGTGCACCTGCCTTTTATTATACGAAAATCTCGAATATGCAAGCAAGGTTAGATCTCGTGTATTAAATAGTTTAAATAAATAAATTTTATAATGATTTATTTTAAATATCATATCATACAGTGACGGAGCTTCACTGTTATGAAAGGGGGGCGGAAATTTACGTGACTCTAAATAGTAAATACATGTTAAAATTTTGAATTTTTAACTAAAAATAACATTTCGGCCCAAAAATTAACACCACTGGCACAAAAAAAAGGAGAGGCCACCGGTCCCTACTAAGATTCGCCCATGATATCATATATTTGTCAAAAGTATTTTATAAAAACATAAATAATAGAATTGATGATTTAATCGTATTATTTATCAATTTTAACAAAAGGGAATTATTTTTTGCACACCCAGCTTTTTTAATTTAACACACATCGGCCTGTATGTGTCGTATAATAGTCTATGACAAGTACAACAGAGGCATCCACCTTGTTGTCAGGTGTGTTATATGCCACGTACAGCTCTCTACGTGACGTATAAGTTTTGACACCTGAAACCTGAAATTCCCTGATATGATTGAAAAAATTTGTGTTATACATCACATATGGATCTTTATGTGGCATATAGGTTTTTTCAATTAAAATGACCTATGGATTTCCAAACATTGAAATCTGATACGTGTAGTATAAAGCTATACGCTATGTATGATTTAAAAAATTAACTACTTTTTTAAAACTTTCAAATGATAAAAATTTATAAACGTTATAACTTTAAATATTTTTATATAAATAACGTTTGTCAATATTTACTATTTATGTTATTATAAATTTTAAATTAACAACATTTGTTATTAATAACGTTTGTCGTTTATTATTATTAAACTAACAACATTATATTATTTTGTTTTAATAAATACACAATGAAACATATCACATATATAAACAACCAAACAAACAAACTACATAATATATACATAACAAGTGTTTGTACAATACAAAGTAATGAAATACAAATCACGGATCATGTCGGGGTGATGGTGGCGAAGGGGGTGGAGGGTCAATGTCAGCCTGCCTCGACCGCTCAAGCTCTCGATCGACCAGCCAGCGCAAGATTTCACGTTGGTAAGCTAGTTGACTATCATGCTCCCTTGATCGGGCATCAATGATTTCCCAGAATGTCACCCCTGCAAGTTGTTGTACGTAAAGTACACTACGTGGTGTATGGGTTGCTATAAGTGTCGTCGGAATCTGTACGACACTTATAAAGAGATTGAGTATATAGATTTGGGTGTGAAATTAAGACAATCCTAACAAAATTATTGATATTAATAGGATAAAAATGACTTACAATATTTAGTAGGAAAAAAAAACTGAATAACTCATTTTTATGTTTCCTGAAAAAGATAAATGTGTCAATTAAAATGTTTCTTTATTAAAGATAATAATAGAGAAAATTGTGTAAAAATTGACTTACCATCATCTTCCAAATCATTATTGCTTTACTCCTGAAAACCTATTTGATGTGGCCAAGACATTAATGGCTTTCCCTCTAAAAAAATACCATTTGTGTATCTAAATTTGTTTAGAATCTTTCCTAAAATGATATAATTAACATCTGAGCCAATTTTCATGAGTAATATACACGATTTGTGCCAAACGAGACAATGTTTCACTCTCGCTTATTTTATTCATTTTGATAAATTTTTGAAGACACCAATCTAAATTATGAAACTTCAATCCATTTTTATTTTTTAACCCACAAATGCGCCATGGTCTTGACCTCCATTAATTATCTTTGAGGTCAGTTTAAAAAAAATGAAGGGGTAATTCGAAAATTTTTAACTAATTAATTTTTTTTAACACGGCGGTTGATGCAACGACAAGACCGTTGCCTCAGAGTGCAATGACTGAGTATCGAAACATCAACCGTACATTCATGTTACAATTGTAGCGGTGTATTTTTCAGTGGTATTAAAGAGGTTCCCCCATGTTGCGATTGCAACGGAGGCTCCGCCCAACCCTCCTGACGGGCCAAGTTGGTTGGAGTTGAAGACTCGTCAACCAACCGTTCCAAGGAAAAACCGGACAAGAAACTTTAACCTTGCCGCGTAAACCCTTTTGGCTCAGACACAAAGACGGGTGATAGCCCGGGTCGCGCATCATTGCCATGTCACACAAATTTTTCAGTGTTTAATCAAATGTTTGAAGAAAATAGAAATCAAGGGGTAATTCAAAATTTTCAACTAATTAATATTTAATTAATAGTTTGAATGCTTAGAGCTATTAGAGAAAATTATTTAGATTTAGTTATTATTAAGTATGTTTATTAGATAAATGTAAGTAGGTTTGGATTATAATAACGAGTTTGCGTAGGATTATGTAAAGGGTAATTAACTTTATAAATATCGAGTCTTTGTGTGGTTTATTTTTGTATGTCCAAATTACCTGATAAATTCCATGAAAAATCGATGTTATTTCAAATAAAACGTTACCTTAACTATATGCTAAATTTTGGGTAGTTGAAATAGATTTCAAGTTTAATATATCACTCTCATTCAGAGAATCATGTTTGCAAAAACCTTATAAATTCGTGTTAGTTGGAAAAAACAAAAAATAAAAATAAAAACTACATAGTTAGATCTTTACATAAACAATTATAAAATTTTAAATATATATATATATAGGGTAAGGAGTGAATAATAACCCACCTTAATTGCGGTAATCCATTAACCCTGGCAAAAAACGCTCAAATCGCAAAAAAAAAATTTCATGGTTTTTTTTATGCAAAAATAGGGGGGGCTCCTTTTTTAACCGTTCGCTAATTCACAAGCGTTAAAAAGTTAAACGAAATGTAAGTTTGCGTTACACTGCAAACATTTATTTAAGTGTCGCAGTGTAACGCAAACTTACATTTCGTTTAACTTTTTAACGCTTGTGAATTAGCGAACGGTTAAAAAAGGAGCCCCCCTATTTTTGCATAAAAAAACCATAAAATTTTTTTTTTTACGATTTGAGCGTTTTTTGCCAGGGTTAATGGGTTACCGCAATTAATGAGGGTTATTATATGATCTCTTTCCTATATATATATAATTTTGATTACCATTGAAACCCACTTACGTGGTGGTAAACCTTTGGATCCTCCAATACCCGATTAGACCGAAGGAATATTTATTAATACGACTAGTATAAATATCACGTTCGGTAATACATGGTCTTGTTTGATAATCGAAAGGAAGGATGTTGACCAATTGACTATTGCACACATGACACACCCTTCTAGATAGGCTAGAAACATACTAACATATATATCTATATATAGTAGATGACAATCTTATAATGAGTTTCTTAATTTCAACGAAAAATAATTGATTTTTTAGCCCACTTTCTTGGGGAAAAAGCAAAATGCTAAAAATGTGAGTAATTTCGTATGTGTGGTCTGTTACTAACATTATTTTCTAAGCAAGCAAAGACCAAAAATATTTGACTTGATATGTCACACCAGGAAAAAGTCAAACAACCCTTTTAAAAAGAAAATTAATCATTTAATTGAGCATTTTTTTTTATTTTTTTGTACTTTTACCTAAATGGCTGGTCTTTAGACTGAAAATAAGCTCCTCGGTCTCTTGACTTCAATAAAAACTTAAGTGGAGTGATTTTAAAATGCTTAAATAATTAGAAGTTTGTCATCTTGTATGGAAGTGATTGTTGGCCAATCAAGAGAATTCATGAGAGGGAGTTAGAAACGGCATAGATGAAGATGCTAAGATGGATGTGTGGGTACACAAGACTTGACAGAATAAGAAAGAAAACCATCAGGGAAGACTGGGGGTAACATGCATCTCAGACAAAATAATTGAGGAAAGATTGAGATGGTTCGGTCACATGAGGAGAAGACACGCGCTGGCGCCTGTCGAAGCGTAAAGAACCTAATAGTGTAGGGGAAGAGGAGCAGGGGACGACCTACGTTGCCATGAGATGAGCAGGTTACCAGGATTTGATAGCATTGCCCCTCTCTGAATACATGATCAGTGATAGATTATCATGGAGACGTAGAATAAAGGCTAGGGACCATTAGTTAGTTAGGAGATAGGTTAGTAACACTAGATCGGAGGAATGCATGGACAAGTTGGTATTGTTCGTTTTGAGTGTTATATGCTGATGTTAGGGATATATGTCGCAGTTTATTTATGTAAGCCCCAAAACCCACACACGCATGACACGTATTTTAAATCGACAATTCAAAATAGGTCCTAGATTTTTTTAACTTTAAACCACATACTAACTTGTTTATCTCAAACATCAACATTCAACCAATTAAAAGTTTAAGTATGTGACTTTCAAAAGACTCCATTAATACATAAACACATTTACAAAATAAATGTTCAGTCCATCAAGTGTGTTCGATCACGAGTCCATAAGAAATATCCGATCACATCCGCATTCATCACTTATTTTCACCTACAAAACATCACATTTAAGTCACCGTTAGTTCGTTAGAACTAAGTAAACACCCCCATATCTTTCCCAAGCTCAAACAACCCTTATGGTGAGGTATGACAACAACCCGGGGTCAAAAATGCCATTTTTCGGAATTCCAGGCGCACTGTTAGGCGCACTACAGAAGGGATTGGGCGCACTGGGCGCTGGTTGGGCGCACTGGGCTCCCAAGCAGGCGCACTAGGCGCCCAGAGCTGTACTTAGCACAATTTTTCGCCCGTTTTGACTTCTGAACCCATTCCCAATCAGTTCCGACCATTTCTTGACCCCCCAATACACCTCATAACACCACAAAAACATATTAATCAAGTCCCAAACATACTTTGGTGACTTAACAAAACACAACAACAAAACGATTTACTAACGGGTCGTTTTCACCCAAAAACACCAATGAAATCTTATTCCACAAGATTTCTCAAGTTAAGTAAACCACACCACTTATGTTTTACCAACTTGATTACACCCAAAAAAGGACATTCACACACCTTGCGAATAATCCAATGTCATGATCACCCCACTTGTGATTCAAAACACCAAATTGAGTAAAACTCAATTAAAGATTCACACACCTTGTGAACACTTATCATACATTCATCACACATATAATTAGACACCGATTCTAATCATAATAGTCAAGTATACATCAAATCAACAATAAATTAAGCAACATAACACCTATTGCCTATTATTGCCAAACAACAATATCACAATCATCAATTCACCCAACAAGTCCAACCTTTCACTATAACATTCATGTATGTATAACACCATTACACACAACAAGTAAGAGATTAGGGTGACTTACCTTGTCCCGATGGGTTATCCACTACCAAAATCTCTTTTCCAAATCTTTTGGTTCCACTACCACCTTCACTATTGCTTCCTATATCATACTTACATGTTCAATACAAGTGTTGACTATAATTAGTCAAATTACACCAATTGACACATTATCACCATTTAGACTTAGATTACATTCAAATAACCCATTGATCATAAAAATATCACATTTCATGACCTCAACAATTTATTCTCCTCCCCCATGCCTTTAACACCTTTAATTTGTAAAAACCCAATTGTTGACATTTTATCAAACATGTTGTGTGCAGGAATTTTTACCTACATGTTTCAAACACATCTAAACCCCATCAATTCCCCATCTATGTGACTAATCCTCCTAGTTCAATGATCATCCAAACTCACAATTTTCAAACTAGAGCAACTATGTGAAGTCATCAAATCTACATCTTTTAAACACCATCTTTAACCCCCCCCCCCTAGTTCATAAAATTCATGAACCATATGACCCCATATATCATACTACATCAAAATGCAAGATATTGATCAAAATGTTGTTTCTTGGTTGATTACCAAGATAGTTAACAACATATAACACCATCTACACTTCAAATTTTGGATTTCACCCATCAAACCCACACCCCTTGGAAGACCCACGAAAATCCCATCAAAAATACCCAAAAAATCTTACCTAGATGTTGTTTGATGCAAGGGGAACTCCAATTTATGCTTGCATTAAAGATCAGATCCACATTCAACCTCCAATTTAATCAATTTTTGGAGTTCTTGAGTTTTTCTCCTTGTTTTCTCCTGATGCCCGTCGCCTCTAAGCCCAAGATCAGTCTTTGACTGATTTTGACCCATATTTTCTTATTTAACCCCATTTTATTAAGTTTCATAGATTGGCATATTCAGCCCCTCAAGTTCTAGTTTAAAATAACTAGTTATAACTAACTAAACTAAGTTAATAAACACCCAACATATTGTTAAAATAAACAAACACTCTTAAAACACCCACCAATTGGTTATAATTAACAAATATTAATAAAACACCCATCAAATTAAAATAAAACATAATTTATACTTCCAATTACATTTTACTTATAATAATTCCCCAAAATGGGTTGTTACAATTTATGATTGATTGCATAGTGTCACACCCCTGCGCCGCGTGCGGAATCCACGGCGCGGTGACGTATGAACAGTTGAATCATGCACAAGTATTGAATAAGAACAACCACAATGGATTACTAAGTTTCATAATGTTTAGACAGTTGTTTAGTTACAGACAAACTATCTACCAAAATATTGACAACTGCAGACCCAAGATATACTTTACAAAATAAGACTCCAAACAAGACAATTAAACAATTAGGATTTAATGAGTTTCTATTCCATCCTAGCATGTTTCTTCATCTTGTTCTATCTTAATCGGTCTCCTTAGTTGTCCTTAGAATGCTTTAAACCTGATTACCTGAAACACGTGAAAAGTAACTGTCAACTACAGAAGTAGTTGGTGAGAACAATAGGTTTAACATTTGTAAATATGAATTTGTAATATAAGGCATAGGTATATTAAAGCAATAATTGAATCACATGGATGAGCTGCAACCCAAACTAACATCAAGTATGTAAAACGTGTGTAAACAGTCCAAGACTATTTACTAATGAAGCCAACATATAATCAAGTCCCAAACTACGTTTGGAGTTAGATAATATATCAACAGTTTTGATAAAACCATAATGAAACCAAACCTGCAGTTAGCTTATAAAACAAATTTAAAAGCTAACTCCATTTTGGTATGAACCCGTGTGTCCGCTTTCCCTTGTTGTGATCACCCAGTACTAACGCTAATGAATATGAAACTTGATGCGTTTATAAGTTTGTTTACAACAATGGACACCATGCTTTTGAACATTGCTTTAAATTAGCGTGTTAATGCCTTATTTGATAACATGACCTGAAAACCTTGTTTGAATACCATGAACTGAATCCTTTGTTTTGAACACCATGAAATGAATCCTTTGTTTTGAACACCATGAAATGAATCCTTTGTTTTGAACATCACCATGAAAACCATTGTTTGAATACCTTGTTTTGAAACCCTTGGTATGATATAGAGAATAGTGACCTCGTATAGTAACAAGGTTTATAAGTATTACTTTCGAAAACACGAGTTTATAACAAAAGAGTTTATAAAATTCATTATTTAAAAGTATTTATCATTTATAAAACCATTTGAGTAAAACTGCTATAAAACAGTTCAAATAACCTTTATAAAACCTTTTTAGTAGGAAGAATTTAATAGTTGATAATTCCTTTAAAACTGTTGATGAATCCCTTGGATTTGTACAATGAACCTGTAAGATTTTAGTATATAGCATGATGAAGGTGTAAATAGTTGTGTGAATTGATGTGTAATTATGTGATATTATCGAATTTTGGCCCGAAACACGTTTACTTTGAGTATGTTTATGAATTGCAGGTGTTAAGTGATTAAAGACGTGTTCGGGAGCTTATTGGATGATTAGAAGAGAAGCCGGGCGAGAAAAGGGTGAAAACATGAAGTTCGGGAGACCAAAACTTTGCGGATGCATAACTCAGGCTAGGAGAAGAGTTACGGGGCCCATAATATATGAAAACTGAGTTTCTCGACGAGACGAAGCCATTGGTGAGATAATCTTGGGCGTATGGTACGGCCAACCCAGCGTATCATACGGCCAGCGTATGGTACGCCCAAAATTCAGCGTTGACAGAAAGTTCTGGGCGTAGGATATTCTGGTGGGCGTATGATACGCCCGGGCCCGGCGTATCATACGGCGACGGCCGGAAAAGTTCAATTTTTACCTAAGTTCTCCCATATTTAAGGCCCAATCTTAGGTTTTCGTTTCTAACACTTTTTGGGACGAATTCTGGGCAAAAAGGAGGCGTTTTTGGGCATTCCAACTCATCCAAATCAATCCAAGATCATCTGGATTCGTAGAAGCAAAGATCAAATCATGCCTATGATCAACGATTGTGAAGATTCAAGTTTGAGGATGTCCGGCTAGTTCGATTGTGATCATCTCCGGGTGAAGAATTAGGTTTGATAATTGGTTTTGTTCTTTGATTTGTTGAATATTGGTTTTGAATTCATTCTTCGTAGATTTATGGATTCAATAATGTTTTGATTGTTAAACGATTATGATTTCTTGTTTCTTTTGCAATTTCTAATTCAAGTTCATTACTTTATTTTCATTCAGTGTACGATTGAATTAGTAATTAACGGAATTAGGGTTTTGAAGTGATTTAGAAATCTTTGTTTTTGTAGAACTCGTAATCAATCAAGTCAACAACATCGGTCTAGTCATCGGTTGTCAACAAGATCATTGCTTTGTTTTCAAAACCATATACATTTAGCAATCAAAGCATGAATCATGTCTATGTGATTCCCAATTGACAGATTAATGAAAACCTAATTGTCTTACTAATTCGAAACCCGGAGTGATCACCTTTTTCATTAATTGTTTACAAATCCTTATTTTCTTTCATTTGTTTTAATTAAAGTTGATTGTTTTTATTCTAAACCTTAAAATCAACCTTTTCAAGTTTACTTTTCGATTGCAAGTAGTTAACTAGTTTTTAATCAATCGTGTTGAAAGTGATTTCCACTAGACTTCTCGTGGATTGATACCCGACTTCCCTAACTAATTTGGGTCGTAGGACTTGAGTGAAAACTCTTATTTTTGGTTGGTACTTCGACATCGATCATAGCACATCTTGTATCATGAAATACGATTGTAAATATAGAGTTTGATCACGTGTTTCACCCCAAAACAGTTGTAAAACAGTAAAAGATGGGCTAATGTTCTCACCTGTCTGCAGTAGACTCTGAACTATAACAAATAGCAAGTAGCAAACATGACTTCTAATTGGTTCCTATATCATTGTAATCATACATAAGATATAAGATTTATGATTTTATAGACTTTGATTCATTGATTGACTTGTGTTCTCTTGAACTTGATTAACACTTGAATAATTGTTCTCATGTTTGAAAGTGTTGTATGAACTTGAAAGTCATGATAAAGTTACTTGATTGCTCAATGATTCATGAAAAGACTATGTTATGATATTTTATGCACAAACTCATTATGCATAAATAGCATGTGTTTATGAATTTGATAACCTTGTAAACATGAATTATGAAAAGATGTTCCAATTGTTTAAGTCCTTGAGATTGTGACTTGATCCCATAATTAGGTTAAGTTATAAACTTAAGCCACTTAAGATCAAATCACAATTACGTTAAGTTGTGGCCAACATTCGACCTTGAGCCCATGAAACAATGATGGACTTAGATAAAGGTCATGGGCCTATTAGTTTAAACGTGGGCAACAAGGCCAAAACCACATGAAATCGAATTTGGGCCGCATAGGACTAGTGGGCCGAATGTTCTATTGGGCTTGATCGGATCTAGTGGACCGAATGGGATTGGATTGGGCCTAAAGGAATTGAGTTGGGCCAACCAATGTATATGTAGGCCATATAAGTTTCCAAGGTTAATGTTGAGCCAATTAAAGATCATGTTGGGCCAATCTAACTTCCTTGGGCTTGGTTTAACCTATGGGCCTATTACTAACTGAATTGGGCCTTGGGCATGTTTATGATTCAAATTAGAATCTTATGGGCCAAGGCAAAACCGCATGGGCCAATGGTGTGAGTTTATGGGCTTGAACAAAAGAAGTTGGGCCGGCTGTTTGGTCTGATCACTATGTCGAAGGGTAGGGTTTCCATGGCAGCGAACCTATCCATTTTCCTTCTAAGCTTCGGCTGAAATGAGTTCATAGGTTCGCCTATCATGAGAAAACCACCAAGGTTCCGCCAAGGAACCCTACAAGGTTCGGCTCTTATGATGTGCATGCAGGGTTCGTGAAGAATGAAGGGTTGTAGTTCTGGATTGTTTACATATTCGCTAGGGTTCGTGAGGCATGGTGATGGGCAAGGGTTCGGCCAAGGTGTCCCACGAACCATAGATTCGGCTGAAGATGAGACTTAGTCGGCAGGTTCGTGAACAACACAGGAGTTCGGCTAGGTTCGCTCCTGCTTGTAGATGGTTCGTCTCCATGCCAGGCTCGTGAGGCTCTCTTCCCCCTCTAAGGGTTCGGCTGATGCTCAACGAACCATGAAGGTTCGCTATGGTTCGCCGAGACCCCAAAGGTTCGCAGCCCAGACCTATGGCAGCCAGGTTCGTCCCATGCGCGCCCAGCTCCCCTTTCCCGAACCTGTCAACTCTTATGGCCATCATCTTTGTCAATCTAGTTGGTTAGGAATCAATCTACGATGCCGTGTCATACATCACATGATTCTCGAAGTTACAGTGGTCGTGGAGGAGGGTTTAGGACCGGCTAGATCTTGGATTCGAACATACACATAGAAAACCCTATTTTTCCAGATTTTCATTCAAGCATACCTCGTTTTTGGTCGGACAAAACACCAGATCTCTTGTACTTTCGTGTAGGGAATGTCGAGAGCTACGCGTGGGTTCAAGAATCACCGAAATCCGTTGAGAAACGAAGAAGATACACACGATTGAAGCTTGGATTTTTAGAGAGAGATTAGGTTCGCGAATTGTAGAGAGAAGGAGGTTGTTGGCTGAAATAAATGAGAAAAATGGCCATCTTCATGGCTTTTATAGTCCCAGTAGTATTCGGGTTCGTTCCGGTCGCTCGGTTTGCGTTTTCGTCGCGTAACGCGTATTTTACGCGATTTTAAATAAAGAATTATTATTCTCATCATTTTGATGAGTTTCAAAATTGTAAAAATGTAAAATAATTATTTTTACTCTTCGTGCGTTGTCAGATCGTTAAACACACACAATTACGTGTATACCCGCAATCGCGTACGTTTTTCGATCGTATTAATTATTTAAAGTCGTTTAATCATAATTATAAGTTCAACATTCGTATCATTATGGATCGTCACCCATAACTATACTCAGTCTCGCTTACATATTACGATTCTTGTTGAATTAATTAATTGTCATAATATTCGTCTCAACACTACGCACTAACACTATCCTATTACACCGAACACAGTATATATATAGGGCATACCACAGATTCCAGCTACCTGCCGTACCTGACGCCGTCCCACCACTGTTTCGATATAATACGATACTGTTCTTGCCTAGCGACTCGACTGTAAATAAATAATACATACTTGTTCCTAAATTATAAAGATCCTATCACACAAGCACATTATGAACACATGAATCACATTGACTGGTTTGATATGAAAACACATTTGTTCTAACACTGTTTACGACTATGATGACTAAATGTACAAATGTTACACATAGGTTTTAAGCTTTATCTGTATGCTTCTGAGCTAGTTACTTGGTTAGCTTGTTTTGTCGATTGTGTTGCTACTGCTTTTCTATGTACCTCTCTCATGTTTTTCATATGTTTATGCGTATGTGATTACCATTTATTCCTACTTGTTTAGGCTTTTACTTGAAAGAAAAAAAGCATTTTCTTGAGCCGGAGGTCTCTTATGTAGCAACCTCCCTACCTTATCTGGGGTAGGGGTAAAGTTTATTTTAATCTATCCTCTCAGATCATACTTAAAAGTAGGATTAAACTGAATATGCTTGTTTGTTTCATGTTTATTTGATATAAATATTATAACTTAAATAAGAGATCATATGGTAAAATCCAGACAAATAAATTAGTTTTTAGTGGTTTAAACTTTAAAGCCTAAAGTATTATAGATTTGGTGTTTAGAAGAAAAGGAAAAAACAAATTAACAAAAAAATAAAAAGAAGTCTTTACCAAGGCCAATAATTTTTGATCTGACTGTATCAGACCTATTAGCCTTTGAATTTCTTGAAAATTATTGCTGGACCAATCATCCTTGAGAATTGAAATCATATCTTTATCTCTCATTTTCAGTTGATTTAATGTCAGACAGACTTTAAGGGGTGTTTGTTTTTCTAAAAAAACATCTTCTTGCCTCTTTGTCTGCGCCGTGCAGACACGGGCAGACGTTTGAGGTCCACAACTTGTTTGTTTTCTCGAAAACATTTCATTAAAAAAACTCTTCCCGACCTCTGCTTGTGCAGACATGGACCAACCCCTTCTCACCATTTCTCAACCTCATCCAACTCACTGTAGCTCCCTCCCACCGTAGCTTCCTCTTCTTCCCGTCGCCCTCCACCGTTGCTCCCTCCACAGCTGGCCACCACCGCCTCAGCCCCCACCGCCCTCCTACCGCCGGCGCCCTCCCACTGCCATCGCCCTCCTACCGCCGATTGTTACGCCGGTCGTCACAAAGGGAGATCAGAGTCGGATGTATATGAAATAGAGTGAGAAACATACGATCAATGGCTGGACGACTTTGTTGGCGGTGAAATTGGAGAAGGCGGAGAGGTTACGGTGGTGTGAAGGAGACGAAGGGAGGAGACCTTCTCTAGAAAGCCATGAAGTTGGTTCTCCACCACCGAAGCCCAAGGCGTCATTTTCCTGCTCCAAATCGAAGTGCTGAGATGATTGATGATGCATTGTTGGATCTTTGATTTCTGGATTTGAAGTTGGATTAATGCTTTGAAATAGGGTTTGGACCAAGAGGGTGAGAGGGCAAAAAAAGGATGGAAACGTTGGGGCTGTTGATGGGTAGACAAAAAACAATGGGTAGACAAAAAACAAATACTCTTCTCACATATGTTTTGTCCAGCTCTTCGGTTAAAGATGTCTGCAGATATGGTTCGCAGACTTCAGACCTTTTACCTTTTAAAAAGCAAACACCACCTAAGAGTCCCCTTGCTAGTTGCTTACTTGCTTGTGTGCTCAATCTTCTTGGGCTTTTTGGTTTCAAAATGGGCTTTTTTGGTTACAAGATGGGCGTTTTCGTCTTCTAAGATATTTTTTCTAGATGGGCTTTTAGAGTGGTGATATCTGATTTATTGTCAATGCATATTATCATATTATGATACTATCTGGCTGGTGATAGTTTGCTGATGACAATGAGAGGGTAGACACTAGACACTAGCAAGCATTTAAACAACTTGAGGTGTTCTTTATTTATTTTTATTACAAGTAAATTACGGTTTTGGCCTGTGTGGCTTAATTTTTTTTTTTTTTAACTATTTTAACTCAAAATATAAGTTACTATCAATACAGCCCTTATGGTTTAAATAACTAAGTAACTAACGGTTTTGGCTCCCAAACTTTCTTAATTCTAATGGTTAGTTTTTTACACAGCATGAGCTGCATTGATAAAATGTTTTATTTTTGGTTTATATAGTTAAAGCATTTAAATCACATGAGCCAAAACCGTATTTTATATTTTTATACTTTTATTACTATTACTAGGTTAGCCACTAGTGTATTACATGGGCTGATTCAAAAAATTATATTAAATAATACGAATTACTAAGTAAGGTTTAATAATTGTAAAATGATTATGTTGTTAAATTATATAATTAAGTTAATTTAGAAAATATACAGTTAATTTTATTGAGATTTAATAAGGAAATTTAATAAATTTGATCCAAATATCAAATTAATTAGTTTCATGTAAAAGTGAAAATACATATACACATTTGGGTATTTGGATAGAAAAATATGAAGGTAAAAATAGATAAAGTCATTTAAAATTTGAAAATTTCTAATAATTTCAAATAACTGTTTATTTACATGATTGAGATAAACATGATTTGAAAAAAATAGAAAACATTTATAATTATACAACAAAAATTGATGAAATTTGTTAAATTAAAAGTTCTTTTTTGAAAAGATGAATATACATTAATTAACAAATCACTATTAAAAAATATATATCAAAACCAATTCTTTCTTATCATTCAATTTTATATGCAAAGTTTTGAAGATAATATATTGTATTTAACATGACAATTTCTAAACATATTACATAAAATCATATAGAAAAAAATTCTAGCATTTTACTAACATTTGCAATATTAGTAAAATGACATTTTAAAATTAAACCTTTTATGTTTGAATCAACATACAAACCAAAATAGTAAATGTCAATATTAATGAATATGCATAAATAGTAAGCAAAATAATATTTGTTTTTTAGTGAAACATACAGTTTTAGTCTATTTTTAAAATTTACACATAAAATTGTATTTTCTGTTAATCATAAAAATCAATAAATGTTGTGATGTTGTGTCGTTGATGTATAGATATAAAGTTATATTTTTTATGAACCGTTTAAAAGATTTTTTCACTCTTTAAAGTATACATTTGAAAATAATTTTACATACTTTATTTTATAACTTTTATCAACTAAAAAGTTAAGATAAACTAAACATAAAATCAAATGAACTATCACAAATGTAAATTAAATATTAATATAAAAATAGATTAAATAATTTACTTCAATTGTTTTATTCTCTTTCAACTCCAAATTTCTCAAAGTATTATAAAATAATATTAAAAACACCATTTGTTTCAAACTCATTTACGTATATAGAGAAGAGACAAACAAATACATAAAAATAGCTTTACATCAAGTGAATAAATTTAACTTGTTCTAAACCAATAGTTATGGTAAAAATTTATGTGTTTGATATTATTACAATCATTAGTGAAATAGGAAGCACTAAAAATTTAAAACTATATATAATAAATAATGAATATTTAAACACCATAAAACTAAATTTTAAAATAAGGTGGTTGAAATCTTCTTATAATTTATTAAGTTTTAATAATTTACTAAAATAAAAAGATTTATATATTTTTTGCATTTAATTATATAATTTAATTATATAAAATCATTAGTTTAAATAAGAGATAGATATAATTTTTAACGTATAATGTAAAAAGGAGAGAAAAAATAAGATAGTGATTATTGGAATGACATGTGGCATTTTTTCTATTCTTTTATTAGGATAGATTTTGAACCTTTCGCATCTAATCCTACTCCTAAATCTACAAGTTGAGGTGAACCAAGAATCAGAAGAATTTTAGAGTAAGTTTCAGTAGCCAGTTAGGAGAAAGTTTCATCTTCTTATGTGAGCTCAATGACTTCATTAACACGTTGGAACCTTATTTTATCAGATTTTTCAAGCTCAATTAGTGTATAGATTAAAATGTAAAACTTTTCATAGAAAAAGGTATGATTCCCATGTAAATAAGCACCTCACCTTCAAACAATTTCTACAATGTGTATACAGTCCTTGTTACCCTATTTTTTCATGTTTTGAATCAGCTAGAGAGCAATCATAGCTCCTGGCTAGCAGGGGGTCCTAAAGCAAGTGCGGAAGATGCGACCGTACATGACCCATTTTTTTAAGGGCCCTAATTTTTTTACAATCCCCAAGTAGAGTCGTATGTATATGAAAATATAGAAACCAATGAAGTAATGACACATGTACATAAGTATTAATTAATTAGAATGATAAAAGAGAGAAATTTGCACAAACACTTAGACTTTTTACAATAATTACTAATAATTACTAATTGTGTCAATTTTTTAAAACTCGGATTTTTTTTAACGGTTAAGCTTACTTCTACATAAATTACATCATAATTACACTTTTAAATGAGATTGAACCTATGACCTCTCATTTAAAAACTTAGATGATATTCATATACTTTATTATTTAAAAAATTACACAAAAATCAAGAACCTTATAATCTTTGAGTAGTATTGCTTTATTTTTCTTTATAAATAAAATTCATTTCTAAAAGGTTGTGTGATACATAATGTTGCTATGTTATAAAATGTGCTGATATATTTTAATCCTTATTCTATATTATTTAGGTTATGTAGATATTAAAAGTTATAAAAACAGGTCAATTTACATCGTGCTGGTATTAAAAGACGTAACATTTTATATTGTATTTTAAGATAACGTGTTATAATCTCAAACGAATTATAAAATGTGATAACATTTGAAAATTATACATATATATATATAGAGAGAGAAATGATAATTTAAAAATCATTTTGAGTTGTGAAAACTATGTCGCTGTTCAAAAAAAAGTTGTGAAAACTATGAAAACTTTTATGTATCATGCAATTTTTTTTTTCATTTTTTACTGATTTGTAACACGAATTTTTGAACTTTGAAAAAAAATATAAAAGGCACCGAGCCAATATTTAAAAAAAATTAGGAAACACCTTGCATGTCCCGTAATGCGGCACCCAAATGTTATGTATAGTGTTACAAAAAAATTCAAATATTCTTATAACATTTTCTTATTTTATGTATTAAAAATGAGTCAGATAATGTTACAATACATAAAACGAACGGATGTCTTATTTGGTCATTTCTACGCTCACACGGGTTTGAAAGGTGGAGGAGGGCAGTAAACGAATTGAACGAACACGAACGGACCCTTGTTCGTGTTTGTTCGTTTAACTTTCAACTTGTTCACTAACGGTTAACGAACGCTAACCGAACGAAAAATTTTGTTCGTGTTCATTCATTAAGGAATTTAGATTGTTCACGAACGTTAACGAACACATATTATTTAAACAATAAAAATCAACATTTTTATTCTCAAGCATTGGAAATAATCATTTATAAATATATAAATTAAAATTTAGTAGAATTAAACTAAAATAACTTAAATATTATGTTATTAAACTAAATTAAAAAATTAAAAAAATACAACATATTTAATGAATAAATATAATAAATAAACTTAACCGAACATAAAGGAACGTAAACGAACATGTTACCGAACATCAACGAACGCAAACAGTGTTTTCAAACCCGGACCGGACCGGCCGGTTAGACCGGGATTCGGAGTGTAGAGCGGGCCGGTTCTAGGCTCAAAACCGTTTTTGGGTGACCCGGCCGGTCGGACCGGCGAACCGGTGGTCGACCGTAAAAAACCGGTGGTCGACCGTAAAAAACCGGTGGTTGGACCGGAAAACCGGTGGTCGGACCGGTGATTGAACCGGTTTTTTTATTTTATTTTTAATTATTTTTATTTTTTTTGAATTTATATATATATATATATATATATTTATAAAATGTTTAAAAAATCATTCGGTTCTCAAATCCGGTCCGACCTCTGACCGGTAAGGAGACCGGTTCGATGTCCGGTCCGGTTATATGAAAACATTGAACGCAAATGAACGAACATGAGTTTGGTCAAAGAGTTTATTTAAAAGTTTATTTCATTCATATTATATTATATCTAAAAGTTCATTTTTATTTGTTTTTTTATCTCCTTCTTATATAGATGAAAAAAACATCAATTGATTAATATACTTGGCCAGATGTTTGGTCAAAGAGTTTCTAGCATTTAGAGATGAAAAATGTATCAATAAATCAATTCATTAGACAACCTGTGTGTTGCTTCTTAGCTTTTAGGAAATGTGAAAATTCATCTTTAGGGTTGAAATATAATAGCCCCTACTTAGTTTTTTGACAATTTGTTTTTCCATATCAGGGTGTCCCCAAATTTGTTGGGATTAGTCAATGCTTTTGTTTTTTCATATCTAGGCGGTAGCTGGTATATGTTGCTAATTAGTTGGGATAAATCAATGGGTTAAGGTGCCATAATTTATTTCTAATAACTTAGTTTGAGTTTTTTAATTTATAAATTCAATTACATGATTGATTTTTTATCTTATGTTATGCAAGTTTAAGGTTTACCCTCCTGTTGTCAGATTTGATGATCTCTACGGATTTGATGTTTGTAACTTTGTGCGCTTGTTGGAACACAAAAACTTATTATTACTTTAGAGTTTATGAATCTTATGCATTTAGATTATTATTATGATGGATTGATGATGTTTTTTTAAGTTTGAGCTTTGAAGTGTTTTATTTAAGTGTTATATTTACTAAAATGTTTGATTTTAGGAACCAAAATAGAGGAAAAAAATAAACAGCCAACATTCAAGTTGTTCGGGTTTTTCGAGTTGTTCGGGTTATTCGGGTGTATCCGAAATCCGAACCGAATCTTTTTTCCGGTTGTTCGAGTCGGATGTCATTCGGTCCATTTTGGGTCGGGTCGGGTCAGAACTAAAAAATTTCAAATCAGAATAACCCGATTCGAATAACTCGTAATCCGATCCGATGAACACCTCTAAACATGACCTATGTTCATGTTCATTTATTTAACTAAACGAACAAAAATAAACGAGCATTCCTACGAACGGTTCACGAATTATTTGCTGAACGTTTTGTTTGTTTACAGCTTTAGATGAAGCCTTGCTTATTTTCTTTTTAAACAACCAAATTTTGAATTTTATGATTAAGTAAAGATGATTTAATTTAATAAAGAGCCATCTTAGTCTTTAGCAGAGTGGTTTGATTTCTACCTTCAATCAAACAAAGAAAACGTGTTCTAACAACACCACCATCTTCTTCTCCTTGTACCCTAACTTCCGGTGGCATCATGCGTGAAGAAACCTCAGACATGGAAACCACCTTCATCTTCATCTTCAACATCTCATCTTCATGTGTTTCTCTACCTGCACAACCGGAAAGATGCTTCATTTTTCCAAAAAGGTAATGCTGCTAATTCCACTCTTTCATTACGATTGTTATATGGTAACTACGAATCTCTTTTGCCGGACTTGAAATTGAAATTTGCCGGATGAACTGCGCAAGACATCTTCTTCGTTATTATTCAACCCATCTTTTCAATCAAAGAATTCGATCTATGAAAGATGCTTCTGGGGTCACTAAGATTGATGAAGCCCTCCAACTGTTTGATGAAATGCTTCAAAGCAAACCGCCACCTTCCATAATCCAATTCTGTCAGCTTATTACTCTTATTGTAAAGATGAAACAATATTCCACTGCGCTTATACTCATTAACCAATTGAACTTCATGCGTATTCCTGCAAATATCTATACAATGAACATCTCTATTAACTGTCATTGCCGGCTGAATCAAGTTTTATATGGTTTTGCCTTACTAGCAACCATTTTCAAGCAGGGTCATACACCCAGTATGACCACCTATAACACTCTCATAAATGGGCTTGTTCTTGTTGATCGGGTTTTTGAAGCTGTTGAGTTGTTCAAGAAACTGATTAGAAATAAAGTTTGTGAGCCTGATCAAATTATGTTTGGAACCGTTATTAACGGGCTTTGTAAAGTAGGGCACACTAGCAAGGCCCTTGAATTGCTCCGCTTCATGGAATCTGGCTCATGTAAACCATGTGTAGTACACTACACTGCAGTCATTGATAGCCTTTGCAAAGACAAAATGGTTGATGATGCATTACAACTGTTTGCCAAGATGACTGATAAGGGCGTCCTTGCAAACGTTATCACTTACAACTCTTTGATTCAGGGTTTATGTAACTTTGGTCGACAGACAGAAGCTGCAAAAATGTTGAGAGAGATGGAGGAGACAGGAGTATATCCAGGAGTGGATACCTTTACTATCTTGGTAAATGAATTTTGCAAGCAAGGATCTGTGAAAGATGCAGAGCTTGCTGTACAGGAAATGGTACGAAGAGGAATACATCCAAATGTTATCACTTATAATTCACTAATTGATGGATACTGTTTACGTGGTGAAATGCATGAAGCAGAGAAAGTTCTTGATCGCATGGTGGAGAGGGATCTTGTGCCAGACATTGTAACATATAACAACCTGATAAATGGATACTGTAAGAAGAAGCAAATTGATAAGGCCATGAATCTTTTTCGAGAGGTCCAAAACAAGGGTTTGATTCCGGATGTTATTACTTACAATTGCATTTTGCAAGGCTTGTTTCAATCGAGGAATCCAGCAGAAGCTAGAGAACACTTTAACAAGATGCAAGCGCAGGGTATGGCTCCCGATATATGCACCTATCGTATCTTGTTCCATGGAATGTGTAATAATGGTCAGTGTTCTGATGCAATGACTCTCTTCCGTTCCTTGGGGAATAAAGGATTGATGAAAGATGTTGTGTTGTATAATATATTGATTGATGGTTGTAGCAAATCTGGGAAGCCTAACTTGGCTATGGATCTGTTTGATGAACTTTCTTTGAAAGGATTGCAACCAAATGTTAGGACCTATAATGTGATGATACGTGTATATTGCCAAGAGGGGTTATTGATCAAAGGTATGGAATTGTTTAGAAAGATGGAAGAGAATGGTTGTTTACCAAATAGCTTCACGTACAATGTCATTGTTCAAGAGTTGTTGAAGAAATATGAGAATCAAGAGGCAGCAAATTTTCTTGAAGAAATGATTAATCGAGGTTTTAAGGTTGATCTTGCTACTTTAGCAAATCTGATACCCCGGATCCCCAACGTGGGAAAAGATTCTTGTTTGCAAACTGTCATTCAAAAGCTAACAGGTGTAGAAACCAAAGATGGCAGAGTAACAAAATTATCATTCTGAACTTTTCATAAAGCAGTTTGGGTGTAGAAACCAAATTTATCTTCACTTCTATGGAAATTGATATTCTGGTTACAATTGGTTTCTTAGTGCACAAAGTTTCTGCAATGGTCATGTTCTAGTGTTTAAGCCCAATTAAAAGCATAATCTTAAAAATACCCATATAAAGTCAGTAATTTATAATTTGGGTCTGAGCCTAGTTATATCATCTAATAGTTTAAATATACAGATTGTGTTTGTATGTTACTCTTTTGAGAATGGCAAATAGAATATTACATTTACACACGCCAAGTAGAATCATATGTATATGAAAATTACACCAGAAGACATAATTGTATCTCTTAAAATTTAAAATAAAAACAAAAGTCGTACGTTTATTTCCAGATATACCTAATAAGAAAAAAAAATAATTTTTTTGCACCTTTGGACAAAAAAAAATTGCTCTTCGTGTCATTTTGTTTTGTCTTTAGCTTTTGTTAAACATGTATATATCGACTAGTTGCATACATTTTTTTGTGAAACGATCAGGTCTCAAACTTTGCACAAAACGGGAGTTAAATTAAGCACTAGATACACTTTCTTGGAATCCTAGATTGGTTTCTTTTTCAGATTAAAGCTGTTTTTCTAACAAGGCCATTTTTTGATAAGTTGGGAAAAGTTTGAAATTTTGCATCCAATTGCTACAACATTATCATTACTATGTGTATTGCAACCCAATGCTTCATCACTGATTTATTACCCATCAAGTCACCAATGCTTTAACAATATCATTAACCAATGTTTTGCATCTTTTTTCATACTTGGAATGAAGAACACTTTTTAAAATTTTGAGAAAGAAATTAAAGAATTGAACACCAGTAGTTGTAGCTTATGATTGCAATTACAATAGTTGAAGGTGTCTCGGTTTGTGCTGACTATGTGACTGCCAAGAGAAGATAAACACATGGCTCAACTCGAGAACCAACTAAACCGAAGGTTTATTTTAGCTAACAGTTTTATTATTCATAATATTACCCGCAACTTCCTCCGCGACTGCAAAACATATCTCAGAGAACATGACCGATCAATAGAAATATTCCAAAACTCCACTATTCTATACATTACACTAGATAGATACCATACTTATGGAATGCGACCTCGTTATTTGGGGCCCTATTCACCTCTTTGTGCTTCTATTGAATCGAGAAATAGGTTTGATTGTCCAGATCCATCCGCAAATACTTCCTTTGACCCTCATGAATATTAAAACAGTTTTTTCATGAATTTATAAACTACATACCAATATTTTCTTAAGAGAAAACAAACAAACAAAAAAAACTCATTGGTCAAAAAAACCCTTTATCATTGAGGATTTGAGGCTTTTTGAAACGAGCAACAAGAGTAACCATTAAACCCAAATGCTTCAACATAAATTAAATTAATACAATCTTTTACTTATCCAAACCGGTTCTATAGGTTTGACATCCTCATCTCCCAAACCGGTTTCCAAACCGAACCGGTTTTCACCCAAACCGGTTTTTGCCATTCGTTGACCAAACCGAATCGGTTCTCAAACTGAACCGGTTTGGAGGAAAAAAACCCGGTTCGTGCAACCTATGTTCTGGTGTTCAAGCCCAATTAAAAGCATGATCTTAAAAATCTTGCTATCTTAATAAATGATTCTAGTAAAATGCCACGTGACATACTCATATCCTTCCAAAAAGATTTCACATGAAACTACCAATTAATGACATTATATATAAATTGTTTACATAAGTACATTAAAATAATAATAATAATTAATAAATATTTAATTACCATCTAATTACAAAATTATTCAACTAATACAATTTTTTCTAATTTTTTAAATCAGTAGTATAAACTTAAATGCATTAAATCAAAAAATTCAAATAAAATTCATTTAAGTATGCAAATTATAGACGTTATAAAATTATATAATTTTATCCACAAACTCGTGTAATACACGAGTTTATAACCTAGTACCCATATAAAGTCTATAATTTATAATTTTGGTCTTAGCCTAGTTATATCATCAAATAGTTTAAATATACAGATTGTGATTGTATATTACTTGTAACGTTTACGAAATTTGTAATAACCATTTAATAAAGAAATTATGACGTCATTGGGAATTTTATTATTATTGATTGTATTTATGTATGATAAGATAATTAATTTTATAATAGATGTTATAAGATTTATAAACTATTTACAATTTTTATAAACAAATTTTTTAAAAATATATATATTTCTATAAACTTTATAAATAATACATATTAACAAAAAAAAATAATACTTTTTATCATAATATGACATTAAAATAATGTTTTTATAGAAATATAATAAATTTATATTAATTGTGAAGTGTGAATAAATTTTTAAATAATTTATAACAATTTAACAATGATTGATAAAAGTTTAGGGGGTAAAAAGTGTAAAAAAACTGAAAGTTTTATTTAAATAGAAAATGGGAGGGACCAAAGTTGACAAAACCCCAAAGATCTCACCTTCCTTACCCATCCTCCACAACCAGCCGACCCAAGACCCAAAAACCCGACCCATTCGACCGTTTCTCATTCTTGTGCGATTACAGCTGTTCACAGTAAAGAAAAATCAAATTTTAGCAAGGATATGATACGCGTAATCATTCCCAATCACTTTTAATGGCTATTAACAGCCATTAAAATGCAAATCGTTTCCAAGAATACGTTCAAACGACCGAAATTCAAATCGTGCATAAACGTGTATAAAAACCCAATTCATTCAACCAAAACAACCCTTTGAACATCACGAAACATTCTGTATACACAAACACAAGCTCGAAACTTCAAACGATCGCGAATCAAGACCTGTAAGTCCCGGTTCGATCGCATCTCCTTCTCTCAGTCGAACTCCAGTCAATCGTGATAAAAGGTAGGTCATTCGTATACTATTCTACTCGCCTTTCAAGCCTCAATGATAGCCCCATGATAATGGAAACTATCGAGTTCCATAGTAGTCGAATTCGATTGAGATCAAAACTAGGGCTCGGTTCCTTCTTTGTCTGATTTGGGGGAAGAAACCAGTGTTATGTTAAAAGTAATTGGAAATCGACTATTTCGCAGACTTAAGTCTAGATCAACTGGTTTAATCACTCGAGATTCATCCTTTAGATCGCGGGTTCGAACCTCTTAACCGGTTTTTGCCCCATTTTTTTGACATTTTAAACATTTTTTTTTTATTTTTAACTGCACAGAAAAATATTTTTTTATATACAATATTAATCTGTAAAAAAAAATGTTATATACTTAATATTTAATTATAACTTTTATTATCAATTATTTATTTACTCAATTATTTATTTGATTTATTTAAAATAAATTAACATTTACTTATTTATTTATTTTTATTTATTTACATAAATGAATAAGTTTTATAACTTATAACCCCTTATCCCATTTATTTATTTATTTATTTCCATGTTTTTAATTAAACATTTACATAATGGTAATGATAAAATAATTTAATAAGTTTTATAAATTTACATAAAATTTTAAGTAAGTTTTATAAATTTATTTACAACTCTTTACATCATTTACTTAGCTATTTATTTAGTTATTTACAACTCTTTATCGCATTTATTTAGTTATTTATTTATTTACAACTCTTTATTTCATTTATTTAGTTATTTATTTAATTATTTACAACTGTTAATCTCATTTATTTATTTATTTCTACTCATAAAACTATTCTTATTTACTTATAATAAATGTTATAAACATAATATCTAAATATGTTTATACAAGGATTATCAAAATAAATTGTTTTAAATCAATATTTAAATTTTTAAATAAATGTTTTAAAGTCAACATTTGTAATTTAGATATTTTATTATTTTCATTTAAATCATAATAAACCTAATGGTGTTTATTCAAAATAAATCAAACCCGTTGATCCTTTTAGAACTTAGATCCATAGAATGACATAGTTTTGTTAAACATATGCCTATTGAACTATTTAGGTGAACATTGACTTTGTGTTGGACATATTTGAACTATATTTGACAAAACATTGCAAAGGCTAGCTCACACACTAAGGTGAGTCTTCATAGCCCCTCTTTTACTATTTTTGTTTTAGGGGTGAAACATGCAACATATTTATTTCATTTACTTGTGAACTTAGCTAATGGCCTTATAGTTAGTGAACTTTAGCTAAGCATAGGCATTGATCACATTCATTTTAGTGACTATGATAGATCTATTGGACCGACCATCCCACCGTTGTTTGATTTACCCTTCGGGGGAGGCCCGCGGTGATAGTTTACTACTTGAGCATTTTTGTAATGCTAATCATAGGTCAATCATCATTTGTTGTCATTTGTTGATCTGCTTTACTTGCTAGTTCATTTTGACTATGATCATTATGCTTAGAGTTCACATATATCATTATCTACATCATTTTTATTAAACCTTTTGGTTTGAGTGTCAAAACCTATGAAACTCACCAACTCTTTGAGTTGACACTTGATTTTAACATGTTTCAGGTGAAAATGGAAAATAGCATTATTGAGCTGGGATTTAGTTTCATTTAATTTGAACTATGTATTGGGATTTGAATTTGAATTTGAATTTTGAATGATGTAATAGCTAGGTTTGAATTTATTTGACTATGTATTGAATGTTTGAATTAATATTGTATTGAATGTTTAGTTATGATTATTTACATCTTTATACCCTAAGCTATGGACAATCTACATTTCGTGTCACCCCGATGTTTTCGCCATCGGTCGGGGTGTTACATTACTCTTTTGAGAATGGCAAATAGAACACTACATTTACAACCCCAAATAGAATCATATGTATATGAAAATTCACACCAGAAGACATAATCGTATCTCTTAAAATACAAAAATAAAACAAAAGTAGTACGTTTATTTTCAGATATACCTATTAACTAAAAAATAATTTTTTGCATCTTTGGCCAAAAAATTACTCTTCATGTCAATTTCTTTTTTGTCTTCAGTTTTTGTTAAACATGAGAATATCGACTAGTTGCATACATCATTTTGTGAAACAATCAAGCCCCGAACTTTGCACAAAGTAGGAGTTAAATTAAGCACCAGATACGCCTTTTTGGAATCCTATATTGGTTTCTTTTCCAGATTAAAGCTATTTTTCTAACAAGTTGGGAAAATTTTGAAATTTTGCATCCAATTGGTACATAAACTTTATGTACCATTATACTTGATATTGGCTAAGAAACAAAAGCCCTAACCTATTGAGCTCTCATAATCACTTAATCAATTAGATTGGATCGAAAGGGGATCTTGGGTTCTTCGATCTGATATTGAATTATGGAAACAAATCCTTATGTGTTTTATAAACTTTAAACAAAAGAAACTCAATTCCAAAGCCAGATCAACCGGCAATCTAAACATCCAGAAACCGGCTGACCCGGTTTCGAATCCGGGCAGCAGCGGTATTATTTTATTTTATTTATTATTTACTTTTATCCATTTATCATTGACGTGTAAAAAAATAATAATAAATAATATTTTTTACATTTTAATTCAACAAGTTTTTTTAGATACATAAAAATGACACACTAAATTATTTTATGATTTGAAATTATAATTAATTAGTGTTTAAATAATAAATTTATTTAGATATTAATAAGAATTATCTGCTTAAAATTTATAAGATTTTATCAACAAATTTTAAATGAAATTTCTCTAAAACAAGCGTTTTAATCTTTAAACAATATCTAAAATAATTATTTAAATAACAAAATCTACAACTTTTATGTTAAAACCACAAAGTATGTAAAAGTTTATAAATGAAACATAGAATGCTTTTATAAGTAAATCATTTATAATCATTTATACTTTATAAAATTCATAAAACTCTCAATGACACAAATACTTATTGTTATTCCGAATATTATAGAAAACACAACAAAATTAAATATATATAATATTAATTAAATCTATTTATTCAACAAAGTTATATGAATTTTGGATTATTAAATAATTAAATATTCTATACACTATCATTCAAACTTAGATATATACATAAGTATTCCATATAATGCCATAGACTTAGATATACGATACTTGAACTTTAGGAATACCATATTTACTAAGAATTCCTTTAAACTTTAGGTTGAAGTGTGATCTTTGACTGAGAATTCAATCAAGCATATTGGATTAGTTACTCAATCCAAGTGAGTTTCACTCATACTCTCTCTTTTACATTTTGTACTTTTGGGATGTTACATATGTCGTTATTTAAAAAATAAGTTATTTTAGAGTCAAATACTATAGATGCAATGCTTTCAGTCTATTTGGTTTGAATTCGTGCTATGTGATTCTATTTGCTTTATGATGTTATGCTATACTATGTTATTCGATACCGAGTAGCCTAAGGTGTGTTAGATACCACATTCGCTTTGACTTTGGTCAAATGTGCTAAAAGGGCGAAAATGACAACTATGGGCAATCTTGTGAAAATACTTAGCCTTGTGCTTTGTATTAGAACGAGTTTTGAGACGATATAAACTATGGTAGACTTGTAGATATGCTAAGCTTTTTAGCTAAGTATTGAACGAGTTTGGAGACGAGATGTTCTATACACTTAATTGCAAACTAGTAGGATTTACATGCTAGAGTTTAAACTTATAGTCTAATTGAATTGCATCGTTTTCTTACGTATACTATATAAACTGTATGGAAAACTCACCAACTATTCATATAGTTGACCCAAATTTATTTTACATATGTAACAGGTTAATACGAAGACTATGGCAAAGACATAGGATAAACATAGTGGACTTAGTTAATTTGAATACTGTTAGATTTTTAGTTGTAATGTATATCATTGTATTTATTTCAATGTATGTAAAGATGCCTTGTATTCAGTGAATGTTTGTATTTGATTTTTAATATATGTAACGTATGTTTATTATTCAATGAATGATGTGTTGGTTTTGTAATAATGATGCATTAAATATTGAAACGTTATAATAGCACCATGAGCTAATGAACGGTCGTAGCTCACGCCCCGACGTATTCTGCCGCCGATCGGGGTGTGACATTAGGGAAAGAGTTGAATTAAGAGAAATTATGCCTTTACACATTGCGTCTTAGAACCAGATAACATATTTATTCACTAAACCATTGGGAGCTCAACAACTGTTTTTCTTACTTGACAAGTTGGGTGTTTGAAATCTTCACATTCCAACTTGAGGGGAGTAAAATATTTTATTTTATATAATGTTTATCTCGTTCCTGTTTTATCTCAGTGTTTATCTCAAGTTTATCAATTCGGGATAGTTTATCTCTTCATGATTAGATCAGTATATTGTAAACTTGACTTGTGAATGAATTAATCTTTTCTAGTATTGTACTTTTCAAATAATGATAGCTAGATGTCATACATATATAGATTAATATTTTATAAAGAAATACAAGTATCCTCTTAAAATAGAGTAGGTAGATATATATAAATATATATAGCAAGATTATTCTATAAAGTCTCTGTTTTGGTAAAAAGGATTTCTAACAACTCATATACCGACTAAATCATATTCCAATTGAGCTCACTTGTGACAATCCGAAATTTCCGGGTTAACCTCGTTAATCAGAAACTAACAGAAACTACACGAAACTTTACAAAAATCAAACCCGAGGGACTGGAATTGAATAAAATTAGTCCCAAAACACTTAAATTACAAAGATTAAATTTGTAAAGGATTGAAATAACCAATTTTGACTTTTACAAGTCAAAATTCGGCTAAATCAAGAGGGAATTCGAATTGGCACATTAATGCATTGTAATTAATTGAATTTAACCTTCATAATTATCATAATGATGATAATTAACAACCATTATACGCTATTGAATCATTAATGATTGAATTAAAACCAATTAAAACTCATAATGATGAACCGTTATTAAACAACTATAAAACCCATGCAATTCGACAAAAATTCTCACAATTGAACACCTAAATACTCTAATCGGCACCATTAGGGAAGCTTACATCCAACAATTCGATCCAAGAGGCAATGGGTAGTCAAAATCAATTGGAGGGTCGGCCGAACTCAAGTCAATAGTCGAATTTCATCAATACAACACCAAACCAGGTAAAAATTGGTTCCTACATAACATAAAAGGCTCGACTAAGCATAGCCCTATACTAATTTCATGTAACAACATCGAATTGATAAAGTTCTAATTCTAGGGTTCATCCTAGAAAACGTTTTGGGAATTTTTATTCAAACGAATTTACAAATCAAATTAAACCATATAGGGAGCTTTGTAATATCCTGTTAAATGATAAACCTATGACAATTTCATTAAATAAAACCGAATTGAAGGATTTTTAATGCTAGGGTTCTTGTATAATCGAATTTGGGGGTTTTGAATTAAATGAACTTTTTATGTAAATTAAACAACACATAGGATTCCGAAAATCATTGTTTAGTGAAAACCCCATGGATTTACAACTTAAAATAATCGGATTTAACGAAATTGAAGCAGGGGAAAAAGGGTTAGGTTCGAGTTAGATTGGGATATAAAAATCATATGATTTTGCTGATATGAATCAATTAAACACACACATGTACTCGTTTAGAACCATTGAACCAAAGCCCCATGGATTGGGGATGGATCGGATTCGATATCGGGTTCAATTGGAACCAAGTGGTTCGGTTAATACAACATAGGGGAACCGACTGTTTTAATGTTAAAACAATTGGGAGGTTCTGTTGCAAATGTTTATTGGGCTGACATGGTAAGTTGGTTGTATGGTGTGTGAGAGGTCGCGGGTTCGAGGCCGAGTCCCACCAGTTTTTGGATTTAAAACAAATTTTTGTATTTTAATCGTAACTCATTCATTTTAACTCCAAATTAATCCGTTCAAGTTTCGTTGGAACCGTAATGGAATCCCGAACAAAATAAAATAATAAAATTTATATTTTGACTCGAAAACAAACTCGCGTATAATTGCTTGTGTTTAAATGTAATCGTAAATACGAATATAATTTAAATAAACGAATTTAAAATCACATGTACCTTCTTATGAACGTTTCTAACAGTCTTAACATACGTGTGTTGACACGTATGTGATTTCAAACATGAAATGACATTCCGAATAACACAACGTTATTGTAAATAACATAGATTTTTAGTAGAAGATTATCTACGTGAATTCGCGAACACTTGCTCATTCAATTCGCATTATTAGGTGCGTACACGGCCCCATTTTTACATTTTACTGTTTTGGGGGAGAAAACATGTGCAAGCAAACGATTTTGGATACATATCACTTGCATGAGTTAACTGTTTACTATGAGTGTGCACATAACACTCAAAGTCCTTACATATTGAATCGTTTAATTTGCCGTAGTGCAAAGCGTGGTAGTTGAAGATAGATCTATTGGGTTTGACAAACCTCACTTGGTAGATGGGATCTACGCAAGTGTTTAACTAGCCAATTCAACATTACTATTGTTTGTGTTAGACAATAGTGGAAAGGAAAAACATGCAATAGCATGCAACAGTCAGCTTCGGTGTCAACCACTTATGTAAATAGTACAATGACTAGCTATCATGACTATGCAATGTGTGATTATGTTATCTGCAAACATTACATTTCAAACAGTTGTTCAAACATTGTGATTACATATACAAACCTATGTATGCATCAACCTTTGTGTTGACTTGATTTACATGTTTTCTCAGGACACTAAGGCACAAGCAAGGACAAGTAGGGATTAGGACGTTGAGTCTCATGCATATAGTTTATTTTGATTGTTGAATTAAAACACAGAACATTGTATTTATGGTTTGGAAACTGTTACATTTGGTTATTGGTTTCAAACGCTTACGCAAATGTTAAACTTTGATTTTACGAATTAAGACTGAATTATGTTTGAAAGCATATAGAGGTCTTTCGTTATGTGTAATGCCTGAGATCCTGGTTTGTCACGCCCTACACGGTGTGATTCCGTTAGTTGAAATTTCAAAGTGTGACATCACTCCAACAAAATTGGAATGGAATCGTCAAATTCTAAACCCTAAAACTAAATGTGAAAAACAATGACTAGCAGTAAAGACATGTGACGAGTAAAAGATACAGTTGAATAACCTAAATTCTAAAAGCTAAACCCTCAAAGTTAAACAAAAAATAAAATACAATAAAATATAAAGCTAAATCCCAAAGCTAGACCCTTAGTTATTAACTTTAAAGCTAAATCTTAAAGGCACAATTATGAGCATAAGACATAATAAGCTAGAAAACATAAATTATAAAACCTAAAACGTATATCATAAGATCTAAAGTCTAAAAGCCAAAGCATAAAGTTAAACTTTAACGCACAATGACAAGCAGGAAAAACAAAATAAAAATGACCAGAATAGACATATTGATGACGAATATAAAGATATAATGAACTAAAAAAACATAAATTCAATAACCTAAAAGGTATACCCTAAAGTATATACCAAACACTAAACTCTAAAATCTAAGATCGTATAGATTGTGGTGCCAGATCTAACGCTCCTAGAATCAATACAACTGGAGTTCGTTTAAGTTTATTTATAAGTGACTAAAAATCCTTTTCATCCTTTTCATACAGTGAACAAAAGCTGCAGTCTCACTTGTTTTCTTTTTAAACAACCAAATTTTGAATTTTTTGTTTTAAGTAAAGAAGATTTAATTTAATAAACAACCAGTTTGATTTCTACCTTTAATCAAACAAAGAAAACGTGTTCTAACAACACCACCATCTTCTTCACCTTGTACCCTAACTTCCGGTGGCATCATGCGTGAAGAAACCTCAGACATGGAAACCACCTTCATCTTCATCTTCAACATCTCATCTTCATGTGTTTCTCTACCTGCACAACCGGAAAGATGCTTCATTTTTCCAAAAAGGTAATGCTGCTAATTCCACTCTTTCATTACGATTGTTATATGGTAACTACTAATCTCCATTGCCGGACTTGAAATTGAAACTTGCCGGATGAACTGCGCAAGACATCTTCTTCGTTATTATTCAACCCATCTTTGTAATCAAAGAATTGGATCTATGAAAGATGCTTCTGGGGTCACTAAGATTGATGAAGCCCTCCAACTGTTTGATCAAATGCTTCTAAGACAACCTCTACCTTCCATCATCCAATTCTGTGAGCTGATTACTCTTATTGTAAAGATGAAACAATATTCCACTGCGCTTATACTCATTAACCAATTGAAGTTGATGCGTATTCCTGCAAATATCTATACAATGAACATCTCTATTAACTGTCATTGCCGGCTGAATCAAGTTTTTTATGGTTTTGCCTTACTAGCAACCATTTTCAAACAGGGGCATCCACCCGATATGGCCACCTATAACACCCTCATAAATGGGCTTGTTCTTGCTGATCGGGTTTCCGAAGCTGTTGAGTTGTTCAAGAAACTGATTAGAAATAAAGTTTGTGAGCCTGATCAAATTATGTTTGGAACCGTTATTAACGGGCTTTGTAAAGTAGGGCACACTAGCAAGGCCCTTGAATTGCTCCGCCTCATGGAATCTGGCTCATGTAAACCATGTGTAGTACACTACACTGCAGTCATTGATAGCCTTTGCAAAGACAAAATGGTTGATGATGCATTACAACTGTTTGCCAAGATGACTGATAAGGGCGTCCTTGCAAACGTTATCACTTACAACTCTTTGATTCAGGGTTTATGTAACTTTGGTCGACAGACAGAAGCTGCAAAAATGTTGAGAGAGATGGAGGAGAAAGGAGTATATCCAGGAGTGGATACCTTTAATATCTTGGTAAATGAATTTTGCAAACAAGGATCTGTGAAAGATGCAGAGCTTGCTGTACATGAAATGGTACGAAGAGGAATACATCCAGATGCTATCACTTATAGTTCACTAATTGATGGATACTGTTTACGTGGTGAAATGCATGAAGCAGAGAAAGTTCTTGATGTCATGGTGGAGAGGGATCTTGTGCCAAGCATTGTAACATATAACAGCCTGATAAATGGATACTGTAAGAAGAAGCAAATTGATAAGGCCATGAATCTTTTTCGAGAGGTCCAAAACAAGGGTTTGATTCCAGATGTTATTACTTACAATTGCATTTTGCAAGGCTTGTTTCAATCGAGGAACCCTGCAGAAGCTAGAGAACACTTTAACAAGATGCAAGCAAAGGGTATGGCTCCCGATATATGCACCTATCGTATCTTGTTCCATGGAATGTGTAATAATGGTAAGTGTTCTGATGCAATGGCTCTCTTCCGTTCCATGGGGAATACAGAACTGATGAAAGATGTTGGGTTGTATACCATATTGATTGATGGTTGTAGCAAATCTGGGAGGCCTAACTTGGCTATGGATCTGTTTGATGAACTTTCTTTGAAAGGATTGAAACTGGATGATAGGATCTATGTGGTGATGATACGTGTATATTGCCAAGAAGGGTTGTTGATGAAAGGTATGGAATTGTTTAGAAAGATGGTAGATAATGGGTGCGTACCAAATAGCATCACGTACAATGTCATTATTCGAGAGTTGTTGAAGAAAAATGAGAATCAAGAGGCAGCAAATTTTCTTGAAGAAATGATTAATCAAGGTTTTAAGATTGATCCTGCTACTTTAGAGAATCTAATTCCCCGGATCCCCAACGTGGGAAAAGATTCTTGTTTGCGAACTATCATTCAAAAGCTAACAGGTGTAGAAACCAAAGATGGCAGAGTAACAAATTTATCTTCTTGATTCATTTCCTGAACTTGTCATAATGCAGTTTGGGTGTTTGCTTTAATTACGAGGAACAACTAACTGTTGAAGACGAATATGATGAGGAGGATGTGACTCATATTGAAGCTCAAGGAAAGTTCTAGAATCAGGCGGCTCATAAGCCTTGAATTGGCGATGAGGAGGTAGCCTTGCCAATGCTTGTTTTGGCTTATAGTTGTTGAGCATTTCATAAGCAAGTTGGCAGTAGCAACCAAAAATGTCACCAACTCAATTTGAGGAAAAAATTCTCGTTTTCCAACAAACATTCAAAAGCTAAAAAGTGTAAGAAAAATGGTAGGATATATAGTTTAGCTTCTTGGTTAATTTCTTAAATTGATCAAAATACGATTCGGGTATTTGTTCTTATCGTTGCTTTCTTGCTTAACGCCTCATTTGCGGTGTACACATATAGTGTATATATGTGTGGGCCATCAAGAGGCCAAAGTAAAATTACACTAATTTTAACGTTATTTTACTTATTTTTGTGAAAATAACGTTAAATATGTTGGGATGATCAACTTCATTTCAAACGATAACTTTGAGCCGGGGACTCGTTTGGAGCAACCTCTCTATCTCAACTATGATAGAGGTAAGGCTTGTGTCTATCTTCCCCCAGACCCTACTGAAAAGTGAGAATATACCGGGTAAGTTTGTTTCTTTGTTGTTTTCTTGCTTGGAGTTGCCGTAGACCATGATTATAAAAAAAAGTCAACTGACTTTTGTTGTTTTGGAAGATATATCAGATACCTCATCATAGCGTTGGATTTATATTAAAACATGCAACACTATTATACAATGTTTTTTTCTCAATTTGTTACTTTTATTAACAAGTATTGTATTAAAACAGGTGAGTTGGGAAGTATGTGATACTAGGTTTGGGTCATTTTAAATTTTTTCAGGTCAAAACATATATTTGATCAAAATCAAATAAGGTTTAATACTTTAATTGGTCGTTTTCAAAACAAAGTATGAACATACTCAGCATAATTTTATCCATGATAGAGGTATCTGTAAGGTGTAAAAAAATGTGATACAGACAAACCCTTTTACTAAAATTCCCATCTCCAAAACCTCTATTTTATTTACTTATTTATTTATTCACTTATTACAACACCGTATAGGTTAGTGTAAGTACGGAAATCCATACAAAATAAAATATATTTAGAATAATCAGGGCAAGCAATAGAATATTAGAATCAATAGATTTTTTTTCAACGGCAAAAGTCTCAATCGTGTGAACCCACTGTTTTCAGGCCATGTCATCAAGGTCTAGTCACCTGGACCTTTTATAAGCCACCACAACCACCCCAGGAGGAAACCTCACTGAGAAAACCCCCGAACCACATCAGACCCTTTTTTGCCGCGGGAGGGATTTGAATCCAAGACCTCCCATTTGGAAGAATTCCAGAATACTCTAGAATGCAATTTTAGTAAATAACAACAATAATAGCACTATCTATGCCAATGCCAAATTACCGGCGTGTCTAAGCCAAAGATTTTAAACTGGTTGATAAAGACCTATCGGGTTTCTTCTTAAACAAAAATAAATACAAGTTTGTGGAAATGTCAAGAAAATGGTGTTATTATATAAAATAAATGTTGTTTTATTTAAATTAGCAGAAACGAATCGTCTCATATTATTAAGATAAATGAAAGTGGAAACATGTCAAATAGGTTAACTATGACGTTGATTGTGAATTTTTGAATTAAATCTGTAGAGAATATCACAAAATACGAAAACGATTTTATCACTGGATGAACTAAAGTCATGGATCACAATGTTAGATCAAACTATTAGTGGTTCACCCAGATATTTGATCGGATAAAATTCAATTCGCAATACAAGAATTAGTAAGAAATTGCATTGTTTATGAATGAACCAGAGTAAAATGATCGATCATAGATTTCTTGGATAAATGCAGAATTGGAAACTGCCTTCAGGGAGTTTTCAAGTTTCATTTCTTCTAAATTTGCCATTAAACTAATATTGCGAATTTTATATCAAAATGTGACACCCCGTAATTTTCAGGTCAGCTTTTAATTTAATTAAATGTTTATTTTATTAACATTTGCATACGCTGCACTAGAATTAGTTTAATTTAGTGTGACACGTGACGTGATAGTACAAACACAGTCGCAAACACGATAATTCGATTAATTATCAAAAAATGCACACACATGTCGAATAATTCACGAATGTTGGTGAACGTTGAACAAAACAAATAATTAAACACTAATTAGTTCACAATTGATCAAACATTGAGCAAATTAAACTCAAACAATGTGTTATAAACGAGAAACGTACGAAAATCGAATCAAACGATGAAATTGGGCCAATTGGGCTCTCCAGGCAGTCTTCGCGGTACGCCAAGGACCCTGGTTTGGGCCTCAGCGGTACGCGAAGGATGGGCGGGAGGATTTGAATCCTCCGAAGACCGATCAACTCCAGGCTTGGCGGTACGTGACGTGTTTCAGGAAGCAACCCGATTAACATATTCATCGCGGTATGCCAAGACCCCAAAAGGGAAGTCTTGGCGGTACGAGAGGCCGCCAAATCGCATAAAAAATCTTTATAAGTCACTCAAATACTTTCTGCCACCCCCACTCATTATCTTCGAAACTAGAAGCTACCACCCGACCTGAAACCCTTTCAAACACTCTTTATGTAAACCCCGACCGATGGCGGATACGTCGGGATGCCATGAGGGATGTGTAGATTGTTCATAAGCTCTTGGGCATCTAATTAAATCATCACATATCAATTAATCAACCAAATTAATTACATCAAAAATCGTGTTCATCGTGAATTAGTTACATCAAATACACAAAAGATTTAGCTAAATTGACTAAACTCTAGTCTCCAGAATTTCAGTTATTTTAGCTAAGTTATTCATGAAATGCCTCGTGATCGAACCATGAGCTAAACAATAACTGGCCAATGAACCGACCGATGATCCGAACCATGACTCAATCCATGACCCATGACTCGAACCACAACCCGACCCGACCAATGATTCGACCAATGATTAAACCACGACTCTACTCATAATTTGTATTCCATTCATTCATCTTCTTATATCTACCCAACAACAAGAAGTAAAAAATCATTTTATTACCAGATGTAACCAAACATGTCAATGGAATGGTAATGATCCATTTCATTCCCACGTCCATTCCATTCCCTCTTTCATTCCATTCCCCAGTCCATTCCATTCATTTATACCAAACAGACCCCTAATCCTTTTCCATTCCAAACCACAATTCATAATCTGTGAATTCAACTGCGATAAACTCTCTGGTTCTGTTTAGTTGTGTTTCAACTAAACTTCCCATGGTTTATGTATATATTAATATGTTCTCAATATGTATACCAATATCAGTAGTAACATCCAGTAATTCATCATCAATAATAATTATCATATCAGGTCGTAACAGTACAACTACACCTGTACGAACAACCCAAAATACAGTGATGTTACACTCTACAACCTTTGGAACCCAGAAACTACCATTTTTGAAGCTTGCATTGAAGATTTGAAGACCCAAGAAGCCTAGGAGGACTTCGTAGCACCTTCCAACCATTTTCACCTGCTGTGGAGCCAACCTTAACCATTCCAGGAAAACTATCAGCTGTCCAAGCTTCATCTTGACCTTCTTGAACCTTCTAAGGTAGTTTCAATGGCTATTTTGCACATTCAACACCTAAAAGCACCCATGCAAGTCATAAGGGTTACATGCACCAATAAATCACTCACATGCACGAATTTTGCTCTAACAAATCTATGATTTCCTGATAATGTGATTGATTTGAAACTATAGAATTGATCTATGATGCTTTTATATTGGGTTTTGATGATAAGGATGTAGTTTGGGTTATAGTTCTATGAGATAACCATTTTCATTGACATGCATGTATGATCTATAATGATCTAAGATAGTTTGAATATGATTATGTGATTTTGATGATATTGGGGATGTTTGTATTGAAAATCATTGAGATCTAGGTTCATTTGATGTTGATTCGGGCATAGTTACTATTAATAGTAACTTTTGTATTACACATTTTGCTAGATAATGAGCTTGATGAAATAAACATATTAAAATGATGATTTGTGGATAATAATGATGATATTTGTGCAAAAGATTGTTTTGATTTGTCGAAATGAACTATTTTAACTTAAGTTTCTAAATATAGTAACTTTACTAACAAAACTCTTACATGCATGTGTATTTTAGAGATGATTTAATAATTTTAGTATGATGATGTTCATGTGAATCTATTCGAATGGTTAAGTTGATTTAGAGTGATGATTATTGAGAAACTTTCCATTTTAGGAAACTTTATTTGGGTATTTTCATGAGTAGAATATTTGGACTCGCTTCGGTAATGATAAATGACATAAAATGTCATATTTTGATGTTATGTGCAATTGTTGAATGATTTTTGTAGCTAGCATGTCAAATATAGAAACTTTCTATTTTTAGTAACTTTAATTACTAAAAATAGACTTATGTGCTATTTGATCGTATGTAACAACGTGCTAAGTGTTAACATGCTCGCTTAGGCTAAACAAGCATGCTAGAACTATTAAAATGAATTTTATGCAAACTTACTAAAAATGAAAACTTACTATAAATAGTAAGTTGCACATTAACGTGACTTACGTGCTTACTATGAACAATAACAAACATTGTACAAACAATAACAAACGCAAGGTTCACAAACATGGTCAAACACGATCAAACATGGTCGAGCATGGACAAACATAACAACCTTGGGTTGTTGAGCACAAAAATGAACACGCACACAAACATGAACTTATAAATCCTATGTGATATAAGTAACCTGTTACAGACGCAACGAACAAGTTAGGAGCTTACGCGTTTACCACACAGGTGAGTTGACGGCCCCACTTTTAAACTGTTTTACAAACTATCAAACTAGGAGGAGAATGCATGTTGTTTAGTCAAACTTTATTTGTACGAACATATTGTGTATACTGGTTTATTGGACAAAAATTAAGTGTTGTATCGTAACAAAGTCCTCACACAGTCTTACCGTTAATTTATTCACAACGAGGTGAGTGTAGATAGTACTATTGGGCGTGACGAACCCCACGCGGCGCCAACTCTGACTGGATGTCAGGACGCGTGTAATCTCAACCCATCGTCTATGTCATAACGATAGGCATGGCGGAGGCTAGAACAAACAAGTCTAGTTCGGTAGAGACGCAACTGACACTTGGAGCCTAAGGCTCGAAACAAACATTAAATAAACATCATGACACTTGACAAACATTATTTTGCTTATGTACTGATATTAAAATCTGTGAACTCACCAACCAATGTGCTGACACTTTTTCTTAACATGTATTCTCAGGTAACTAGCGGCTTGCACACAAAACATGAATTCACCTAAGAGAAAGGGCACAAGACATGCATGCATTCATTTTGTGTCGTTTTGAAAACAAACAATTTTTTATTTCATTATGTCATGTTAAACAATGCAGTGTCTGTTAATTATTTATGCTAAAATTGAAATAACTTTACTTTCTGCTGCACTAACATTGTTTAATCCTCTGCATGTTTAATTAATCAGTTTGGTTAATGTTGTTATTTCAAACGTGTTTTTAAACGTATATATGGTCGTTCTATGGGACTAAGAGCTGTGATTCTGGCCATGTCACACCCAACGGTCTTACACAGCGAGTGAGAATTCAGGGTGTGACACAAAGACTGAGAATAGATCCAATAGACATTAAAGATGTTTAAAGTAATAAGCTTTCTTAGAGGCAAATGTAAGTCACCGATATTACAATTAAATGTGTTTAGATGGGAATGACCTGTATACATGTTTTGATAATAACATGTAGTTGGATATGCCATTTAGATATGATATTGCATAAGGATGATTTACAAAGGGTGTGGACATTCTTTATGAATTTATATTGTGAGTTTGATTACACAATGGTATGTAATATATGATTAAGTTTATTTGGGTCAGAATGACGTTAAGAAGTATTACACTTATGACTTATTGAGTGATATTGATAGTTGAATGTGATTATAATTGAAATACACTTGTATGTGGTAGATGATTATTTGATTAAGCGTATTAGGATAAAAATGACCCATTAAGAATTAAAGAATCAATGAGGCAGTGCCTCAATGGTACCTTAAGAATCTTTTAAATATGAGGTCTTGGGTTCAAATCTCTCCCGCAATGAAAAAATGGTCTGAGGGTGGTCAGGGTTTTTTCCAGTGGAGTCTCCTTCTGGAGTGGTTGTGGTGGCTCATGGGAGGTCAAAATTACTAGACTTTGGTGACATGACCTGAAAACAAGGGTTCACACGATTGAGACCTTTCGCCGTATTAAAATCCGTAATTAGGTAGAAGATAAATATGCGCTAGAATGTGTCTTGCGTAGGTGTGACCCATTAGCTTGTAGATAAGTTTCAAGCATATGAATATGTAAAGTCGCATTGTTTAATGTGATAGAAATAATTCACAAGTGATATGAGCATCTATGTTGAACTTATTAGCTTAAGAGGATTCACAATTGGTGAACATGTATTATAGTAATATTGATTCGAGGAGATTCACAACTGATGTGAAATCTTTAGTGAAGTTCTTGGTTTTAAATAACTCACAAATGACGTGAACATCCATGTTGAAGTCATTGTTTGAAATGATTCACAAATGATGTGAACATCTTTATTTATTTATTTATTTATAATACTAGACAGTCTACATGAATGTGGATGTATATATAGGCTTGTATTGATATCTTTGTTGTGTTTACAAGTTTGAGTAATTTGAATGGAAATAACATCTTTATTTATTTATTTACTATGTCAATACCCCGTGTATTACACGAGTTAAATAAAAAAAATAATAAATGGTCGATAATAATAATAGTTTATATAGTTTAATACATAAACAATCAAATAATTATTTATTTAAACACTAAGTTTATCAAAGTTTGTTTTTTTGAATATTTCATTTTAAAAAACAATTATTGAATATTTTATATTTAATAATAATTTGGATCCTAAAAAAATATACTCTTTTAAAATAAATATATATTTAATGCTTTAAAAACCTTTTAAATTAAAAAATGTATAAAAGCATATTTAATATTTAATATTTAATATTATTATTTTTGAATATAGATGCATTTAATAGGAGAGAGATGCGGGAAAATTTTTATAAAAATAATCTAAGAAACTGACATGTGGCATATTTTATTTTAATTTATTAATATAGATAGATAATATGTTGATTGATGGTTGGGCATTGTTCATAAAATTTAGGGAAAATTGCCAAAATAATCATTGTTGACCACATGTTTACCAAAATAATCACACAGATTCCGGCGTCTAAGACGTCCATTCGTCCCTTTAGACGCCCATTTTGTGTACTTTTTTACAACATACGGGCCCACATGTCAGCGGCTTTGTCGGGGTGTCTAAGACTCCTTTTCTACCGGCGTCTTAGACGCCGACTTAGACGCCCCTTTAGACGCCCTTTTTCTGTTTAAGACTCCTTTTTCTACCGGCGTCTAAAGGTGTCTAAGACGCCGGTTGAAAAGGAGTCTTAGACACCCCGACAAAGCCGCCGACATGTGGGCCCGTGTGTTCAAAAAAGTACACAAAATGGGCGTCTAAGTCGGCGTCTAAATGGGTGTCTTAGACGCCCGTAGAAAAGTAGTCTTAGAAACCCCGACAAAGCCGCCGACATGTGGGCCCGTATGTTGTAAAAAAGTACACAAAATGGGCGTCTAAATGGGAGTCTTAGACGCCGGAATCTGTGTGATCATTTTGGTAATTTTTTGGTCAACATTGATCAAATTGGTAATTTTCCCTAAAATTAATGATTTGAACTTGTTGGAACTTCTTTTGATATGCTCTTGGTTGTTTTGGTTTGCATCTAAAAGGATAGAATGATTGGAATTGAGATGGGATTATTTGGAACACGAAAAATAGCCAAAGACCTAGATTATTATACGCTAGCCTAGAATCTAGAGTTTCATACACAGTAAGCCTTCTTTAAGACGCCAATGTCATATGCCAGGTGTTGTTTGATGCCTTCTTTCATTGTTTTGATCGAATGAAACCGGAAATACTCGATGGTTGACCTACTTAATTTTTAAACTAATGGGTGATATAATATTGGGTTTACATGTCCTAAATACGTGGGAAAAGATTCTTGTTTGCGAACTGTCATTCAAAAGCTAACAGGTGTTGAAACCAAAGATGGCAGAGTAACAAAATTATCTTCCTGAACCTGTCTTAAACCAGTTTGGGTATAGAAACCAAATTTATCTTCACTTCTATGGAAATTGGTATTCTGGTTATAGTTGGTTTCTTTTGTGCCCAAAACTGAAACTAAATTTATTGTAGATCTCGAATGACGTCTAGATGGATGATGCAACTGTACATTAAGATTGCATTCATCAACTTGGAAGTTGGAATGAAGAGCACTATTTAAAAATTTGAGAAAGAAATTAAAGAATTTAACACCAATAGTTGTAGCTTATGATTGCAATAACAATAGTTGAAGGTGTCTCGGTTTGTGCTGACCAACAGTAATACTCCAACACTCCACTATTCCATACATTACACTAGATAGATACCATACTTATGGAATGCAATCTCGTTAATTGGGATTCTATTCACCTCTTAGACTTCTATTGAATCGAGAAATATGTTTGATTGTCCAGACCCACCCGAAAATACTTCTTTTGACCCTCTTAAAATTCACAACAAGAAAAATTCACACCGGAAGACATAATTGTATATCTTAAAATACAAAATAAAAACAAAAGTAGTACGTTTATTTTAAGATATACCCAATAAGAAAAAAAATATTGTTTTGCACATCTTTGGCCAACAAATTGCTCTTCATTTCAATTTGTTTTTTGTCTTCAGTTTTTCTGTTTTTGTTAAACATGAGAATATCGACAGGTTTTGATCAAAACTGCTTTACGTGACATTTGACCTGGTCATGGTTTTAAACCATGGGAAAACCTCTTACACAAATATGTTGGGTAAGGTTGCATACATCTTTTTGAGAAACGGTAAGACCTCGAACTTTGCACAAAACGGGAGTTAAGTCAAGCAAAAGATACGTCTTCTTAGAATCCTACATTGGTTTCTTTTCCAGATTCAAGTTATTTTTCTAACAAGGCCATTTTTTGTTGAGTTGGGAAAAGTTTTGAAATTTTGCATCCAATTGCTACAACATTATCATTACTCGGTATTACAGTCAAATGCTTCATCACTGATTTATTAGGGGAGAGGTTATCTACACATCCTAAAAATATATTTTAACATCCCCTGTCAAGTATACGCCTCGTATTGGTCACTACTAGGCGTATAGCCACCTCAAAGTGGTCACTACGAGGCGTATAAGGGTTCAATCATTGACACTGAGACCCAAATCATTGGTACTGACACATAATGATTACCTCTCAATACTCCCAGTATTGACCAATAGTTGACGTATTAGGGTGTGAGGTGTGGTAGTGGGGTGTGTGAATAACACCACCCATTATTAGCCACCAAGTCACCGCTTTAACAACATCATTAACCAATGTTATGCGCCTTGTTTCATATTGTGATGCAGACTGTTTAAGGTGTGCCTTTGCTTGACATTCCAGAACATGCTATTTACTGTTACTAGGAGGGGTTCATGTGTCATAAAAAGACGTAATGATCTAGAAAGCATAAATTATGGAACCTAAAACTTATATCATAATATCTAAAGCCTAAAAGCCAAAGCATAAAGTTAAACATTAACGAACAATGACAAGCTGGAAAAGCAAAATGAAGATGAGTATAAAAGATATATAGATGACCAACATTGTTGAGATTGTCCTGCCAGATATAATGCTGCTAGAATCAATACAATTGGAGTTCACTTAAGCTTATTTATAAGTGATCATTTTCACCCTTTTTGCTAGACACCATCAATGTGTGATGTGTGTGTATACGTGTGTGTGTGGTATGTTTTTATACGAAGTAAAATTTTAATAACAAAATATAGCAATCAATGCAATGACGACACGCGTAAATGGGTGTTAATTACTTCGAAGGGTAAAAGTGGAAATTTGAACACATAGTTGACTTTTCTCAATAAATACTAATTTCACCATGTTTTAAAAAAACTCAAATGATTTTCATATACTTTATTAACTATAAATTACTCCAAAATCAAGAACCTTATAATATTTGAGTAGTGTTGCTATATATTTTTTATCATTTCTATGTACGCAAAAGATGAAAAGACACATGTTCGAAAGCTGGAGTCTCACTTATTTTCATTTAATTTTGAATTTTATGTTTTTAGTAAAGAAGATTAAATTTAATAAAGAACCACTTTAGTCTTTAGCAATAAGCACAGTACGTGGTTTCATTCTACCTTTGATCAAACATAGAAAACGTGGTCCAACAACACCTCCGTATACCCCAAACCAACCCAACTTCCGGTGGCATCATGCGTGAAGACATGAAAACCATCTTCATCTTCGTCTTCAATTTCTCATCTTTGTGTGTTTCTCCATCTACACAACCTGAAAGATGCTTCATTTTTCCAAAAAGGTAATGCTGCTAATTCCACTCTTTCATTACGATTGTTATATGGTACCTACGAATCTCCATTGCCGGGCTTGAGATTGAAGCTTTCCGGATGAACTGCGCAAGACATCTTCTTCGTTATTATTCAACCCATCTTTTCAATCAAAGAATTCGATCTATGAAAGATGCTTCTGGGGTCACTAAGATTGATGAAGCCCTCCAACTGTTTGATGAAATGCTTCAAAGCAAACCGCCACCTTCCATCATCCTGTTCAATCAGCTTATTACTCTTATTGTAAAGATGAAACAATATTCCACTGCGCTTATACTCATTAACCAATTGAAGTTGATGCGTATTCCTGCAAATATCTATACAATGAACATCTCTATTAACTGTCATTGCCGGCTGAATCAAGTTTTTTATGGTTTTGCCTTACTAGCAACTATTTTCAAGCAGGGTCATCCACCCAATATGACAACCTATAGCACCCTCATACATGGGCTTGTTGTTGTTGATCGGGTTTTTGAAGCTGTTGAGTTGTTCAAGAAACTGATTAGAAATAAAGTTTGTGAGCCTGATAAATTTATGTTTGGAATCATTATCAATGGGATTTGTAAAGTAGGGCACACTAGCAAGGCCCTTGAATTGCTCCGCTTCATGGAATCTGGCTCATGTAAACCATGTGTAGTACACTACACTGCAGTCATTGATAGCCTTTTCAAAGACAAAATGGTTGATGATGCATTACTACTGTTTGCCAAGATGACTGATAAGGGCGTCCTTGCAAACGTTATCACTTATAACTCTTTGATTCAGGGTTTATGTAACTTTGGTCGACAGACAGAAGCTGCAAAAATGTTGAGAGAGATGGAGGAGAGTTAAACAGAGAATATGTATAATTGTTGTTGTATATAATCAATTGAGGAATACAATGTATATATAGTGTACATTTGACCCTTGAGATACTAGAATACATAACAACCCTTAAACAATAACTATCTAATTAATTACGGAACCCTTGAGATACTAGAATACATAACAACCCTTAAACAATAACTATCTAATTAATTATTAGACTAATAGTTGTCTAATATCCCCCCTCAAGCTAAGGCCGGGAAGCGACTCTTAGCTTGGACCGTAAGTTCAGGAATCTCTGAGAAGGCAGCGGCTTTGTGAAGACATCTGCGATCTGGTCATCTGTAGAGATGAATTGGACGGACAGCTGATGTTTGGCAACTTTTTCTCGAACAAAATGGAAGTCCACTTCAACATGCTTTGTACGCGCATGGAAGACTGGATTGGCTGATAAGTACGTAGCACCCAAATTATCACACCATAAGGTAGGTACAGTCTGGATTGGAACATGTAACTCCTGCAGAAGTGTTTGTAACCATGTGAGCTCAGCGACAACATCAGCTAGAGCTTTGTATTCGGATTCTGTAGATGACCGAGAGACGGTTTTCTGTTTTCGTGCAGACCAGGATACAAGATTCGTTTCTAGGTAGATAGCATAGCCCCCGGTGGATCGACGGTCATCGGGACAACCAGCCCAGTCCGCATCAGAAAAGGCTGTCAAGGTATTGAAAGTTGCATCGGCATAGGCATGAAGAACTGGAGAGGAGTTTTGCTGAACTAAAAGACCATACGAAATGGTACCCTTTAAGTATCTCAAGATACGCTTGACAGTGGACCAGTGGTTAGTGGTGGGGAAATGCATGAACTGACAGACTTTGTTGACTGCATAGGAGATGTCCGGACGGCTCAGGGTGGCATACTGTAGAGCCCCAACCACCTGGCGGTATCTGGCCGGGTTATCAAATGGGGGACTGTCACCCAGGGCTAGATTAGCCGAAGTGGAGATGGGAGAGGAGAGTGGTTTGGAATCTGTGAGGCCAGCTTTCTGTAGTAGTTCCAGGATGTATTTTTGTTGAGACAAAAGGATGTCCGGACCTTTCTGAAGCACCTCGACACCCAAGAAATAAGATAAACGACCCATATCCTGGACCGGGAAGGAATGGCCAAGCTGCTGAACCACTGTGTCTATAACCTGTGGGTTATTGCCTGTCAGAACGATATCATCCACATAAACAAGCATGTAAAGGAGAGTACCCCCTGAAGAGTAAACAAACAGGTACGGATCAGTTTTGGATCCCTGAAAACCAAGCTTGTGAAGCGTGGTAGATAACTGATGAAACCAAGCCCGTGGCGCTTGTTTGAGGCCATATAGGGACTTGTGAAGAAGGCAGACGTGGTCTGGCTTGGCCGGGTCAACAAAACCTGGTGGTTGTTGTAGATACACAGTCTCCTGTAGATCCCCATGTAGAAAAGCGTTTTGGATGTCCAACTGTCGAAGAGGCCACTGTTGGGTAACCGCCAAAGATAACACTAAGCGAATTGTAGTAGCCTTAACAACAGGGCTGAAAGTGTCAGCATAATCGATGCCTTGTTGAGGAATACAATGTATATATAGTGTACATTTGACCCTTGAGTACTAGAATACATAACAACCCTTAAACAATAACTATCTAATTAATTACGGAACCCTTGAGATACTAGAATACATAACAACCCTTAAACAATAACTATCTAATTAATTATTAGACTAATAGTTGTCTAATAAGGAGAAAGGAGTATATCCAGGAGTGGATACCTTTAATATCTTGGTAAATGAATTTTGCAAGCAAGGATCTGTTAAAGATGCAGAGCTTGCTGTACGGGAAATGGTACGAAGAGGAATACATCCAGATGTTATCACTTATAATTCATTGATTGATGGATACTGTTTACGTGGTGAAATGCTTGAAGCAGAGAAAGTTCTTGATGCCATGGTGGAGAGGGATCTTGTGCCAACCATTGTAACATACAACAGCCTGATAAATGGATTCTGTAAGAAGAAGCAAATTAATAAGGCCATGAATCATTTTCGAGAAGTCCAAAACAAGGGTTTGATTCCGGATGTTATTACTTACAGTTGCATTTTACAAGGTTTGTTTCAATCGGGGAATCCTGCAGAAGCAAGAGAACTCTTTAACAAGATGCAAGCAAAGGGCTTGGCTCCCGACATATGCACCTATCGTATCTTGTTCCATGGAATGTGTAATAATGGTAAGTGTTCTGATGCAATGGCTCTCTTCCATTCCTTGGGGAATAAAGAATTGATGAAAGATGTTGGGTTGTATAATATATTGATTGATGGTTGTAGCAAATCTGGGAAGCCTAACTTGGCTATGGATCTGTTTGATGAACTTTCTTTGAAAGGATTACAACAGGATGTTAGGACCTATAATGTGATGATAGGTGTGTATTGCCAAGAGGGGTTGTTGATTAAAGGTATGGAATTGTTTAGAAAGATGAAAGAGAATGGTTGTTTACCAAATAGCATCACGTACAATGTCATTGTTCGAGGGTTGTTGAAGAAAAATGAGAATCAAGAGGCAGCAAATTTTCTTGAAGAAATGATTAATCAAGGCCTTAAGATTGATCTTGCTACTTTAGAGAATCTAATACCCCGGATCCCCAACGTGGGAAAAGATTCTTGTTTGTGAACTGTTATTCAAAAGCTAACAGGTGTAGAAACCAAAGATGGCAGAGTAACAAATTTATCATCTTTATTCATTTCCTGAACTTGTCATAATGCAGTTTGAGTGTTTGCTTTAATTACGAGGAACAACTAACTGTTGAAGACGAATATGATGAGGAGGATGAGACTCGTATTGAAGCTCAAGGAAAATTCTAGAATCAGGCAGCTCGTGAGCCTTGGATTGACAATGAGGAGGTAGCCTTGCGAATGTTTGATGTCATATTTCTGAAGACTCCAATGTCAGAAATCAACACAAGTCTGACTTGTTTTAGCTTATAGTTGTTGAGCATTTCATAAGCAAATTGGCAGTAGCAACCAAATTGTCACCCACTCAATTTGGAATTTTGGATGTGATTATAAATTGAAATCCACTTGTTTGTGACAAATGTATTTTAGTAATATTAAAGATTTTAACCTTTTAATTGTTAATTTATATGCTAATTAATATCTATTTTATTTATTTTTTATCTTTTAAAAAGCACATTTGTTAAAATCCAATCCATATGTTAAAACTTAGTCCATTTGTTTAAAACCCATTAAGAAAGAAAAGTAGTAAACCTAGTCGATTGAATTCAGCACTTATAAAATTTGGGGCTTTGAGCATATGGTCCTCCACGACTTCGATGAGTTCGATCGAGTATCGACTTTGAGGCTTTGAGCCAATGGTCCTTGAATTGACTTCGATCTTTAGCGGGCTAGCAGCAAGCAAGAGCCGATGTTCGATCTGTAGCAGCCTAGCAGGAGCTGATGTTCGATCCACGACTTCGATCGACTTGGATTTTGCAGTCGATCGGGAGAGGTAAGGCCGATCGGGAGTTGGGACATGGTACATAAAATTAATGATTTGAACTTGTTGGAACAATTTTTGATATGCTCTTGGATGTTTTGGTTTGCATCTAAAAGGGTAGAATGATTGGAATTGAGTTTGGATTGTTTGGAACGCTAAAAATGGCCATAGACCTGAATTATAATACGCCAACCTATAGTTTCATACGCCATAAACCTTCTATGATGCGCAAATACTTTACGTAAAGTGTTGTTTTGATGCCATCTTTCATTGTTTTGATCGAATGAAACCGGGAATATTCGATGGTTGACTTAATTTTTAGCAACTAATTGGTGATATAATATTGTGTTTAGATGTCCTAATAGCTAGGTGTGAATAACGGATGTGATCGGGATAACTAGCCAGGGACGAAGCATTGAAGGGGTCGCCCCCCTCTTTTTTTAACCAGTAGTGTTAATTTTCGGACCGTAAGCCAAAAAAAATTTAAAGTACTGGTTTCACCCCCTCTAAAAAAATTAACCAAACATATTTAAAAAAAATACTCTTTCCATCCCTCTTATTTTTTTACCTCATTAGCCTCCCTCTCATTTTGTTTGTTTAGACATTTATATTTTAGTTTGAATCAATATATCATAGAAAATGTGAAAATAATTGACTACTTTTTCAAAAGAAAGGTTATTGAAGAAGAATGTGATGCTATAAATCAAAATAAACGTAAAAAGTACTCGATATATAGTGAGAAAGATGAAAACAATTGACTCGTGTGTATTATTTATATATGTATTTAAGGGTTGATGATATAGGTGTTATTCAATAAAAAATTATATATGACATTACAATGTAATTAGTCCGTCTCAAACCATAAAATGGTTAGTGCTTCTCAAACCATAAAAATTATATTTGGGACTACAATGTAATTAGTCCGTCTCAAACCGTAAAACGGTTAGATTTGATTCGGTCTTAATTTTTAACGGGCTCAAAAAGCTCAAAACTAGAAAGCGGAAACCTAGAAAGCTCAAACCGTAAAAATTGGACCACAAACACCCATAATAAAGAGTCACCTAAGATTGCAAGAGAACAAATGAATCAAAGACCCAAAACTAGAAAGCGGAAACCTAGAAAGCTCAAATCGTAAAAATCGGACCACAAACACCCATAATAAAGAGTCACCTAAGATTGCAAGAGAACGAATGAATCAAAGAGACGTATGAAAAGATTGTAAGTTTTCGAAAGGATGAAGGGCCCCGGATTTTATGTCTCCTAGAGCCTTCAAATTGGTTAAGCCGGCCCTGATAATGATAATTATTAGACATTTTTATTTTTATTTGTTCGACCCGACTTAACCCGAATCTCGGATCCGAACATTTAACCCAACTAACCGAGACATGCCGGTCGATTGAAAAAAAAAATTTTTGATCCCGTAAGATTTCGTCCCTTCTCCCAGTTTAGTAAAGCTCCGTCACTATAACTAGCCAAAGATTGAACAAAGCTTTGAGAAACAAGAAAAAATATTTTGGTTATTTACCAAAAAAAAAATTAGATCTTTGTAAAGTATTTTGGTTTATAATTTCTCTATATGGTTACATTTTTTTTCTAAAAAAAAGCCGTTTAATTTTTTATTTATTTTATTTATTATTACTTTTTTCATAAATAAGAAAAGAAATTTTATAATTTGACCAAACCTGTAATTTAATCACACGAAATTACATTAATAACATATGATGAGGCCGGTGAATCAGTACCCAAATCAATCCAACTTCCGGCATGCGTGAAGGAACCTCAGACATGAAAAACATCTTCATCTTCGTCTTCAATTTCTCAAATTTGTGTGTTTACAAAAAGGTAATGCTTCTAATTCCCCTCTTTCATTACGATTGTTGTGTGGTAACTACGAATCTCTTTTGCCGGACTTGAAATTGAAACTTGCCGGATGAACTCTTCAAGACATCTTCTTCGTTCTTATTCAACCCCTCTTTTCAATCAAAGAATTCGATCTATGAAACATGCTTCTGGGGTCACTAAGATTGATGAAGCCCTCCAACTGTTTGATCAAATGCTTCTAAGACAACCTCTACCTTCCATCATCCAATTCTGTGAGCTGATTACTCTTATTGTAAAGATGAAACAATATTCCACTGCGCTTATACTCATTAACCAATTGAAGTTGATGCGAATTCCTGCAAATATCTATACAATGAACATCTCTATTAACTGTCATTGCCGGCTGAATCAAGTTGTTTATGGTTTTGCCTTACTAGCAACCATTTTCAAGCAGGGTCATCCACCCAATAGGACCACCTATAACACTCTCATAAATGGGCTTGTTCTTGTTGATCGGGTTTTTGAAGCTGTTGAATTGTTCAAGAAACTGATTAGATATAAAGTTTGTGAGCCTGATAAATTTATGTTTGGAATCGTTATTAACGGGCTTTGTAAAGTAGGTCACACTAGCAAGGCCCTTGAATTGCTCCGCTTCATGGAATCTGGCTCATGTAAACCGTGTGTAGTACACTACACTGCAGTCATTGATAGCCTTTGCAAAGACAAAATGGTAGATCATGCACTGCAGCTGTTTGCCAAAATGACTGAAAAAGGCGTCCTTGCAGACGTTATCACTTACAACTCTTTGATTCGGGGTTTATGTAACTTTGGTCGAGAGGCAGAAGCTGCAAAAATGTTGAGAGAGATGGAGGAGAAAGGAGTATATCCAGGAGTGGATACCTTTAATATCTTGGTAAATGAATTTTGCAAGCAAGGATCTGTGAAAGATGCAGAGCATGCTGTACGGGAAATGGTACAAAGAGGAATACATCCAGATGTTATCACTTATAATTCACTGATTGATGGATACTGTTTACGTGGTGAAATGCTTGAAGCAGAGAAAGTTCTTGATGTCATGGTGGAGAGGGATCTTGTGCCCACCATTGTAACATACAACAGCCTGATAAATGGATACTGTAAGAGGAAGCAAATTAATAAGGCCATGAATCATTTTCGAGAAGTCCAAAACAAGGGTTTGATTCCGGATGTTATTACTTACAGTTGCATTTTACAAGGTTTGTTTCAATTGGGGAATCCTGCAGAAGCAAGAGAACTCTTTAACAAGATGCAAGCAAAGGGCTTGGCTCCAGATATATGCACCTATCGTATCTTGTTCCATGGAATGTGTAATAATGGTAAGTGTTCTGATGCAATGGCTCTCTTCCGTTCCTTGGGGAATAAAGAATGTGTAATATATAGATGGGTCGGTTAATATACAAAGTGGGTAAATGGTACTAAGCGTAGGAAGGAACCAGAACGCGCCATGTGTCATATAGGAAAATGGTATAATCGTCACAAAAAATCACATACCACATTATACAAAATTACAGACCGTGATACTGGATAATTACGGACCAAGTGTAAAATCGTGCTATATGAAATCACAGACCGTCACTCAACACCGATAATCAAGGAATTACTTAGATAAATCACGGACCAATAATCACGGACCGTAACTTAACACTCATAATCAAAGACAAACTGTATAAATCACGTACTAGATAATCACAGGCCGTGTTATATAAAATCACGAACCATCATTTTAAATGTATAATTAATAACGAACTGCATAATTACAGACCAAAAATCACGGACCAGACTTAAAAATCACGGACCACATAAAAAAATCGAAAAAAACTAAAACAATATCATACTCAAATTAAAGACAATAAAATTCTTAATTTTATGGTGTAATTTCTTTAAAAAAATAATTAATTATCTAAAAGTTATTTGATTTTAAAATAAATGGTGGAACTTGATTACCCACTCGAAGTTCAACTAGAGTTGGTTATTCCTTTCTCGCCCTTTCCGTTTTAATGGACCCAAGTTTTCAGGAAAAAGTGGGGATCACAAGATCTTAACCATTAATTAATTGATTAAAGGCTCAGAATCCTTCTTATCCTTCTCACCGAAAATTCCCTTTGTATTGGAACCATCTCCCATATATATATGGGAGGGTTCATAAGAAAACCATCATTTTGAAGAAACTAAAAAAACTAATCACAATTGTTATAAATCACTTTCGCTTTCGTTTTTTATTTTATATTTTGTTTTATTATAAGGTTATATTAGTTAACAAAAAGAAAAAAATAAAAAAATAAATGTAATTCATGTTATTACATATATGTAACTCATTGATTACATATATGTAACTTATAAATTACATATATGAGTTACATATATGTAACTTTATAGATTACATATACGTAACTTCGTGATCTACATATTTTTATTAAAAAAAAAATTTTGTTTATAACATTTCTAACCTAATAATAAAAAATCATGAATTTTTTTTTAAAAAATTGATTGGTTAGTAGAAGTTTTCTTAGGTGGTGTTTGTTTTTTAAGAGGTAAAACATCTGCAGTCTGCGGACCACGTCTGCAGACTTCTTTTGCAGAAGAGGTGGACCAAACCCCTGCAAGAAGAGCTTTTGGGGTTGTTTGTTTTCCAAAAACATCTTCAAACAAAAAACCTCTTCATAAGAAAACCCAACCCACCGTCCCCCAACCCCACCGGCCACCGATCCTCCGGCCTCCGATCGTGTTCCACTGTCACCATCACCTCCGATCGTCCCCCTCCACCCACCGTCGACCGTCGATGAGGCTGTCACCATCACCACCGCGTCTCTAGGGTTTCATCCGACGAAGGAATTCTAAGGGTTCGACGACGGGATGCGATTGAGACTGTCACCATCACCACCGCGGCTCTAGGGAGGCGACTAGGGTTCGAACGACTAGGGATGCGACGAAGGCAGTGGGAGGTGATGGCAGTGGGAGGCGACTAGGGTTCGAACGACTAGGGATGCGACGAAGGCAGTGGAAGGGTTCGAACGACTAGGGTTCGCTTCTGGTGATGGCAGTGGGGGAGACCGGCGATCGTGAGGATGCGACGGCGGTGGGGGAGACCGGCGATGGCAGTGGGAGGCGATGGTGGGGGAGACCGGCGATCGTGAGGATGAGATGGGGGTGAGAAGGTTTGAAGAGGTTTGAAGATGATGGTCCACCTCTTTTCCAAGAAGAGGTCTCGCAGACGTTTTTTAATGAAATGTCTGCGAGAAAACAAACACCCTACATCTTTCCTTAGTCTGCAGGGTGCAGACATAAGAGGTCTCGCAGACCTTCGCAGACGTTTTCTTAAAAAACAAACAACCCCTTAGTTTTCTCCAAAGTGGGGAGTTTTCTTTTGAACCCTCCCCCATATATATATATATATATATATATATATATTTGTACTTTTTACAACATGATATAGATTAGTGCAACTACAAATATCCAGACAGTATGAAATATATCTAGGATAATCAGGGGCAAGCAATAGAACTAAAGATCTTCAAACTAGATGATCAATATATATTGTTTTTCCTTAAACAAAAATAAATAAAATTATTGTTTGAAATATTCATAGAAGAGTAGTAACATTATTTGAGTTTAAGTAAAAAAAGCATGCCTTTTGTTGCCAACAACAAATGCTTGGCGAAGCTGTTTGTATCCAGACATGTAATGGTCCAGTGAAAAAGACAGCTGCCTTATAGCTTCCCTTTTCTCTTCTGCTCTATCTGATATAACTTCCCTTTGCCTGCCCACTTCTCTTTCCAATTCAGCAACTTTCATTTTTAGTTCATTTGTAACATTTTGTGCATTATCAAATGACGAAAGTACCCTTTCGTGCTCAAGTTGTAGTGAATTCAAACGGGTCTCCAGTTCACGGACTAAATTGTCCTGAGAACGCTTCTCAGCTCGAAGTGTATCAAGCTGTGCAGTGACTCCATCCTTCTTTAGCTTCAAACAGTCAAAGTTTTGATTTAAATCATCAACTGACCGACACTTTTCGCTTAGTTCCATTTGCAGCCTTTCAATATTAGCATTCCAGGTGTCCTCTTTCGCCTTATGTGTGCTTTTCAGTAGTGAAATTTCATGCATTGATTGATTAATCTTTGTATTTAATTCTGTGATCTGATCATCACGCACTGAAATATCAGCTACACATAAGGATACTTCCTCATGTAATCCTAGGTTGACTTCTTTCTCAGAATGAAGCTGTTTTTCTAACAAGGCAATTTCTTGCTGACTTGAGAAAAGTTTCGAAATTTTGCTAGACAGTTCATGCTTCAGTTTCAAGATTTCATCTTCCGCTGCTAATCGTTTCACTCTGGATGCTTCGAACTCCTCACTCATTGATTTAATTTGAAGATCAGACTCAGAAATGACAAGTTTAAGACTAACCAATTGCTTCTCCAGCTCATTCCTCATAGTTTTCTCATTTTCAAAATTCACATTTTGAGTTTTGATATGTGATAAATTCTCTTGGATCTGTTGTTTCAAAATATTGTTTTCGTCAGCTAAACTCTGAAGCTCTGCATTTACAGTAACAAGCTCGTCTTCCAAATTGGATATCTTTTGAAGTATATTCTCAGGGACCTTGGTTTCTTTGGCCTTCAATGCTTCACCATTAATCGGTGATATCAGAAGCTTGTTGGTAGACATGAAAGATTCTGAATCAGAATCCGATGATAACGAGAAGGAAGACTCTGAGCCTTCTCTTCTAGAAACATAAGAACCAACGCCACCAGAGCTCAAAAGTACATCAAAACCGATAGGTGTCCTAAATTTTTGTGTGTTGCTCATTTGATCAGGAGTGAACATTTGAGTAACTTTAGGAGAGACTGAGTCGGAAAAATCAAGATGCTGCCTTTTGATCAAGGATGGACAGTTTTTACTAACCTCTTCAATCAAGTGAACATGTTGATCAACCAACACCCCATGCATGCAGGATAACTCAGCTATATGTGTTGTTAATTTAGACTTTTTTTCATCATAAATTTCGACTGTCAATTCAGATAAATTTCCATCTTGTTCTATCAGCTTAAGAATTTCCTTGACACGGTGTTGGAACCCTAGTTGTCAAGAATTATCAAGCTCAATTAATAACAAATTAGCTGTATAAGAACGAAGTATGATGCCCAAGTTAACTAATTTGTTTGTCTAATAGTCATTTTGAAATTATTATTTACATCAAAATTCATAAAAAATGTCTAACTACAAAGGTTATGCTTTGTGATATAAAAAATTAAAAACACCCTCACCTTCAACATTTTCAGAAAGACACATCTGAAAGTTCTCCCCTGGCAACAGTGTTTTTGATTCAATACCCTCCATATAATGTGACAAACTGCCCTGCAAATTCACAATCAGAACCTTGCCTTTCTGAAACAAGTTTGTTTAGTGTCACTTGAGTCTAGACTACTTGAATGATGGTTCTTGCAAACCCAACAAATGAAAGGTAAGATAGCCAACACAGATACAACACAACTATAGCCAACACATACATATACACAGGAAAAACAAACCACAATGATTTGAGTGGTTCACCTCCTCAAGTCTGACTCACATACACAAGATCATTAAAAATATACTGGTTCCACAGAATGGAAACTTGATAACACTTAATTTCTCTGTTTCAAGAATCTAAGTCAATGAGAAATCCCCTACATTAACTCCAATATTTATAGACTAAAGTGCTAAACTACTTAATCTCCAAAACTTATTCCTACAGTTATCTTGCTCACCTGACTTATATATTAAATAAAGTTCGTAATAATAATCAATAAATCATTATTATTATTATTATTATTATAAAAAACACTTTTTTTAGGTTTTAGAGTCAGAAAATTAATATAAAATTCAGTGAATATTCCACTGCAAAAGGGCAAATCTACAGGAAGTTTTAGGTCTGAAATAGCACAACACATTAAGAAATAGCGAATGAAGAAGAAACCACACACCAGATCAATTCAGTCAAATCTAATCTAAATTCAAATGGTAACTACCATATATGATACGTAACAAAACACAACCATCGTTTGTGATCTCAAAATTCACGGAAAAAGAAAATTAAAACGCCATGAATCAAATGCCATAAATCAGATATTCAGATCAATTCAGACAACAGAACGTAATCGTAAACGATGATCATAACAACAATAACTAACCAGACCACCTCAGATCAGTACTAACCACAATCAACATCATATCCTTCTCAGTAAATAATATAAAAATAAAACATCTACGAATTCAAAATTGAACCGAGATTTGACTCACGGACACCAAAATTGCTTCAAAAGAATTGGTTAACAGATCAATTCAAACATCTGTACCAAATCTCTTAGAAAACATAATCATAAACGATGATCAAAACAACAGTAACTTATCGGACCATCACAGATCAGTACTAACAACAATCATCATCCAAATCCTTCAAACCTTCATAACAAATCATCAAAACATATATGAAACAAAAATTAAAGATCGATTTGACTAACCTTCCACGAAAAATGATACTGATTAAAAATACTTGGTCAATAGATCAAATCAATCACAGATTGAGAAGTTATGCAGAGAGATGGTGATGGTATGAAGACAAGTAGAAACGGGTGAGAGGCTCCGAACACCAAGAAAAATACGGATTTTAGGGACCGGATGTTACCCGCCTTTTAGCCGTTTAAATTTGAAGTGACGAAAATAGCCTCTGGTTTTGAAATTTTGTAGGGATAGGGGATGAACGATGAGGGTTGTTTAAGGTATTTTACCGTTTTTGATGATATGATATTTCAAGACAGCTAAGGTAAGAGACAGCAATAATTGGACGGCCCACATGTGATTTGGGGCGCCTCAATGCGTATTTTTCAAAATTTTGGAAATTGTAAAGCGGGAAACATATTTTAATTATAATTAAATTTATTATTTTAACTAGGTTAAAATTCCGTGTATTACACGGGTTGCCAAAAAAATATTATATATACGTGTCTGGTAAGAAAAATTTACGTAACTAAAAAGTATGTATATTGCATAATTTAACTAAACTCATGTTTTATAAAAGTTGTATAAATATGATATAATTTGTTAATACAAAACGCCATCAAAATATGTTTACAAAAATTTGATCTATACTTATAAATTATGTTTTAATTTTTAATTTTTTTCAAAATGTAATTGATAAACTTAAATTTAATTAAAGTTCTTGTTCTTCTTTAGCACACTAAAATTAACTTGACTTAAATTTTATATTGATAAATATAACTTGTTTTTTTTTTTTCAAATTACTTACTTTTTATTATTTCAACATAGTACATGTTTATCACTAAAAGCATCCATTCATATTAATTTTTTTTAAAATTTTAAAATCACTCATAAAAACAATTAGAATCATTAATCTTTATTTTCCAATATATTAATAAATATAATTTGAATATAACTATACTTAAAGAAAAGTAGTTATCATAAATAATTTCATCTTAATACAATTAATTATTAATATATTAATTATTATTTCTAATTAAATACTAAATATAGATAATTAAAGAGGAGAGAGAAGCGGGAAAAAGAAAACTTGAATGTCATAGAAAGATGACAAGTGTCCCAAATTATTTTTATTTATTAGTATAGATAGATATTTTTCCTATTCTGTAATAATCTTTTGATAATCAAATCCAAATAAATGCAGCTGTTTTTAGTTTTTTACTAATTTTTTTAAAAGGCAATTTGGATCACCAAAGGATTATAAATGCACTTATCCACCTGATCATATCTTTTTTTTTTGAACGACAATTTGGATCACTGACGGGTCATAGACCCATCTGATCATATTCACACTCATATGATATCTTCACTCAACCACTTGAACTAAGGAGCATTGGTTTTATTTTTTTACCATTAATACTTTCATATTGGCAAACCATGGAAATTTAATTTTATACATGTCCGATAGTCAGGTACTTTGTATAATATTCTTGTTAATTAATTAATTTTTTCAGTTTTACCGGTAGTTCAATTTGATTTATGTACATTTGTGGGTTGATGCAAAGGTGGATTATAATATACAATATAAGTAATATACCTCATGCAATTGAATTAAAGCCACCATATATTTCTATCATTTTCCAATTTTTTGATAATTTGATAGTAAACTGAACACTTTCAAATTACATAACCCAAAATATGTGATATGTGTCAAAACATGAGACATGTGTCAATGATTTATAAGTAACCGAAAAATTATCATAAACCATTGAAAACCGCCACATAATTAATGTAACTGTCTAATTGAAAGAGACATTATTTTAACTTGATGAATTTCAACAGATGAAAGTTCATTTGGAAGCGGTTGAGTTCACTAGCGTCTATATATGTATAATAAGGTGAGAAAAAAATGAATCGTTAACTTAAAAAGTAAACCAAAAATTGAATTAACCGAAAATTAGTTTTGATATTCTGTCTTTGGTTAACTTTATATTAAAAAAACTTTTTTTTAAAGTCAATTTGGATCACTGACATGTTATAAACCCACCCGATCATATACACACCCAATAGGAAGAAACTCATCATAGGTGAGAGAAAATCCTCTACCCTAGCATGGAACCCCAATTTTGTCCATTTTATGACTTGAACCCGTGACCTCACCAATATTAAAACCACAAGGTACCTCATCTCAACCAATTAAGGTAAGGATCATTGGTTATATTAAAAAACCTTTAAGTGCAGAATGAGACGTCCATATTGAAATAACTTTGGTAAAAAGCAAACCTAAAAGATCCAAGAAAAACCGTCGCAACGACGGGTAAACGAAAAAAAAAAACTAAAAAAGATAGGGAAAAGAAAAAATTAGTGAGAGACTTGCTCAAAAATAATTCAAACTAAGATACATGAACCAAACGACATCTACTCTAGTTGTATCTTTTGATTTCTAAAATATTAGGTTCAAGTCTTTTTAGAATGAGTAAACTTCTCTTTTGCTCCCTATGGTTTGACAAAAGTAACCATTTTTATCCAAATTTTGAAATTTTGCAATTTTTCTCCATTAGTTTCAGAAAATTAACCATTTTCATCCAAAGTCCATTTAAACTTTGGATGAAAATAGTTACTTTTGTCAAACCACAGGGACTAAAATAGTTAATTTTCTGAAACTAATTAAGGAAAATTGCAAAATTTCAAAATTTGGATGAAAATTGTTACTTTTGTCAAACCACAGGGAGAAAAGAGAAGTTTACTCTTTTAGAATTGATTGCTCTTAGAATTAATTGCTCTAAGATGAGCAAGAGTTTTTTTAATTCCTCTATGATTGATAAGATATAAATAATGTGACTGATGTATGAACTTCTCTTCATGTACATGTCAACCAATCGATTATCGTTCCAAAATTAATGTACCCACAAGAAATCATATTTTTTTAATACTCAATTGCCAATTTTACGCGATTGGAACAATTTTTCATTTGTCTCATATAAAGTACAGCAATTGTTTACGTGTACATAATATATGGTTTTCTTTTTGGACAAAGAACCTCTGGTTCAACTGACATTTAATGATCTCGTATGGTTTGGGCTTTGTGAGATTATTGGTTTAAATTATGGTTAAAGCTGTTAGTTGAGGGTTTTACCTCATAGTGGTATTCTCGTGAAGGGCAAGTGGTTTTGCTAAGTTCAGCTCTCACCAACACCTGGGTATTGGATACCGAGGAGTTGGTAGTGGACTATGATCATAGTGTGTAGATTGTTGGTCTAAGGATCTATTTGAGCTATAAAAAGACATGATGTTAATCCCTAGTTTACCGTTATAATATGTTTATTAAATTCATGTGCAAATTTAATATAATAGCATCATTTAGCTTGTTGATAAAACGTTAAGAATAAACAAAGTTGTTAAAGAGTCTAGTGCATGTCTTCCATCAATGCTCACGCAAGCCATGTTATGCAGAAGTCTTCAGAGTAGTTATACCTATGAATTGATGGTGTATCAAAATAGAAATGAGACATGTCTTCTTACTTTTTAACATGTATCTAGAGTCACATAAATTTCCGTCTCCACTTTTATAACAGTGAAGCTTCGCCACTAATTACATGCTCTGCCAATATACAATCAAAATAACATAATTAATATGGTGTTAAACACTTGAAAATACATAAATCCAACTTAACAACACATGCAATGATGATCTAACCATGATGATACCCAAGATCAGTCCATAATCCTTAAATGACGATCTTAATTAAATTGCTACATTTAGCTATAAACAAGTAGATATTATAAAAAAAATATCTAAACAACTAAACAAACACTACATGATGTTACATGACTCTTCATGACACTTGGATTATTGACAAATTCTTCAAAGATGCTCCAAGAACTTCAAAGAGGCAGGATTGGTCAAGAGAGGGCTTTGACTTCATTACAATTGAGGTGGTATATTAAATATGAGTTCAATAAACGTTTTTAATCATATGTACATAAATAGGCTTCAAATAAGTTGTCTAGGTTTTCTGTCAGATAGTCCTTTCAGTTTTTAAATTAATATGTGTAAAGATACATGTTTCTTTGAATGGGTTCAAAATGAGTTTAAGAGTTTCTCTAACTTCAAATATAAAGATATTTGCTTATTTTATAGTTTATGAATACTTTTTTATATCAAGATTGTAAAATTTGTGTTTTTTTTTTTTTCTAATTTTTGAATTGTCACATTTTAGATTGTGATATATGAATAAAAAATGAATTATTTTCAAACCATGATTTAATAAAAAACAAGTTAATTACCTTTAAACACCTATAATTATGTTTATAAGTCACATTTTTTTTCTTACTTCGAATTACAATATTCATATTTAATCCTAACTAGTAATTTTACCCGCGCGTTGCGGCGGGTCAATTCAACTAAAACCAAGCGTTATGAAATGATAATAATACTTAGAAAAACATACATGGTTGTGATGAGTCGGTTATGCATACTAAACAAAGATAAAAAAACTATTATTATATCTCAGTATACTCAACTATAGCATGAAAAAAGTGAAACAAATAAGATCGTAATAGAAAGTGACCCTACAAGTTGCGTCAGGTGGGATGCAAAAACTGCCTGAAAGAATATAGGTCAGGTGATACAACACGTTTACAGTAATTGTTACGCGTGTCACGTCGATAATATTAGCGTAGTTAAGTACATAAATGAAACATATGAAACTTATTTGATATTACTCATTTTCCCGAAAAATTTACGTAAAAACGTAGACTAACTCAGATTTATACCCACACACATATACAAATAAGGATGTTGCAAAATGTATTTTGTAAAAGCGAATGTTACGAACTACAAATTTCATTTTTTACCCGTGCGTAAACCCCACGCTCGTTTTCGAATAAACCGATACGTATATAAACTCAAAACACACATAAAAGATAACCTTCATAAACTATTATATTAAAAATTACCCCTTTTTTAAGAAAAAAATTACACTCAAATGTTAAACAACTCGAATTTATGCTAACACAAATACAAATAAGCATCCTTTTTTAGCACAACAACCTATGCTTAAAAAGAGGGGAAAGTTTGTTGCCTAAAGGAATTGAAGTCGAGCCAACGTATAAACAGAGGTACATGCTTGCCATGTGCTCTAGCTCACGTTTGTCAAGTATTTTCGAAACTAACCTATTTAAAGAACACATGTTACCAATAACACAAACTTTTGAATATAGATACCAACCATCTCATCTAAGAAGCATAAGTAAATATTGTCGTAATTAAACATATATAATTCAAACCAAATATATAAAGGAAAAAGAAAAAAAAAACATGTACGTGGAAGGACTCAAAACCATGCATGGTTAAGAAATGCAAATTGGAGAGAAACATAGATAAGTAGTAAACTATGAAGTTTAGAAGGAAGTTTTGTTGGTTCTTCCATTTCCCACATCGGACAAAACAACAAAATTATGACATATTAAGGAATGGAAACTGAATAAAGGCTTGGTGCCTTGGTTAACTATGAGCCGTGGTGCAACTTATTTATTTGTTTTCTAGAATAAACAAATCGCAGGTAGCGAGCAAGAAATCGCATGTGGCCACGTCAGTGTTCCACCGACATTAGGAAATAAGTATATAAGGAATTAGATATATATTTTTTTTCGTTGTTTTAAAAAGTGATTTTTCTTGAGTTTCATAACTTTTTTCTTTAACTAAAGTTTATCTTAATACACACATTCTCCCTATACATACATACATACATACATATTATAATCATCAAAATGAAAAATAGCAGCTAATATTTATTAGTTTATCGATTTTTTGACTATCAAAAAAGTTATTGTTTATCGATTTTTTTTTTAAATTTTATATGTCGACTTGTATCCGTTTTATCAAAGGTGCTCTTAAGAATGGTCGTACATTTTTTTTCCAGTAATTCATTTTTGGGTTATTAGATTTAAATACTTCAAATTTTAACATATTGGCTGACAATACTTACAACTGAAAAAATGTTTAATGACACTCTCAACTTTCAACACATTTTCCATTGACATTCAATTTGACACTTTTTTGATGACGTGTAATAGCATGGCAGTGTACCACCAGAAAATATGTTGAAAGTTGGGAGTGACATTAAATATTTTCTTGGTTGAAAGTATTGTCGGCTAACATGTTAAAATTAAAAGTATTTAAATCCAATAACTTTTTATTTTTTAACCACACCTTTACGTAGGGTTGCACAAACCAGTTTTTTTCTCCAAACTGGTTCGGTTTGAGAACCAATTCGGTTTGGAAACCGGTTTGGGAGATGAGGATGTCAAACATATAGAATCGGTTTGGATAGGTTTGAAACCGGTTTGGAGGGGTTGAAACCGGTTTGGAAACTGGTTTGAAAGATGAGGATGTCAAACCTATGTCAAACCGACGGTTCGGACCGGTTTGGGAACCGGTTTGGATGGAACCGGTTTGTAAACCCAAACCGGTTTTTTTTTTGCCCATGTCTAGCTTTACGTGTGGCACTGTGTCCTGCAAGTTACAACTAAAATTTTTAACTCTCGGTCTACCCACATGTGGCCCATTTGCGTGCACTTTACGATCCACAGCATAATTTGGGTTTAATTATGCAACAGTAGTTGCTGTCAAAAGAAATGTTTAAAATAAATTTAGTTTCATTAACAACGTTTGTTAAACCCCACAATCTCTCTTGATTGATTGTGAAACTTTTCTTACCAGTACATCTCAATCCTTATCTTGCACAAATTTTATTCAATGTCTAAGTTTTTCAAAAGTTAAAATTATTTTTCTTTATCAAAAAGCCTCTAAATATCCTAGAGGTCAGAGGTGTTTGGTAGTTAATTGGCTACCTATCAATGGTTAATAATCTTTTAATCATTAAAAATAACCTTAAGTCTGAATGTTAAGACATAACATTAAAAAGTAACATCTTAAAAATTGAGACTTAAGGTTACATTTTAATCATTAAGAGGTTATGACCAATTAAAATTTTACATCTTAATGACAATTAAAAAGCTACTGAACAGTCCCAAATTAGAAATTTTAGTTTGTTTCAATTCAAAACTTTCAGCAAAAGATTTGTTGTAGTTTTCACTAACACGCGTATGTTTTAGGTGGTGCTTGTTTTTTATAATGTTAAATGTTTGCAGTCTACGGACCACATCTGCGGACATCTGTAAAATAATATGTGGATCAAATCTCTTCAGTGTGCAAGAAGAAAACTGTTTGTTTTTTTAACGCATGTTTACTGTTAAAATAAATTGGTGGTGGTGTACGAACGGTAATGGTGTCGATGGTGGGTGATGGGGGTGGCCGACGGTGGCGGTGGTGTTGGGGGGCCAATAGTGTGGTGGTAGACGATGGTGACCGACGGTGGTGGTGGCCGACTTTGGTGGTGGTGGACTGTGATGTTGTACGATGATGGTGGAAGGTGGGTGGTCTGAGCAAACCTTAAAAAATCTTGAAAGTGGTTGGCTAGATCTTTATTTTACCTATTTATATCTTTTTCGTTTGAATTAGTGGAACTTTGACTTTTTTATTTGCTTTTTTTTCCTCCTAAAAACACTTTTGCCAAGTGATTTGATAGTCAAAAATCTACATTTTTTTGGGTTAAATCTTAAAAATTGCATTTCTATATAAAAACATACAGGTATTTTTATATTTGGATGTTTGGTCGCATTCGAAAGACATTGTTTGTAATAATCTGAAACTTGATCTGTACTTATAGATCGAATGTCTAATATTTTTTGTTCGAGTAACGGTTGAACGGTCTTCTGGCTAAATTTTAATCTCCAAGCTCCTTTCTGGCTATCCTGCTAAGAACAAAAAGCGCCGTTAGCCTTACCGCAGGAGGGAGCCTCCTGCGATTGGACTCCGGCCTGAGAATAAGAATTCGATCGAAGATGATAAGTTCATAGTGTAAGTAGTGAACGAGGTGAAGTGTGAAATTCGTAACATGAGGCCTGGTATATATACTGATTTCTTCCTGGGAGCACGGGCTCCTAGGAACTAGATCTTTTCTTCTTTTGCGGTGCCAGCCCCGTCAGTGGCGGAGCTTGAAAATTTTGTCCGAGGGGGCCGAAAGTCACGGGACAAATTTTTTTTCCTTATTACTAAAATTCGGGTCGACACATGATTATTCGGATCGGGTCAAACTATCTAATGTTTAAAATATCAAATATTTGTTCCACTCAAATATATATATATATATAGGGGGAGGCTCCTAAGAAAACTAGGCAAATCAAGAAAACTTAAAAAACCTCAATCCAACCCTTAATTATATAAATCAATGGTCTAGATTAAAAATGGCAGATTTGTAATTATTAGTATTATGTTAATTAGTGAAATAAATGCCGAAGGGTAATATTGGAAATCAAATCTGGTCGTGGGTTTTAGAAACTGTTTTATTAATAAAGACTATTAATGTGATATATACATTTGATTTGGAAAGTTCCACCAATTTTAATAAAGACTATTAATTACGTCATCTTGATCATGATTATACGCATGATGTTTGATCTTATTCAAAATATACTAAGAAAATATTGAATTAATTGGTTTTGAATTCAGCATTTTGATATCCCACCAATTATGCGTAGAAATCTTTAATCAAAACAGGCGATTCTTTATGTCTTACTAAATTGTTTAGAGTAAATTTCGTTTTTGCTTCCTGTGGTTTGGTCAAAATAACTCTTTTAATCCAAAAGTTTTAAAATGCTCTTTTTGCTCCCTGATATATGCATTATGTCTCGATCAGCTCCAACCTATTAACACCGTTTGTTTTTTCTGTTAAATATAAGGGCATTTTAGACTTTTCCTACAAAGTTTATTAATTGAACAAAACAACAAATCAAAGGACTAAATGTGTAATTTACTACTCAAAAAGATAAATCCAAACCCTATCCACCCCATTCCCCCCCAAACCACAACCCCCGTCGGCCTCCCCCATTTTTTCCACCACCAACGTCAGCCACCTCCATCTCATCTCATCACCATCACCATCAGTTTCTATCTCCATCCCTTGACTCGATTCAGGCTGATCGAATTTTGCGCCACCTACCACGGTCTCCCTTATGTTGCTCACATCATCCACCACATCGTATCTCCGGTCACCAACGACTGGAACACCATTATACGCGGCCGCCCAGAGCCTCTAACCTGCCCGCGGATTCACCTTTTACCGACAAGGCTTGCGTCTGCTCTCCTTCAATCTTGACGCCCTTACTTGCTCTTTCACCCTCAAATCATGCGCACGAGCCCTCGCCTCCACCGAAGTCCTCCAAATCCGTTCTCTATTTGTATAAATCGCAAACGATGTTGGTGGTGGCCGACATTGGTGGTGGCCAACTGAGAGGCCCCGAGCCTCTCGGTTGGCAAACATCATACCCATAGTCCTTAATCCATATTTACATTACTATAGCAGCGGAATTTAAGGTAATTACATACATAATGTACAAATACTAAAAAAACATTAGCACATAACCCACACTTCTAACATTTCTATAATATAGCCAGTCTATGCCAGGGGTAGTCTTCAACGTATGCCATAAGCCCTCCTGGTCTCCTTCTTTAACTATTCAACCTGATATACATGTAAAACAAGTCAGCTTTATGCTGGTGAGTTCTAAGTTCATTTATTAGAAAATCCTTATTCATTCATGTCCTTATATAGCATAATCCAAACACATAACATACATGTTCTCATATCATAATTTTATCACATACATAGCGTCATAACATAATTCCATAACATACATATCATCACAACATAATTCATACAGTGAAGGAACTTCACCGTCAACTGCTGACCCCGAGGTCAAACAGGCTTGTGCAGCACAAGACTCTTAAACTATCAACCCGAAGTCGATAACTTACACATGCATAAGATTCCATCAACTGGCGACACACAGTCGGCATGCCCGTGTTTCCACAGGACTCTTAATCCATCAACCGAAGTTGACGGCTCATACCGGTACAAGACTTCTTTACATACATCATTCATATTCATAACATGGTTTAAATCATTTAAACCATCATAAGCAGAAGCGGCTCCTTTCACCGCAGTGCTCAAGTTCTGCCCAACCGCAGCTGGCAAAACCACATTTCCTCCTCGACCTTGGTCGAGTGTCTTATACAAAATAATCTTTTCTTTCTCAACCGTAGTTGAGACTTAAAACATTCGTTATATCTCAGCTGAGATTCTTAAAATCATTTACTTCTCAATCATCATTGAGACTTAACATATTCATTACATCTCAGCTGAAATTCTTAAAATCATTTACTTCTCAACCGTAGTTGAGACTTAAAACATCTTTTACTTTAAAACATTCTTTATCTGAAAACATACTTTTCCTGAAAACATGCTTTACCTGACCATAATCAGGTTAAAATCACTTTCATACAATAACTTTATACATACATACAATCATTTTCATAAAATAACTTTATAACATGCATATCAGCCCAAAATGATAAAACATTTAAAACAGGGCTATAAGAACTCACCTGAGCTTAGTAAAGCACAATTTGCTAGCCTTCCTTCTTTCCTTACTTTTTCACTTCAGAATGATATCCTATTAATATGGATATATTATTATAATTATAACCTTATCATGAAAATTTACGATTACCGCTAGAAACTTCGGCATGTCGTAACTTTCATTCGGAGCCTTATTTCAAAATTTCGCTTGCACTCATTTTGACCATTTTTATCTCTACAATCTTGTTATGGTTAAAGATTATTTATTTGCTCGGCTTAAATAAGCGTATTCTCTTATTTAATTAATTCGTCTTAGGCGTTGCTAAACTTACTATATAATAACATGGGTTTTAGGCAACCGGAAGAGTATATATATTATACCCTCATAAAACTCATGAAAACCTGATCAGTATCTAGATGTAATTGGGCTTCAACCGAATCCAGTTTATGTTCACCATACAAAACCAAAACTCCATCTAAACATGGTGTTGGTCTCTTTAATCAATCAAGACTAAACTAACACGAGATGAGGATCATGAACACATACCTTAACGATGTGGATAGTTAGTATTAATCAGTCCGATCGATTCTAGTTTATATCCCAAACATTTGCTGAACTCTCAACGTAGAAAGAAAAGATGCCGATGAGATAGATATTGAGTACTTTTACTTATATCAAAAGAGGTTTATATTGTTACAGATATTTACGATCAGATCGGATATTATGGCGTACACATTAAGCTTCAAAAATTGCTTTCTGGATCTCTTTTACGTTGCCAGCACATCATATATAATTCAAGTGTATGAATTAATTTGAAATTTACACTTAGGGCCCTTGAACTTTGAGGTTTTATTTTTAAAACCCCCTTCTACTTTGCTCACATATTTTTAATATTCACGAGCTTATATCTTGTTCATACTTTATCGTATAACGGTCCCGCTTATATTTATGTGATCGTAATCACTTCAGGATTGTTCATAAAAATTACAAACTCAAACGGTCACAGGAATTTTTACACGTTATTAATAGGCTTTATAACGTGTCCATACATTATCAGATATTTTTATCGTTTATATCCTTTTGATCATAATCACTTTACGAACGTTTATATAAAATTTGGACATAAACGGTTACCGAAATTTTCGGTTGTTACACCAACATTGCCGATGGCCGGTTGCCGACACTGGATATGACCGGCGGTGGTTATGTGGTTGAGGGGGGAAACGGGGTTGGGTGGGGTTTGGGTATATAATTGAGTAAATTACACATTTGGTCCTTTAATTTTTTGTTTTGTTTTCTTAGTAGTTTGAGAAGGAAAAGTCTAAAATGCCCTTATATTTAACAGAAAAAACAAACGGTGTTAACAGGTTGGAGCTGATCGAGACATAATGCATTGATCAGGGAGCAAAAGGGGCATTTTAAAACTTTTGAATGAAAAGAGTTATTTTGACCAAACCACAGGGAGCAAAAACAAAGTTTACTCAATTGTTTATAAACATTTTGATAAAAACACACACAAAAGCATTCACAATTTATTATACATACCGGTTACACATGTGTAAGCAAAAGTTACATATATGTAACTAAATTATATATATTTTTTTATTTTACATGATTACACATGTGTAATTAGCATACATATAAACTAGCATGCATGTTTTTTTATATTATATGATTACACACATGTAATCAATCAAATAACAAAATAATAAAAAAAACAACTCATATCATTTGATTACATATATGTAATAACAACTTATATGTAAACAAAAATATACGAACGTATAAAAGCGTGACTTGTTTATTAACTAGTTGATTTTTGCAAGAAATTTAAGATTTATTAATTGATTAAATACAAGTTATCGAACAAAACTAAATAATGAAAAAATCAATCCATGTCTTCTGATTATGTATATGTAACAATATTAGTTACATATATACAACAACAATATATACACATATAAATCATGAGACATGCATATCACTTTGTTCATATATATCATCTAATTACATATATGTAACACTTTGGTTACATATATGTAATTCATCTTCTTCGTCTTAAACTTGCAGATAACGAATACTGTGGAAGCAGTCGATATCAATACTCTTAGCCGTTCAAAAAAGAAAAGAAAAAAGATAAAGCATTCTTTTTTCAACAAAAAAAGCAGAATAATAACAAGATTGTGATTATGTTAATATGCTCACATATATGTAATCATAAAATTAAATTTAATTGAAAAAGATTATTTTTATCTAAATATAAACCATACTTTCTTGACCACAACACAAATATAGATCAATCAGAAGTTGAAGAAGATGATTCATCTTTGCCTCAAGAACGAGCTGTAATTAAGATTTATAAGAGATTATTATAAAATCAAACAATTGTAGTAATTATTATGACATCAAGCAATTTTCGTTGTAGATTTAAAGTTTGGTGTAAAAAAACAACAATAAAACAGTATATACAGTTTGACTTATTCAAACCGTTGCAAACCTTAGCTTCATCGCTGCCTCTCCGTAACATCTTTTATCGGCGGTTTTGCAGTGGCAACAATCGGCCATCGTGCTTCCTCACCCCTAAAACTCAGTTGTGATCTTCTAATTAAAGTCACCATTGATTAGCAGTCAACCACGATCCAAGAAGATGTAGCCGCCACCGAGACCATTGTTAATTTCCTCTACCCTAGCATGCATGTAATTCAATTATTACATCTGCATAATATTGATTCCATCGATTAATGAAAAAAATGCCATATAAAATGATTTGATTTTCATATTTAGGGTAATTAAAAACTGAAAATTAATTATACAATACCTTCCAAAATTATGTAGTGATAAAATTACTAACTTAACCTTTTTAATTATATTAAATGAAATATTTAAGAAATGTTTTGATTGGTTAATAGAAGTTTTCTAGGTTTTCTTAAAATTTAGTAGTTTTCTCATGATCCTTACCCTATATATATATATATATATATATATATATATATTTGTTTGTATCATACAAGACATAAAATGTTTAAAGCGAAAATGTGAGTACTCGGAAGAAGAATCACAATTCAATGCGACAACCTTTAAACTGTTTGAACTCATTGATTATATATTCCATATCAAACTTCTCAGTAATTTATTTTCTCAGCAATTTTCTTTGCGAAGACGATTATTGAAATATGTATTGTTCAATAGTTAAGGTCTATTTTAATTTTTAAGGCCCAAAACAAAATTTAAATTCAAAATTGGCTAATAAACAAGATAACAACCGATACTGTGAACCCTTAAAGGTAATGTTAAAACTTACAATATGAGTTCAACTTTATTATTTTTTTTAAATCTAAGGGGGCCCAAGGAATTTTATAAAGAAAAACCGAAGAGGCCGGACTCAATACATATAAAATTTTTCGACCGAAATCTATTATATCGAGACTTATGGCCAGAAAAACCGCAGGGGCCGGGGCACCCCCGGGCCCCTTATAACCTCCGCCAATGAGCTTTCTTAGAGCATTTCTTGTGTTCCTCAGACTTTTTCATTTTTGTGTAATAAGTTGACCAGCATACTACTCAGCTTTTCTGCTTTCTTTCTGGCTTGGTTTTCCCATTCTTTTATCCATCATGTAAAGGTGTTCTCCTATCTTTCCTCAATTATTCCTTTGGTCCGTTCTGTTTACCTTATATTTCCTGGCCGTCTTGCCTTCTGACCTTTTTGCCTCTTGTCTTTTGATCTTTATTCGAATTATATGAAGGATTACTATCCTGCATCATCGTTTTTATTTATTAATCAACATTAACACCTACCTTTTAAGGAGTTAACCACTATACACCGGTACACATGAAGTATTTAAACTTATAATTATTTAATTTTTAGTACATAACGACATTACTATCAGGATATCCTATTAAAATACAATTTGCATTTATGACGTGTGAGTATGTTGAGAAATATTTTTATTGTAACATCTTATCTTTTTGCTGTCAAAATATATTTAATATATGTCATCCTATATTCCTATGATCCTATCTAACTGAAAGAATATTAAATATAAAAATCCAAAAAAAAAAGCCTTATACATCTGACTCATACGGTCATACCTTATAAACAATTTATATTTATATAAAGGAAAAGTGGATATGGGATGTTATGAAACCTATCAAAACAATATAGTTTTGTTTAAATTTCATTAAGAGTAAATTATATAAATCGTCCTTGTCCTTTATTAGAAATAGTTACATAAATCATTTTCTTAAAAATGATATTTTATAACGGATTTCATCATTTTCATTGATATAAAGGACGATTTATGTTATGTAATTAAAGGACGATTTATGTAATATAAAGGATGAAATCCATTATAAATTTTCATTTGAAGGATGTTTTCTGAAACTATTTTTAATAAAGGACGACATCCATAAAATGAGTAAATATAAAGGACGATTTGTGTAATTTACTCTTTCATTAATTATGTTTATTCTTGTTTGTTCCTATATTCATTCGATTATTTTGCAATACCATAATTAACGAAGTTTAATCAATACTACGCCGTTTTGATAAGTTTAACACATAAGTGAGGTACTTAACAACCCCATATCTAGTCACTTTCCTCCTATATAAAACTGTTTTATGATATATACATAAACCTACCCCAGAATAAAGTCATTCCACACAAAAAAGTTTTTGATAAGGGTGCAATGGTAACATGGATGGTGGCTTTGGACAAACACAAACACACACACACACATACACATATATATATATATATATATATATATATATATATATATAATCACCCAGAAACATATATAAAGTTTTCACACATGTTGAAGCAGTCCATCACCGAGGATGGGTGAGAGAGAATTGAAGAAGCCACACTTTGTGTTCATACATGGTGTGGGTGGTGGAAGCTGGTGTTGGTACAAGGTCAAGTGCCTTATGGTCAACTCGGGCTACACGGTCACATGTTTAGACTTGAGAGGTGCAGGAATCGACCCATCTGACCCCAACAAGATCCTCTCGTTTGATGATTACAACAAGCCACTTATCGACATCTTGACCTCATTACCTGACCATGAACAAGTGATTTTGGTCGGACATAGCGCCGGAGGACTCAGCGTGACAGATGCAATTCATAAGTTTTCGAAAAAGATTAGTCTCGCTGTTTATATCGCTGCCACCATGCTAAAAAACGGATTTTTGACTCAACAAGATTTTAAAGATGTAAGTTACATTTTCAAAAGTTAATTGTATGTTTATATTAATTTTAAGAATTAATATTATGTAGAAAATGTATAAAATTTAAAAATAAAAAAGTGGTTAATTGTTTACTCTTTGTTTAATTTTATACCTTCTTTTTTCATTTTATTAATACAACAATATGTATATACGAATTAAATCCACATTTATATATTATTATATTTAATAAAATTTATCTCTTATATATTGAAGTTAAATCAGCATGTATATATATTATAATTGATATGATTTGTGTAAAAGCTAGTCTCATATATCTCAATTATGAAACTACCTAGAGGTGGCAATTGTTACCCATGTCAAAGGAAATGGGTTGGTTTGGGTAAACAATTGTAGTATAATGGGTTGAAATGGGTGACATCATAATATTGGATGGGTTGAGTTGGGTAGCACTTGAACACAATGCGGGTCAACAGGGACGAAGCTTGAAAATTTTGGATAGGGGGCCGACCCTTAATATAAATTTTTTTGGAAGAAAAACCAAGGGGGCCAGACTCTATTAATATAAAATTTTCCGACCAAATCATATTACATACCTGCTTCTGAGCCGAAAAACAGCGGGGGCCGAGGCCCCCCAGGCCCTCACTATACTTCGTCCCTGCGGGTCAAGACGGGTAACTAATAAAGTTTGTAAATGCAATGGATTCAAACATTTAAGATTGATTAAATACATATTTAATGAGAAAATCACTAAAAATTATCCAAATGGACTATTTGTTTACTTATAACACATCTAAAGTTAAATTAAATTGATGTTTTTTAACAACAATCCATTTAGACCCGAACTTATTTGGCTTAAAACCCGTTCTGACTCGCACTCATCCTGACCCGAACCCGTTCTGACCCGTTACCCAACCCAACCCAACCCGCCCATTTTGCCAGGCATAAAACTACCCCCTTTGTGTGTGTATATATATGTATATAGAGTAAGGTTATTGTACAAAATAATAGTTTTGTAAAAAGTATAAAAAACAAAGTGTTATTATAATATTAACACAGTGATATTATAATATTTAACAATTACTTGTTAATAATAGCACATTTTATTTATAATATCATTTTGTTTTTTACACTTTTCACAAAAATCTTATTTTATACCTGAACCTATCTCTATGTATATATATATGTTGTATATCGATGATCGATCACTTGTCTCTCAATTGTGTTAGGGTGAACCTGATGTTGCTGAGTTCGGAGATGCTTATGATTTTGAATATGGATTAGGCACTGATAAACCCCCCACTAGCGTAATCTTCAAAAAGGAATTACAACGAAAACTTATATATAACATGACACCTCCAGAGGTATGTTTGCGTTTCAATCAATTACTTTTACATGAGAAATAAATAAAATATAAGAAAACTAAATATATTATCTTAATAAATTGAAATATTTTATTAGTTTTTAATCCACGTATTTTAATAAACAATGATTTTTTTGGACATATGACATGTTCCTATAACTTTTAAAACTTTTGATTTTCTATTTTTCTCTTCTACTAAATGCATCTCATATTAAATATAATATTAAATATCAAATATATTTTTTATACTTTTTTAAGTACATTAAAAATATATCAATTATTAAAAACACACTTTTTAAAAGAAATCTAATTATTATAAAATATAAAATTATAAAAAACACCTTTTTTCTAAAACGGAATATTTAAAGAAATAAATTTAAAAAAAACATTTTTTAAATGAATAATATAATTATATTATTACTTAAAATACTAAATTATATGAAATTTTAATCATATTTATATTAAAAATAATCTTACAGATTCTAAATTTTTCATTAGCTACAATTTATTATATTTTTTAATTAAATTAGTGTAGTACATATGATACTAATATAGTATATTCAATGTTCTTCAAGACTTATTTCGAAAAACATGTAATTTTTAAGTGAGAATAAAATAATATATGAAATTCTACCTTAGTAAATAAATAAATAAAATATTCATTTTGATGTGTACTTGTTAGGATTTTACATTGGCTACAATGCTCCTAAGACCTGCCCCAGTTTATGCATTACAAAGTGCCATGTTTAAAGACATAGATGAGGGTGCAAAAAATGTGCCACGTGTATACATCAAGACGATGTATGATAGAATTGTGAAGCCTGAGCAACAAGATAAGATGATTGCAAAATGGCCACCTACAAATGTGTATGTTATTGAAAGTGACCATAGTCCAAATTTCTCAAACCCTTTTGTATTGTGTGGCATATTAGTAGAAGCTTATTTATCTATATGTCATTCTAGTGCCTAAAAGATCTTTGAGGTTATGATTTAATCCTCTCATACCTTTTCTTGTATTTTATGTAATCAATTGCTTTCTTTTAATTTGAAATAATAATAACAAAAGCATTTTATATATGTCACATCACATGCAAATTTGTATATACGTGCATATACATGTGTCTCCATAGGCAAGTGATCATATGCGCAAATCCTACGAAGTAGGAGTATTCCAAAAATCCGAAATTCGAAAAAATTTGAAACCTAAATCGTATCTGAAACCAAAAAATCAGTTTGAATCTTGATTCGGGTTGTTAGGGTCAGTTAAGTCTCAATCAAAAAAAAGTTATTCGGTTATTCAGGTTCGATTCAGATTTTTGATTTCTTGTCTTTCAGGTTGTGCGGGTTTTTGAATAATCCAATCACGAGCTAATATACTATTATTAATTTGAGTTATTCGGGTTGTTAAGATATTTTTTAAGAATCATGAAATTTACTTAGATTATTTTTTTTATGATGGATTTGTGTTCACTTTTTTATTTTAAATTTAAAGTGTTGTATTTTAAATCTAAACTTGTAAAATGTTTAATTTTACGAACCAATATTTAAGGAAAAAAAAAACTCAAAATAGGAACAAAAATTAAAATATATTTATTCAACTTTATTCAATTTAGGAGAACAAATATTTTAATATAAAATATTAAAATTTTACCTGTCTGTTAAATATTTACCAATTCATTTTTCGTGAACGCAACGCCAATCCGGTAGAAAAAAAAGTTTAAACAATATGCTCTAAATGTTATTAAATGTTAAATTCTCTGTATCTTATTATAGAAGCAACAACAAATGGCCTATTAGCTCAGTTGGTTAGAGCGTCGTGCTAATAACGCGAAGGTCGCAGGTTCGAGACCTGCATGGGCCAATGCTATTATATTTTAGTTTTTTTTTTTTTGTTTGTTAATATTGTTACAATTAAAAATCAATTTCTTAAATGAAACAATTTTAAATAATTAGAAGGAAAAGTAATAAGTAAATAATACACCCGAAATTTCAAAACCAACAAATCCGAAAATTTAACAAGACTATTACAAATGTGTAAAGGTGAATGCTTTTTAGAATGAGTATAAGTTTCTCTTAGTTTAAATGTAAGTATATTTGCATATTTTAATGTTCTTCATGAATGTTTTTTAAAATAAAGACTATTACAATTGTTTATTTTTTTGCATTATTCTTGAATTGTCACATTTTAGATTGCAATCTTTTTAAAAAGAGATAGATAGATAGATATATAGAGAATGAAATATTTTTCAAATCATGATTTAATAAAAAAAAATTAATTACCTTTATACGCCTATAATTAATTTAAGTCGGTTATTTTTCTTACATCTAATTAATATATTCAGATATAATCCAAATTAAATATATAGTTTTTAGTCATTTTAAAATGTGTTTTAACATGAGTTTAAGAATTATTTTTCTTAAACTTAAGTTCCTCTTAATATACACATACTCTCTACATATATTCATATTATAATCATCAAAATATTTTTTCTTACATCTAATTAAAATATTCAGATTTAATCCTTATTAAATATATATTTTGTAGTTATTTTAAAATGTGCTTTAACATTAGTTTAAGAAAAATTTTCTTGAACTTAAGTTTCTTTTAATATACACACTCTCTACATGCGTACATATATTATAATCATCAAAATAAAATAGTAGTTGATATTTATCAGGAACTTGTAAGATGTTAATCTTAAGATCAAAGATTAAAGTACCATCAAGCCACATTTCATTTAATTTAGCTGTCAAAAAAGCTAATATATATTGATTTATATTTTTATAAGTCCTGGTTTTTCTATCCATCTTTGGCTGTGTTTTTTTTTTTTTTGGTAAATTTTTTTGTTACAACAAGAGCCGTCACAATAAAAGAATAAAAACAAATACCTACTTGACATCTTATTCCAACTCACACCACACACGTACGACTTATGAGTATGTTGAGGAATATTTTTATTGTATCATCACCATCTATTTGGTGTCAAAATATATGCCATCTTATCTAATGGAAAGAATATTAAATATAAGAAAATTCCTTATTTTAGAAAAAAAAACAAAGAAAACTCATACCAACCAACAAATTTTTAAAAAAAAATCATGATTTTTTATTATAAGGATAGAAATGTTATAATAAAAAAGATTTTTTTTATAAAAATATGTAGATCACGAAGTTACGTATATGTAACTCAAAAAGTTTCATATGTAACTTATAAAGTTATATATGTGCAATAACCTAAAATACATATATTTTTTTAATTTTTTTTCTTTATTTACATTTTTTATCATAAAGGAAATAAAAAATGAAAAAAAAAAGTTTAATTGGTAATGAGTGTGATTAGTTTTCTTGGTTTTCTCAAAAATAAATGTTTTCTTAGGAACCATCCCTATTAAATATAAAAAACCAAAAAAAAAGGCTAATATTTCGGTCTTATTCCATTTAAACAATTTATATGCAAGTATTTTATGATATATACAATAACCCACAGTGGTGAACAAATTAAAGAACCAGGGACGGTCGCCCCCTTTTTCCTGCTCGTAGTGTTAATTTTTCTTTTTTTTTTTGTTTTGTTTTAAATGTTGGTTCCGTTCTTCTTGCTTCAAAAAATTAACAAGTATCGCAGCCTGTAAATTTCCGTCTCTTTCTTTTAAAATATTCTAGCACCACCGAAAACCCACCACTAAACTTACGTCACAGAAAACGATGGCTAGAAAAAGTCAGTACACATAAAATGTTTTTGATAAGAGTGCTATTGTACCATGGATGGTGGTACACTTGGTGCATATATATGTAAAAATCACCCTAAAACATACAGAAATTTTCACACAAGTCCATCACCGATGATGGGTGAGAGACAATTGAAGAAACCACACTTTGTGCTCATACATGGTGCGGGTGGTGGAAGCTGGTGTTGGTACAAGGTCAAGTGCCTTATGGTCAACTCGGGCTACACCGTCACATGTTTAGACTTGAGAGGTGCCGGAATCGATTCATCCGATCCCAACAAGATCCTCTCGTTTGACGATTACAACAAGCCACTTATCGACTTCTTGACATCATTACCTGACCATGAACAAGTCATTTTGGTCGGGCATAGCGCCGGAGGACTAAGCGTGACAGATGCAACTCACAAGTTTTCGAAAAAAATTAGTCTTGCAGTTTATGTTGCTGCTGCTATGCTAAAAAATGGATTTTTGACACAACAAGATGTTAAAGATGTAAGTTACATTTTCATGAGTTATTCGTATGTATATATTGGTTTTATAGAATTAGTATTATGTAGACAAAGTATAACAATTAAAAATAAAAAGATTTTAATTTTTTCTAACTCTACTCTTTGTTTACTTTTATATCGTGGCTTTTCATTTTCTAAATACAATTATATCTATATACAAAATTAAATCCACGTGCATCGTATATATTATTATATTTAATAAAATATATCTCAAAAATATTGAAGTTAAATTAAAATGCATATATTATAGTTGATATGAAATATATAAAAGCAAGTCTCATAGATCTCAATTCTGAAATTACCCTTTATATATATGTATATCGATGATCGTTCATTTGTCTCTCAATTTTGTTAGGGCGTCCCTGATGCTTCTGAATTCAAAGATGCTTATAATTTTGAATATGGACTAGGTCCCGATCAACCTCCCACCAGTATAACCGTGAAAAAAGAATTAGAACGAAAAATTATATACAATATGAGCCCTCTAGAGGTATGTTTACATTTCAATCAATTAATTTTACAAGATAAATAAACAAAAATATAAGGGAACAACATATATATATTCTCTTACTAATTTGTAATATTATATACTTTTAGAAAATACAAGTTTTTAATATTTAATGCACAATGTTTTGAACACTGATTCATAAAAATATGTAATTTTACTAGCCTGGAAGAAAATGAAATATGGAATTGTACCTCAGCAAATAAATAAAGGGAAAAAAAAATACTAAATTAGTCAAAGTTGACCACTTTTTTACCAAAATAATCACTCAAATTTCGGCCCTTTAGACGTCCTTTTTTCGTACCTTTTGTAAACATATGGGCCCACGTGTCGGCGGCTAAATGGATGTCTTAAGAGTTAAGACTCCTTTTCTACCGGCGTCTTAGACGCCTCTTTATACGCCGCTTTAGACGCCCCTTTACCAGATTTGATAGAAAAAAGGGCGTCTAAGACGCCGGTAGAAAAGAGGTCTTAAGACACCCATTTAGACATCGACAAAGCCGCCGACATGTGGACCCGTATGTTTACAAAAGTACAAAAAAAGGACGTCTAAAGCGGCGTCTTAGGCGTTGGGATTTGAGTGATTAGTTTGGTAAAAAGGTTGTCAACTTTGACTAATTTGGTAATTTTCTTATAAATAAAAGTATATTCACTTTGACATGTACTTGTTAGGATTTTACGTTGGCAACAATGCTCCTAAGACCTGCTCCGATTTATGCATTAAGAAGTGCCATGTTTAAAGACGTAGATGAGGGTGTAGAAAATGTGCCACGTGTATACATCAAGACGATGTATGATAAACTTATGCAGCCTAAGCAACAAGATAAGATGATTGCAAAATGGCCACCTTCAAATGTCTACGTTATTGAAAGTGACCATAGTCCAAATTTCTCAAACCCTTTTGTTTTGTGTGGCATATTAGTCGAAGCTTATCTATCAATCTGTCAATCTAGTACCTAAAAGATATTTGTGGTTATGATTTACTCCTCTAGTCTTATCTTGGAATCAATTGAATTCATTTATCTAAAATAATATAAATAAACTTTTTTTATATGTTGCCTTAATTACATGGAAATATATGTGTATGTTATACTCACATATACATCACATATATGCTCACATATATATCCGGATATACCCACAAACAAGTGGTTGTAGGTTCAAATATAACGAAGTAAATACAAATATTTTGAAGTAGAATATGTGTATAATATAAACTATTTAAAATGTGTGTCCGTTTGTTAAAAAAATTGCACACACGTGTAACTTGGTTTAAATATATGTTTTGTAAAATAGTTGAGGGTCGTTTGGTAGCCTCTTAATAGTCATTAAGATATTATCTCATTACAATTCATATTTTTTAATAATTAAAATGTATCTTTAAGTCTGAATAGTTATGTGACTATCTCTTAATATTATTTCTTAATCATTTATACTTAATATTACATTTTAATCATAAAAAGCTATGATCTATTAAGAGATAACATTTGCAGAACATGCACTTATTAATTTATTTTTTTGTGAATGCAACACCAATTCATTAAAAAAAATTGAACAAAATGTTCTAAAGTTATTCCACGAAAGCCAACCGTGCCTGTAAAGTCAACTTTTTTCTTACTATATTTGTTTTAAACTTAATACAAGCTAGAAATATATGGTTAAAAGGAGATATTGGGTTCAAGTGAGTACGTTTTCTATTCTCTTTATATCATGTATGAAAATAGATAAGAAAGGAAGACTGTCGAGGCTCGAAGCTTCTCCAAGAGGTTCTTTTCGATACTCTGTGCAAAGAAGCGATAACAAAAATCACTTATTGTCGTTTCTCAATTGATGATACTTCATTTAGCTGATTAATAAGATAAGAAGATCCATAAAAAGATCAAATAAACATAAGCCGAAAAGTTGATTACGAAAGGAGCTTTTCAAATCAAAGATCCGTTGATTGCAAAGCCTTGAATGGTTTAGAAGTATAAGACTACTCCCATTGGCGATTGTTAAGGGGATCATGGCACTATTTAAAAAAAATAGCTTAAGGTTGACAATCTGCTCACTTGCGCAACCAAGGTTGCAACCCTTCACTCTCTCTCATCACCTTCCTCTCTCTACTCTTTCTCCTCCTCCTCACGGTCATGGCCACCATCATCGGCGTCACTTAATCACATTCCATCACCGACTCTTCCACAGTTGGAGCAAGTCATCACCACCTTCTTATCACTAAAAATCGTTTTCGTAAGCCTCCCTATTCTTGACCCTGTCTCTGTTCCTAAAAACCGGATTCGCATTGCAGCGATGGTGGTCGTCGGACACGAGAATATTCCGGTGATTGTGGCGGAAACAGGATGGCCGTGTTTTGATTCCGACAACAAAGTTGGGTTATTAATGACAGTGAAAAGTATTATTTAATTGAGTTGTGTAAGTGAAAGAGAGAGAAAACTGTTTTTTATTAAAAGATTGTGTTGGCTTGGATTGTAAATAGGGATAGTCTAATAGTATAACTGATTAAAATAATGCTCAATGGTAGCAAGTTCGAGACCTGCATGGGCCAATGGCCAACCAATGGAGTTTTGCTTAATTATTATTTTTTGTTTGTATTAATTATTATTAATTTACCATTATAATTTAATTTTTGGAATGAAACGATTTTAAATAAATAGAAGTAGAAGAAAAGGTAATATATAAATATGAACATGATACACCCCAAATTTCAAAACCAACAATAAAATAACAAATCCGAAAATTCTAACAATAACACAACCGTTTGATTTGAATTACAACCCCATATCAATTGTTCACGGAGTTTGTGCATTAGATCCTTTAGATCTATTATCCTCAGAAGAATATCGATGCTCTGAAGAATCTGATGACCGTAAATCAACAATCATCTTAACAACTTCATCCATCGATGGTCTCATATCAGGAACCCGAGCCACACAAGCGAGCCCGATTTGAAGCATCTGCACCATCTCTTCTTCAACATGTGGGTGCTTCATTAGTTCTTCATCAAACACCTCAGCGGTCCACTCTTCTCGGACCACTGACCGCACCCACCTCGGCAAATCAACCACCTCATCATGGCCCGATGATGGAAGTGGAGATTTGCCGGTTAGAAGCTCAAGAAGCAAGACACCAAAGCTGTAAACATCTGACTTTTGAGTGAATTTGTGGGTTTCGATTACTTCTGGCGCGTAGTAGCCGATGTAACGAGGTTTTATGGGTGGGAAGTTCATTATAGGAGCTAAGCCCAGATCGGATATGCATGCGCTGAAGTCTGTGGAGAGAAGGATGTTTGAAGATTTGATGTTGCCATGGGTGAATTTTGCACCACCTTCTGAATGGATAGTTGATAACCCTTTTGCAGCTCCTAGTGATATCTTTACTCTTGCTTCCCAATCTAATGGTGTTCTTCCTATACCTCTGTTTCCTGTTTGAAAATATGGGTCAAAAGAGTATACAGTCACCCGGCCCGGCCCGTTTGCAAAATATATGACACTACTTCAAGTTTGATAAAAGAAAGTGTTTCATGTCAACCCAACCCGTTTCTGTATTTTTAATAAAATACAATGTTACTTCAAAGTTTGGCAAAAAAATGTTTCTGCGTCAACCCGACCCATTTTCTTTTTCAGTTAACTGTTTACCCAAACCATCCATTTGTTGACTCTAGTTTTAGGAAAGGTAAGTAACAAACAAACAAACCAGTAAAATAGAAAGGTAATAAAATGAGTCATATAACAAAAATTTGACAAAATTGCCCAAGTATATTTCTGTTGCATAAATCTACAAAAATCATTTTATTCATAGTATAGTTTATTGCTGAAAATTTTAATATTTCTAAAATCATGTATGACACATTAACAATTATTACTGGCAATCTTGACTCATGACAAGTTAAATAGATTTGGGTAAAAATTATTGTATTATGAGTTGAAATAGGTAACATTATGACATATAATGGTTGAGATGTGTAACATCTTAACATAATGCAGGTCAAGATGAGTAACTTAAAAACTTTATGAATATAACGGATTTAAAAGGATAAAAATGATCAATAATATATATGATGAGACAATAAAAACTATTCAAATAAACTATTTGTTTAGTTACAACTCGTTTTAACTTTAAAATTGATGTTTTTTATAACAACATATTTAGTTTCAAATTGATTTTGCTTAAAACTCATCCTAACCCGTATCTGTTCTGACCCATTATCCAACCTGCCTATTTTTCCAGGCATCCTAACAATTATATTTATATAACATTTGGACCAAAAAAATGTTTTGGGGTAACCCGACCTGACTCAACATTAGTAGTTGTTACCCAACCCGATCATTTTGCCACCTATGTTGTTAACTATAAAAAAACCCGGCCCGCGGATCTTTTATTACCATGCAGAAGTGCAAATAAGCTGCCTGTTATCATGTACTCATAAACAAGAAGCTTCTCATCCTTGGAAAAATAGTACGCACATAATGGCACAATGTTCGGGTGTCTTCTCATCCTCCCCACAAACTCTATATGCTGCTCAAATTCTTTCTTTGCAACCCCGACTTCTCGTACGCGTTTTACGACGACTGTTGTGCTCTCATCAAGTATAGCCTTATAAGCTGTTCCATAACTACCCTTACCAAGAACTTCAGCTGACGCTCTCAACAGATCCTCAAGATCAAAGTTATAACTACTTCCTTCAAAAAACACCAACTTGTTTTTCTCAGCTGCTTGTACCCCACTCCCAAAATCATCAGATTTTTCGTTTTTCCCGGGTGGCACTGCCTTTATGGTTAACTCACCAACTGAATCTTCGTCTTTCTTTTTCAAGAAACAAAACAAGAAAACCGCGAGTAGGATGATGAATAACAAGCATCCTATACCAATGGCTAGGATCACACCGATGCCGAGTGTTTTGTTATGTTTGTTATGAGATAAGGGTGTGTTTGGGGAGTAATGAGGGGCTAAAAATGAGCATTGACTTAATGGAGGTCCACATAATAAAGAATTCCCTGAAAATGAAGAAACTGGAAAGTTTTGGAGGGAAGATGGTATTGACCCGTTAAGCGAGTTATGGCTAACGTTTAATAGCCGGAGCCTTGTGAGGTTCAGCTCAGGGATCTGTCCTGTAAAAGAGTTGAACTGGAGGTTTAATGAGGTCAAACGGGTCAAATTTGTTAGCGTTTGAGGGATGTTTCCAGAAAATGAGTTAAATGAGAGATCCAAAATGCTTAATTGAGGAGAAAGAGGGGTGGAAATGTGACCAGAAAAGTAGTTGTTTTGAAGATAAAGAAACTGGAGAGAAGGAATGGAGAGTATATCAGAAGGAAGTGTCCCATTAAGGAAATTTGATCTTAGGCTTAAGATTCTAAGAGCATCAAGTTTTCCAATATTGTTTTGAGGAATTGGGCCGAATAGCCCGTGGCCCGGAAGATGAATGGCGATGACCCGTGTTCCTTCGTCGTTGCAAGTGATTCCAACCCATGAAGTGCAGATGGGAATGGTGGAATTCCAGTTCAGTTTTCTTACATGTGGAACTGATGAAGCAAACTGAAGAAGTGCTTGAGCATCTGATCTAAGGTCAGCAGTTGTCACATAAATATTTTGCAGTAGGATGATAACCGCGGCGATTGTTAAAGTTTGTAGTGTAATTGGGTTTTTCATTGCAGATATGTGTTATGTGTAACTGCATACAGATGAACCTTTGATCTCAGTAGCTTTACTATATCTCAGCTGAAAAAACAGAACAGTAAACAGTTTATCGAATAGGAAATCGCTACAAATCAAATTCAGAGAACAACAAGAACATTTTTTTAGATAATTCACATATTATGAAGCAAAAAAATAAAGTTCACTAGCAAATGAAATTCTGTATAATCATCCATCTAAGCTAAGAAGTTTAAAAGATTATTAATTTTGATCAGCTACTAATAAGATTGATTACATTATACTAAATATCAAGAAAGAAGGGGGTGAAAATGTGAAATTGTTGGTTACCTGCAAGAACTGGAAAACAGAAGCTTCAAACTTTGGTAGAGGATAGCTGCAGCTGAGTTCAAGTTCTTGCCTTTTTTCCAAATGGGAAAAAAAGCAAAGAACAATTATTTAAGCTTTAGCTTTCCATACTAAAGCACAAACTTTAAATTTACAAGAATAAACAAATCTCAAAGAAATAAAGAATCATTTAAAAAGAAGATAAAGGGATTGAGATCTTTATCATCCATTCAACTATGAAAGTCTGATAGATTAACAAGCAAGAAATGAACAGAACATAGCTGTCACCATAGAAATCAAGAGGCAAAAACATAAAAACAAATTACAAAAATTAAAAAGTAAACAAAACTAAAAAAAGATGGATAAATAAACAGAGAGAATCTGAACCTTAAGGAAAGAGGAATCACTGATGAAAAGAAAAAGCAAAAGGTCACTAAATTCTTAGGGAGAAAGATACAATATTATATTATTTTCAAGAATCCAATGCAGTACTCTTTGTTTCAGTAAAGAGTAAGCATACTTAAGAAGAACACTGCTGTCTGCAACAAATATTTGTATGATGAATTGCTTTCACAAGTCACAACCAAAATCATTCAATACCAACACACCAGGACAAAAAAGTGTACTAATCAGGCGTGCATGCTTCAATGAGACCAAAATTGGAAACAAAGCTGATGACAGGCAAATAACTCTAATGATTTGATCATGTCCTATGTTTTGTAAATTAATAAACTAGTTGTTAATTATATGTCACACCCTTTTTCTCTATTTTAACTAGGGGTGAGCATAATATAACCATAACCGATAACCGCCCCGAACCGTAACCGATTTAACCGAAACTGACAGTTATGTTTAAGTGAAGCCATTAACTGAAGCATTCAATTATGGTTATGGTTAAGGCTAGTCATTACCCGACTTTAACTGAACCGAACCGAATAATGTATATTTGTTTTTTTAATATTTATATGTTTGTATGTTTTTTTAAAAATTTACGGTGCAAGTCAAGTATAGAGGTGAATCTTCACTTTATACTATATAAAAATATTATTGATCATATGTGAGACTAAATATATTAAAAAACGAATCAAACTTCACGTGGTTTTACTTTTTTTTCACGCATTTACAGTCACTACAAAGTTTTACAAGCTTCACTAAAATTTTCATCGTTAATATATCTATATTTCACAAGCATATTTACAAGTTTTTCTTAGTTTTTCAACAATTCCATTATTAACCGAATTTAACCGTAACCGATAGTTAACCGATCAATTGGCTATGGTTATGGTTAAGGATTTAGAATTAACCGAAGTAGCGGTTTTGGTTATGGAAATGGCCATAACCGCACCGAACCGAACCATACACACATCTAATTTTAACACTCCACCGAAACTATACAAGGCTATAGACTATAGAGGGTGCGGAGTTTGAAATTTAGGTGTGAAAATAACATAGCCCTTTTAATATCATACTAAAAGCAGAAAGCACGTCGATTCAGTGTATTCATTATACTAAGTGCCAGTGATGTAAAAAGGCCACCATGAAATTATAGTTTAAGACAGTGTAAAATATTTGATGTCTCTAAAAAGTTTGCCAGTCTGCCATCATCATGAACTGGCTCCTCTTATTTTGTGCCATATTCAGCTCAATATCAATCACAAATTGATTTCAATGTCACATTTAGCAAGGATTCACTGATTCAGAAATGGAATTATGATGTATAGCTAAAAGTTATGTAATCTTATATGTTGTATCTAATGGCAAGCACAGAGATTGCTTAAGCTGTAAGTCTGTGACACCAAGTACAGTATGAAGAGACAAGGTACAAGAAGTTATGCACACAGTACTACTGATAAATGAGTACCACTATGTTTTTGTTGGCTTTCAACAAAACTAGGGATCCCCACAAATTGATCTTGAAAAGGTTCTGTCTTCACATCAGGCAGAAATTCAATCTTATACAAACAAACATACCCAGTAAAGTTTCACCATTTAATAAGATCTCGAAGCAGGATGAAGATAACTTCTAAGAAAACCCTGACTCAGATTTGTCAACACACATTCATTCAATGTTATGCTAAAAAGAAAATTAGGATAAAATATATGATGATCTATGTTTTGCTTGACAAATTTATTTCTTTGCTCTTCAAGTGTTACCTGCAACATGAAATAATCTGCCTAAAAATTTAGCTTTAGTTTTACATATTCTTGTTGATACATAACATATAAATTAATCAGATACTAAGACTGTTCATAGTATCTGTTAATCTTGGTTTTAAATTATATTTAGGTACCAAAAGCTAAAGCACGAGTGACACGCATTATGCATTTGAGGCGTTATTCTATTTACAATCATATATATCAGTTTTAATAACCAAAGTTATGTCTCTCTTAAGTGTTTTACATATCAATTGTTTTTTATCAAATAAATCTTTCTTAAGTTTTAAACTTTTGAATGTATCTGCATATAATCTTAACTCTCAACGCCTTAGACGCTTTCTTGATCGCCTCGTGATCTCGCGTATTAGGTGTAGCATTTTAAACCAAGGTGGATGCAAAGGTTTAGGCCCAGTTTAGGATAACTTATTTATCTTAAAATAACTTTTTATTAAAAATGCTTATTAACTTGTTACTTTTTTAAATGAACTTTTTAAAAATGTGTTTGGATTAACTTTTACAAAATTAATTTTCAAAATGACCAAAAATGACATTTTTTTATCGACACTAAGTTAATGTTATTAGATAAAGGGTAAATGGTATGTTAGATTTGTAATTTTATGTCAATAAGTCATAAGTCATTTTGAAAAACTAGAATTTTTAGCTTTTAAAAAACAACTTTATCACCTTTTTACAAAAAGTCATTTAAGTTTGGCAAACAACTTATTAACTTACTGACTTTTTTAAAAAATCAATAAGTTAATAAGTCATTTTTAAATGAAATCCCAAACGGGACATTAGTCTATAACGACAATAACATTAAAGCGATGAAAGTATACAATTAGTTCTTAATCTTAATGGATTTATATACAGATAGCAATTTGTAGTATCATACGAATCGAAGTATCTGTTTCTTCGTATCTCCAAAACAATGCACATTGAAATCAATGGAAATTATCAAATTATATTGTATGTATATGTTAAAAATGTATAATATCTTTCAATTTTATATTCTTATTATGTTGTTCTTATTATGTTTGTATTTCATGAGAGGTTGGTAGAAGAACTATTGGGCTTAATAATGAGAAGCTGAGCTGGTAGCTGGGCTGATGAGAAGCTGGGCTGGTAGCTGGGCTGCTGAGCTGGTAGCTGGGCTGGAGGATTCATGGGCTTGTTATTAGGCTGAAGTTGTTCGGTGGTTACAACAGATGTAACAAGAATTGGAAGAATCTCAATATATGTAACTGAGAGGCTTCATTTTCAACATTATCTTTCTCTCTCTTACTTTTCTACCGATCAAATTTTCTTCATCTGTATTAGAAGAAACTTTAGGGTTTTAAGAGAGTTTTTTCATAAGATCTGTGTTGGATCTTTATCTGTTCATGAAGTTTGTTTCATTGAAAGAGTCACTTGTATCTGTGTGATTCTTCGTGTGTATTCAGATTTATGATCAGTTTTTTTTCTGATCAATAGTGAATATTTTTCAGTATTTGTTCATGTTTTTGACATGGTATCAGAGCCATAGTGCTCGTACCATCCTCTCGTGATTCTGGAATCTCTTCCGCTGAGTAGATCACGCCGATCGTAGGTGAAAAAGCTAAGTCAGAAACCCTAACTGACGGTGCACGAAGAAAGGAAGCAGCCGTCGAATCGAAGCATCAAAGGGTTACTATCGCAACACCTTGCATCATCAGATCTAGATCTGATCTTCTTGTTCTAGTGTTGTAACCCTAAGTGAAGGTTACACACTGTGAACGTGGTTCTTGGGCGCAAATCACTGTGAGATCGTTTCATCTCTTAATCTCTCTGGTTTTTTGTGCTTATATCTCGTTTTCTTCATTTGTTCTTATTTTATCTGTTATAAAATAAGAATAACGATTTAATTTCAACTCTCAACTCCCTGGTTAAGACTTGTTTGATCACCTGAGAGTGTTGATGAATCTGGAACACTGGCCAGGCTTCGTTGACTGATTGAAATTAAATAGTTAAGTGTGTGTTTTGTGAGTCAATAATTGTGATTGACTAACTGGTTATCTTGGTCTTGGTTAAGGTTGCATTGTATGTGTTTTTTGTGAGTCCATATTTGGTGACTGAGTATCTGTATATCTGCTAGTCTCTAATAACTGTTCTAAGAAAAAAATCATGGCTGGTAGTACCCCAGTTATCACATCTGGGACAGCTAATACCACTGAAACCCTCATCAGTAAACTGGATATAAGTGACCCACTATTCATTCACCCAAGTGAATGTAGTGCACTTACAATTGTAAATTTCAAATTAAAGGGAACAGAAAACTACACGGTTTGGGCAAATGCAATGAAACTATCCTTACAAGCAAAAAATAAGATGGGTTTTATAACTGGAAAATGTAAAAGGCCAACTGAAAATGAAATTTTAATGTCACAATGGGATAGATGCAATTCCATTGTGTTAACTTGGATTTTGAACTCGATTTCTGAAGAATTATACGTGGGTCAAGTATATTCACAATTAGCCATAGAAGTCTGGGAAGACTTGAAGGAAACATATGACAAAGTTGATGGGTCAGTGGTATTCAACTTGTATCAAAAAATTAATCAAGTAACACAAAATGGCTCCACAGTTGCTGAATACTATCAAAAGTTAACAGCAATGTGGAAACAATTTGATGCAATAGTGCAATTACCTTCTTGCACATGTCAGGCATCAAAAGAATTTAATGATTTCAGCCATCTTATAAAACTAATGCAGTTTTTGATGGGACTAGATGACATGTATCAACCGGTCAGGACAAACCTCCTGACCAGGGATCCTTTACCGTCATTAAAAACAGCTTTTTCAATAATATCTAGAGAGGAATCCCATAGGGCAAATAATGGACAAAATAAAAGTCAAAATGTAAGTTTTGTATCAAAAGTTAATCAAGGATTTGATAATAAGAAAAAATTTAATAAGGGTCCAAACTTAAATCTAAAATGCACCCATTGTAACAAGGTGGGCCATGTAGTGGATAAATGCTTTGAACTGGTAGGGTATCCACCAAATTTTAAGCCCAGAAATTTTGTGCAGAACAATAACCAAGGAAGTAAGGTGGTTATGTCAAATAACACAAAAGGAAATAAATCTGATGGTGTTACCACACCAACACTTACCACTGATCAAATTAATAAACTACTTGGACTATTAAATGAAAAACAAACTGAAGAAGAAAAAAGCACTACCAGCTTTGGAGGTAATTCCTTGAACCTGTTTTCATCAAATATTTTTGTGAAACCAACAGTAAATTTTACAACCTGTCTAAACTCAAACTGGATCATAGATTCAGGTGCTAATCAACACATGGTAATGTCTGATAAAGGTTTATTTGATCAAATAGATGTTTCAAATTTAAATGTCACAGTAAAACATCCAAATGGGACAAAAACACTAGTAACCAAGATAGGGAGCTTAAAATTGACTAATAATGTAATCCTGACAGATGTTTTTGTAGTCCCAGACTACTATGTAAACCTGATGTCAGTGTACAAACTGGTCAAAGATAATAAATTGTGTGTGTTATTTGATGATAAAAAATGCTATATTCAGGATTTGCTCACAAGGAAAACCTTGGTGACTGGTAGTCTAATTGATGGTCTATATTTTTATGGTGAAGGATCTGATCAGAATAAGGTAAGTTTCAACTGTGTTATTGATGGAAATATATGGCATTCTAGGTTAGGGCATCCATCAGACCAAGTATTAAAAATTTTAAATAAGAATGTAAATCAAATAGATAAACAAATACCTTGTGACATATGTCACAAGGCAAAACAATCGAGAGAACCTTTTCCCATAAGTGAACACAAGTCAACTTATGTCGGTCAATTAATACACTTGGATGTCTGGGGACCATACAAAACTACTAGTACTGATGGTTACAAATCTTTTCTAACCATAGTAGATGATTACTCCAGAACAGTGTGGGTTTACATGTTAAAAGGGAAAGATGAAGTAGCATATAATATAAAAAATTTCTTCAATCTAATTCAAACTCAATTTAACAAAAAAATTAAAACTGTTAGATCTGATAATGGAACAGAATTCGTGAACAATCAACTGCAAGATTTTTTTAACAAAAATGGAGTCATTCATCAAACTACATGTGCATACACACCACAACAAAATGGAATTGCTGAACGTAAACATAGACATTTGTTAAATACAGCTAGGACTTTATTGTTTCAAAGCAATTTACCTGTTCGTTTTTGGCCTGAATCTGTGCTAACTGCTGCTTACTTAATCAACAGGATTCCCTCTTCAGTTCTTAATGGCAAGTCACCCTATGAAATCATGTTTGAATTTTCTCCCAATTTAAGTCACCTTAGAGTCTTCGGATGCCTATGTTTTTCTACTATTTTAAATAATACTGATAAATTTGGATCTAAATCTGAAAAATGTGTTTTTATTGGTTATTCAGTGTTTAAAAAGGGATATAAAGTTTTAAGTTTAGAATCAAAAAAATATTTTTATTCACGAGATGTTAAATTTTTTGAGGATATTTTTCCTTTCAAATCAGATTCTAAACTAGTAGTATCAACTGATACTGATGATGTTAATATTACTAGTTTGAATTTTTTTGATAACATTGAAAAAATTAATTTTGAGGTCTCTAATGGTGAAGTTCCTGATGATGATGGGAGGACTGTTCAGAAATCACCTAGTAATGGTGATATAGAGGGTACAAATGATGAAATTGATAATATAAACTCCTCTGAGGGAATTAATGATCCTGTCACATCAGTTAGAAAATCATCTAGAGTCACTGTTTTACCAAAACACTTTGACAATTATATTGTTGAAGGAAAAGTTAAGTATGGAATGGAAAAGGTTGTAAACTATTCTCATTTAACTTGTGAAAATAAGATTTTTTTCAACTGAACTGAATAAATCATTTGAACCAAAAACATTTAATCAAGCTGTTAATGATTCTAATTGGGTGAATGCCATGAATGAAGAGATGGAAGCTCTTAATAGGAATAATACTTGGGAATTAGTAGAATTACCTAAGGATAGAAAGCCAATTGGATGTAAGTGGGTCTATAAAATAAAGTATAAATCTACTGGTGAAATAGATAGATATAAGGCTAGATTAGTAGCCAAAGGTTTCAATCAAAGGGAGAGAATAGATTTTGATGAAACTTTTTCTCCTGTTGTGAAAATGGAAACTGTTAGGTGTGTGATTACTTTGGCAGTTCAAAATGATTGGTGCTTATATCAATTGGATATTAATAATGCATTTTTATATGGAGAGTTGAATGAAATTGTCTATATGGTACCTCCTGAAGGATATTTTAATCAAAATGATAATAAAGTTTGTAAACTAAAAAAGGCTTTATATGGTTTAAAACAAGCTCCTAGAATGTGGAATGAAAAATTAGTTGGTGTGTTGTTAGAATTAGGGTTTGTTCAATCAAAATGTGATTTTTCTTTGTTTGTGTTAAAAAAGGGTGATGTTTTCTTGGTATTGTTAGTTTATGTGGACGATATTGTTATTACAGGTAACAGTGTAAATGAAATTACTAAAGTTAAACAGTTTTTAAAAACTAAGTTTTTGATTAAAGATTTGGGGATGTTAAAATATTTTCTTGGGATTGAAGTGATTAAAACTAATGAAGGTATTTGTTTATCTCAAAGGAAATATTGCATGGAATTATTAATGGAATTTGGATTAAGTGGAAGTAAACCTGTGACTACTCCTATAGAACAACATTATATTCTTATGAATAATTCTAATAAGAATGATACTTGGTTAGAAAATATAACTAGTTATCAAAAGTTGATTGGTAAATTGATTTATCTTGCTCACACAAGACCTGATATTTCTTACTCTGTGCAATATTTGAGTCAGTTTATGCATAAACCTTCTGTGTCACATTTAAAGATTGCAATAAGGCTTCTAAAGTATCTGAAAGGTGCTCCAGGTAATGGTATTTTATTCAAAAAAGGTACTGATTTGTTTTTAAGTTCTTATTCTGATTCAGATTGGGGTAAGTGTATTGTTTCTAGGAAGTCTGTCACAGGGTATTGTGTTTTTCTTGGTAGTAACTTAATAGTTTGGAAAAGTAAAAAACAAAGCACCATCTCTAGGTCTTCTGCTGAAGCTGAATATCGTGCTATGTGTTCTGCCACTTGTGAAATAATGTGGATTAAAAATATTCTGGCTGAGTTATTTGTGCAAGTAACATTGCCAATATCATTGTTTTGTGACAGTATTTCTGCCATTGCCATTGCTGCAAATCCAGTGTTTCATTCTAGAACTAAACATTTTGAAATTGATTTGTTTTTCTTAAGAGAAAAAATAAGTTCTGGTTTAATTAAAACTGTTTCTGTTAGTTCAGAAAATCAAGTTGCAGATATTTTTACAAAAGGTCTTTCTTATCAACAACATAATTTTTTGTTAACAAAGTTGCAAATGTTTGATGTGTTTAGATTATAAAATTGAGGGAGGGTGTTAAAAATGTATAATATCTTTCAATTTTATATTCTTATTATGTTGTTCTTATTATGTTTGTATTTCATGAGAGGTTGGTAGAAGAACTATTGGGCTTAATAATGAGAAGCTGAGCTGGTAGCTGGGCTGATGAGAAGCTGGGCTGGTAGCTGGGCTGCTGAGCTGGTAGCTGGGCTGGAGGATTCATGGGCTTGTTATTAGGCTGAAGTTGTTCGGTGGTTACAACAGATGTAACAAGAATTGGAAGAATCTCAATATATGTAACTGAGAGGCTTCATTTTCAACATTATCTTTCTCTCTCTTACTTTTCTACCGATCAAATTTTCTTCATCTGTATTAGAAGAAACTTTAGGGTTTTAAGAGAGTTTTTTCATAAGATCTGTGTTGGATCTTTATCTGTTCATGAAGTTTGTTTCATTGAAAGAGTCACTTGTATCTGTGTGATTCTTCGTGTGTATTCAGATTTATGATCAGTTTTTTTTCTGATCAATAGTGAATATTTTTCAGTATTTGTTCATGTTTTTGACAGTATACACCTCCATAGGTTAGAATTGTGGTCAACATACTCTTAATCATCCGTATATGCAAGTCATGGCAACTTTTTCATCGGATCAATCAGACAGGTAAATAACGTCAGATCTAAATTATCCGGCCATCGATCAGACGCTTCTGTCTGTTTTCCCGGTCAGAAGATAATGAAGCTGGCGGAGACGATAGAGAGCAAATTGACGGAAGCAAAGTGCCGGAGTCTGGAGATAATTGCTCTGATGAGTGTAAAGTGGCGTGGGATTTAGTGGAAGAGATTAGCCAGGCGAAAGCTCATCTTCGAGAGAAGTTGGAGCATAAAGAAGATCATATGGAATAGTTTTGCTCCGGGAACCCGTAGACTCGTGAATGTAGCGTTTATGATGATTGATCGGAAAAGTATAACGCCGTCAACGACGGCGACAGTTGATGTTTCCGGTGTGTCTGTATTTTGAGTTTTATTTCCTTTATAATTTTTAAAATTAAGGTGTGGCTAAAAAGTCTTAAATCCATAAAAAGTGTGAGAATTAAGCTAAGTCATACACGTGTATTTTCCAATGTTTACAAGATATGAGTATTAACGTAATTTGTTCTCATTATTGTTAGCGGTTATTTTGGGAAAATACCATGATTCTCGCTAAAAAAAATTTAAAAATCCAAATCAATTATCGATTACAAGAAGAAATCACAGATTGTAACTGATTATATGATTCTAATTTCATATGGCGAATAATCGTTTAGTTGTTTTGGGGGTAGCGACGTGATGGAAACGAACACAGAAGATACGCAAGGTTATGATGTTTTTCAGATTTTATGGTGTTTTTCAGATTGTATGGTGTTATTTCGTATGTTGTATGCTCTGTTTTTTGATATTATGGTGTTTTTCAAATTGTATGATGTTTTTTCAGATTGTATTGTGTTTTTTGGATTGTATGGTGTTTTTAAATACAAGTATTACAACTTATTTCAAATCCAAAAGCCCTAATCACCATGATATTTTAAAATTTTATGGTGTTTTTTTAAATAATGATCTGTTTTTTTATTTTATACACATGTATGGTGTTATATACGTAGTTTAGGGCTTATGGTGTTTTTAAGATTATATATTTGTTCGGATGAAGTCTTATATAAAATAAGTCAAATATTCTGTATTTCAAATAATTTTATTTGCTACGATGTTTTAACGTGAACTAATAAATCTAAAACGCTATAAAATTTAACGAATGTTCAAAACACCAATAATCTTACAACTAAAATTTAACGAAGTTCAAAACACCATAAAATCTAAAACGCCATAAAATTTAACAGATGCTCAACACCATATATCGGGATAGATCAATAAAAATACATTATTACACCATAACTTGACAAAAACACCACAAACCAAAAAACACCATACAACTATGAAGGTTGCGGGTTCCGTTTCATTTTCAAAAAACACCAAATTACGTTTATGCTCATCCCACGACTTTCAAACACCCTACTAATTACAGAATTGCCGCCGCGCAATTCTGAACGTAAAAAACCACATATCTATGTTCAGGATTGCTTCTCACGCTTCTCATGGTTTGTATCCTTTTTAAAATATCCCTTCCCTAGTTTTTAAAATACTACTTAAACAGTTTAACTCCACCAAACGTGCAATTTCGTTTGGGTTCAGTTTTTGATTTCATCATTTTTAAACCATAAAATGATATATACTCCAGGCTATAGTTTCTGCTGTTATCTAGTGGATGAAATAGTCTAATTATTTATAGGATAACAGGGGTGATCATTATTCAAAAGCCAGCCAGACTGAAATCATATTGTCTCAAACTGATCAAATGTTAATTTTATTTTAACGAATGTGTGTGAGCCCACTGTTTCCAGACCATGTCATCAAGGTTTAGTTACATGTACCTCACATGTGTGTATTAAATTACTTGTATATAGTATATACCCACATATATACATAATCATGTATATATAATCATGAATAGTCGTAGGTTGTAAATCGAAACAGCCTCTCTACCACATTGGGGTAAGGATAAGATGTCTCCATCTCTCCCCCAGACTCTCTACCACATTGGGGTAAGGATAAGATGTCTTCATCTCTCCCCCAGACCCCAATGCCGACGGCCATGAGGAGGGGAGGGGAGGGGTGGGAGACTGGCCCGGGCCCGAAATTTTGAAAAAAAAAATTATATATTATATATACAAAAAATTTATATAAGAAATATATAACATCAATGTTTAAAAGGGTGCATGAGCGGTTAGGGAAGGGGCAAACCCGACCTCTGTCTCGGGCCCCTTTTTTTAGGAGGCACAAAATTTTAATATTGTTGTATATATGGAGAATCGATTAATGGTTTATTCGGTTCGGTTTAGTTGCTTTCAACTTTTTCCTATCCAAAAGCCGCACCGAATTTGAGATTCGGTTAAAACCGAACAAACTAATTAAAAATCAAATAAACCGGAAAATAATCGAATAACCTATTAAAAAACCAAATAAACCGATTAAAAACTGAATAAATCGATCTGAATAAACCGAATTCCAGCTCATATATTATTAATAAGATAATAAATTTAAATATAAATTCGGTTTAATTGGTTAACCAAACAAATCGAATTTAAAAAATGGAACGATAATCGAACAAAAAACCGAAATTCGGATACGGTTAGAACACCGAACCGAAAACCGAACTTGGAATTTGGAGTGAGGAACCGAATCTAAAAGGGCCCATTTATTTTTCTCGCCCCAGGCCCCAAAATGTTTTTTGATTCTCAGGGCCGGCTCTGCCAGACCCTGCATAGTAAAATTACACTAGGTACGTGTTGTATATACATAATCATGAACATGTAATAATACACCTTTTATAGCAATAACTAGTTATAATTAGCCAAAATCAATACAAATCTTTTCTTTTTTTTTTTCTCGAACATCATTCTCACATATGTTCTACACTTTTCTTCTTTATGTGTATGTGTAAATTCACGTGTGTTTAGGAGCTGGCATTGGTATAAGGATTTGACGTAAGTGTAACTTTAATACATTGTTGAAAACCCGTGTTAGCACTTCATTCTTGCCAGAAAGTTGTTCATTTTCATACAAACTAACAAATGTTGACAGCCAAATCTGTGTTGCAGCCAACTTTAAACTTATTTGTCACAATGGGGCCGGCAACCAACTTGAAAGACAATCTTCTTTCAACATATCCTAACAACATTTTTGACTCGATTTGGTTTGATTTGACCTTTGTCTCAATTACAAGGGTATGAAGTATGAACTGCTGGTTGTAAAACTAAGATGAAAAACAACAAATCAGATGAAAAAAAAGGGTTCACTATGAACCCTCTCTTTGAATCTTTTCAACTTCTTCGTGGTGTTTTCTCTCTGCGTCCTCGAGTTCTTTTTGGGCATCTTCTTTGTCCTCTTTTATGTCACGCGCCTCAAATTCTTTAGCTGCTGCCATTGCTTTAACCACGGGATCTCTTAGTTCTGATATCAACCCACCACCGATTCTATATTCTTCTTCATCTCCAATCAGGAATAGACGCTGATCTGGCCCCGTTGCCATTGGAAGGTCTACTGATAACAACTTCATATCATACTGCCAAAGAAGTAGACAGTAATTACAACATGAGCTATGTAACTAATGAAGTAAATATGATTACAGAAACTAAATTAACAAAAATAATAGTATTGCAGATAAAACAATTTAAGAATCTGGATACTCGAAGCGTTTGAACACACGAGAGGGGACTTTTTGCTGACCCGTTTAAATTTTAGCTGATACAACTCTCATTTCCAAGCAACGGCTTCAAATAGCTACCTTTAGAAACAATATATGACAACTAAACAAACAAACTTACCCAGTATATTCTCACTTTTCAGTAGGGTCTGGGCCTCTGAGGGAGGATAGATACAAACCTTACCCCTATCCCAGTTGGGATAGAGAGGTTACTCCGAAGGAGTCCACGGCTCAAAAATAGTGTATGACAACTATATGCATCATAATGAATGGGCTGGGCAACATGGCAGAACAGGTATAAAAGTCAATGTGTCAGGTTGACTGATGATATTTTTTTAATTTGTTTATACATATTGAAGAAATGATAAATGTTTCTAATAATTAAATGGTCTAAAAGGTTTTATTAGACGCTTGACAGTACACTTTGGAAAATTTTATACCAACCCGTATCCTTCTTAGCTAAATATTTTGATGTTACCCATGAACCCAAATTTAAGTAAAGAGAAACCTAGATCATGAAGCATGTTTCATCATTCACAGTTTAAATTACTCCCTCTAATGGCAACCAAAGTTTTGCATTATGGGTATCCAATATTCCATCAGCTGCATTGCAGATATACACACTAAAGTCCTGGACTACATGGGGCAAGTCGAACCTATTTGGCCAAAGTAGGGTCAGTTTTTAAGTTACATATCAATACAAATGGGTCAAACGGCTAAAATAAACAAAATCTGCAAGAAACAATATCGGTCCAAAGGAGTCCAGTAGTTAAAACTTAGAAGTTACTGAGAGCATACTCTAATTGTATACTTCTTAAACTTGCTTCATTTGGAAGTATCCAATCATTAATTTAATAATAGTATTTGATTCCATATTTAATGTATTAATCATTTATGGAAATATAAAAACAAAAGACAAGATTCAAAGGGACAACCCAACATGACCTATTTGACCTGCTTACTTTGCTACCAGTGTGTGCATGAACATACAATTGTACTTCTAAGGATCATCAACTAATCATGTCATTACACAGGGTTAAAACTTAAAACAAACTTGCACGCATGCAGCAGGATTGTCCGGGTAGATGTTAGCATATATTAGTTTAGTTCACAGGCCAAAGGTAAAACAAATACTTGAAATATTTAGAAAAGTAATCAAAGACAATAACATGTTAAAACCATAAACTAAACACTAACCTTGCCTTTTTTGTTCTTGACTTCAACACTAACTAAGCCTTTCATTTCTGCACCTCGTATTGGAAAAATAAGGAAACACCTTTTGCTCCTGAGTCCTGCTTTAAAGTTTTTCAATGTGATACCACCTCCTGACATAACATATGCTCTAAGGTCTGATCCAGTGAGTGGAGCACCCATGACTTCAAGAATGTCAGCCGATGTGTTAAGTTTTCTCATTGCCATTCGATAAACTTTGTCAGGATTTATTGTGTATCTTGAACGAAGATACAATCCCTTAAACAACAAAACGAGGTCAAACAAGTCTTAATAACAATACAAGAGATTAGTGTCATTATTGAAAAGATATTCAACAAAATTGCAGTTTGTAACACACCATAATAGGGGTCCATAACAATTCTGCACAGAAGCAAGACCCTCTATGAAGTAATTGAACAAAAATACCAAACTACCCTTTACCAACAAATTTAGACCTATTCAGAAGTAAATTTTAAGTGTGACATTGAGTGTCGGTATATATAGAGGTTTAGTTACAATTTGCTTGAAACACTAGAGATTTATGTTCTAACTGATGAGGTAACACACGATTTCTACCTACAAGATAATATGATAACTTTTGCATACATGGTTACCATGAAATTTGAATATGTATATAAATATAACTATATAAGCAAATGAAAAGAAAGTCCATGGATCCTATAGACTATAGTAAAGAAACATGATGTAGAACATATTCCATCATGAAAGAAAGAAAATTGCGATGAAAGGTGCCAGACTTTAAAAGAAAAACGAGCTTAATAAGCACCCCCAAAACACCCCCTTAATATTAACACTTTATGTTACTTTGAGTACCCTTGTAATGAAGGGTCAAGGGGTTTGCTATGATGGTACAAATGTAACATGTAAACGTTTCTTATCGAGTGTATTATCATCAAACCATTTTCTCAACCACACTACTAACCCAGAATCAAATGCCAAAGAACATTTTTTTCAGGTCAGTTTGTTTACACCAATTATCTACATTCCTCATTTTATGAAGACTTGGTACTCTCAATAAGCAAAAAAATCAACTCAGAGAAACACAAACTTTTATTGAATAAAATTGAGGTACAATTAACCCTAAACTCTTAAACCCTATTTATAAGAAAACCAACATCTAAAAAGTCAAACTATTATCCCTAATAACCTGCTAACAAAACAATCTAATCCAAACCTTAAAATACTCAAACAAATCCAAAACTAATTTAAACAAAAACTTCTAACTTAAACCCCTTAACTTTTAACATTACAAGATTAGTCCAACATTTTATACTCTATTTTCCAAGTACTTTTCAATTATCACCATCAGATCTTCACATAATGACAACATGAAATTGTTAAATGTCTAAAAATATACCTTAATAGCAATCAAATTTCCCAAGTTAAGGGGAGTGTTTGAATGTGCATTTAGTAGCATCTTGAATCAAAACATAAATTGGATCGAAAGAAGAAACTCACAGAAAATGCTACGATCGCTGTTGAAAGAGCAAGAAAACCATACTTGGCCATGCCCTCCGATAACCCAATGAAAGTATTAGCGATCCCAAACATAATCCTCCAAAGCAAAACACACACAAAAACCCCAGCAGCACCCACCAATACCAAACTGTTCCTCCTCCAAAACGCCTCAATCTGCAACCCAACAGCATGTTTATACCTAGAAAACGCTTTCGAAACAGTCATCACAGGCCCTTTAATCCTACCCTTCAACAAATTCACATCCAATTTACCACCCAAATTCGAATTCCCAGTCGAAATGTACCTAAACCCGATAAAAATCCTACTCAAATTAGCTTCCATGATCAGTTTCTGAGATGGGTTTTGATAAACCTTCGAAATCGAAGAGGGTAACAGGTGGGGTTTCAGAGATGATGGAATCAGTGGGTTTAATTTAGGGTTACGAAACAGAATTTGCGAAACTGGGATCGATGGAATTGGGGATTTGGGTGGCGACAAGGGTTTTGAACGGTGGTGATGAAGGTATCTAAGAAAGATCAACTTGGAAGATGAGGGTTTCGACATATCGGAAAACCTTAGATTCACGAGGCGCACAAACTCGAAGAGATCAAACGGAATCGAATCAAGATTGGTTGATCGATCGCTTGACCTTGCTTAGTTAGTCCACCGGAGACTATTGCTGGTTTATATATGATGCGATTTAGGGGGTACCACAACACTGTCACTATGTTTTTTGTGTAATTTCAATTTGTGATGTGACCTGTTTAGATTCTTGGAGGATCCGGATACAAATTTGTCCGATCAATTCAAGTTTTAGGGGAAGTTTTGAGATATAAATCGAGTGTTTTGGCGTCGATGGATCTTTCGATTTTGTTGTAGTTGGTGTAGCCTTTTGTTTTGACTCGTTTTATGGAGTAAACTTTATTTTATGAAAATAACGGTATAACGTTGAGATGATTAACTTTATCTTAACTGGGATATGATAAGGTTTGTCTTCATTATTTTCCCTAAAACCTACTGAATAGTAGAAATATACTGGGTAAATTTGTTTTGTTACATCTTTTTTGTTAGATTCGTTTTTGTTCGTAAAATTTATATGGTTCAAAAATAACAATAACTTAAGTTTTAAGCTTTAGCTTTTTGTATTTTCCAAACGAGTAATTCTATAAGACCATGTGTACTGAAGCGTGAGTGAGATGTGATAGGAGCCGGTCAAGCCTCCTTGGCGCCCTCATCCCACTACACAGGGGCATGAGGGATGTGGCGTGAGGGTATCACGAGTAAAGTCGACCGTTTGACGCAATAAAAAAAATCATTTGACCGTTAAAAAAAAGAAAGAATTTATTTTACTTTTATTTTTGTAAATCACTATATATTAATCATTCAAACACTTTAAACCACCATTCAACTCTCTATTCTTTTCTTAAAATTTGCAAATCCACAAAAAAATAGTTGGGAGGAGAAATTATGATACCATCATCATCCGATTTGGACGAATAAGCATTCATGTTTTTACACACCATTCAAGTAACAATAACATCCATCGTGGCTAAAATTGAAGAAAACACTACAACAATGATCGTAAAGGTGGTAACAAATGTCTCATTGAAGATTATTTTAGTGAAATCCAACTTACGACGACAAGCAATTTAAACGTCGTTTTCAAATGAGCCGAAATTTATTTCTTTAAATCGTAAGCAATATAGAAGAAAGTTTTTCAACAAAAATTAGATGCAGCCGATGTAGCATGTTTCATATCTCTACAAAAGTGTACAACTGTTATTCGACAGTTGGCCTATGGTACATGTATCGATTCTTGGGACGAATATTTACGGATGCCGGATAAAGTTTCACAAGATAGTCTTTACAACTTTTGTAAAGGTAGAATTTATTTAATTGTTTTAAATTTTTTACTTAATTTGTTTCTTGATTATTTTCATTATTTCCAAAAGGTGTTATAACATTATAGTAAGCCAAAAGGCCAAATCCCACGCACGCATAACACGTGTTTTAAGACATCCTCAGAATTAGGTCTCATATTTTTCAAAATAAACACTCATTTTAATCTCCCAAAATAACCTAAAGTTTTACCAAAACATATATAGTTAAGTCAATTCTACATTCAAAAACCCAATTACAACATTAACATCAATTTACAAAAGTCGTTGGGTTTCAATCATAACATGAACTATCCGATCCTCCATGAAGTACCCGATCACGTGCGCCATCATCCTTTACGTTCACCTACAAAACACCACATTTAAATCTCCATTAATTCGTTAGAAACTAAGTAAGAACACATATGTATACTATTTGGTGTTGGTTCAGGCCCCACTTAAACACTCACAACTATGTATTTAAGTGATGAAAAATAAACTACGGAACTCTTTGTTTCACTTGAACGATTGCATTGAAAATGAGAGTACCAAACATTACAAATAATTCCTACTCCTATTTAAACACCCACGTAATATGTTGCATGCTCCATGATCCACCACTTCAAACTCCCATTTATTCTCCAACTTACTCGGTCAAACCCATGACCAACTCTTGTGATTCAAACGTGCAGAAAATAACCCATAACCGATGACCCGTTTGCTCGGTGAACATACCCGAGTAACCCAACATTTGGTTCATAATGGAAGGTTATTAGATGCCAAAACGCGATTAAACCCCAGCTGTAGCCTACGGCTACGACCATCTTAACAGAAAGCCCCAGCCGTAGGCTACACCCAGGGTCGTAGTTTACACCCATCTACATGTAGTAAATGCAATTTTTCGCGTTTTACACCCTTGTAACCATCCCGGATCTTTTCAACCCTTCCGTTTCTCCCAAATACATCCTATAAACACCTTAGGGACATGAAAACCAAGTTTCAAACATAATTTGCTGATATCATTAAGTTTAACACTAAAAGATTTGTTAAACGGGTCAATTACACCTAAATCCATTAATAATACCATTTTTCACCCAATCCAAATGGGACTTTCCTTCTTAGCCAAGGATTCCCATTTCATATTCATAGCACTTTGAACACCAATAAAGTGATTGAACATGAAAATTCCCAAGTAAAAATCAAATTATTCACCATTCCTTTGACAATTCCTTTTTCACGAAGGATTCTCAAGTTAGGTAATCACACCACTTGTAATTTACCTAAACTCCATAAATTCACCAAGGGAACACTTTTGATTCAATCCATTTCATATTTACATCTCATGTGAATTATTTGACCATTTTCAGTCAAACTTCAAATAAGAAGTTCACACATCTTGTGAAGCATTCTTATTTCACCACACCACTTATAAGCATATGACTTTACAATAACTAAGCAAATATACACCTATTGAATATTATTGTCACAATACAAACACCAAATTCATCAAATTTCTACATCCAATGTATATTCGTCATACATTACATACACATTTACACATGTATGCATAAAACCAATAAATCATATCAAGTATAATAGGTGGGTGACTTACATTGTCCCAATTGGCTATCCAACAATAAGATCTCCTTTCCAGGTCTTTTGGTTCCACTACCACTTTCACAATTGCCTCTTATATCATACTTATATGTAGTGGTGCACAAAAAAACCGGTTAACCGAACCGGACCGGTTTTTTGACCGGTTAGAAACCGGTTTTTGAACCGGTTTTTCGTACCAGTTTGAACCAAATTGAAGAACCGGCGGTTATGAACCGGTTGTATGTTTTGTAGGGAAAACCGGTTATGAACCGGTTAAAGCAAAACCGGTTTTTTTGACCGGTTAGAAACCGGTTAACCGGTTTGTATTAAAAAAAATAGCCGTTTATAGCCGTTGTAGACAAAAACTAGCCGTTGACACCCGGTTAACCGGGTATTAACCGGTTAACCGGTTAACCGATCGAACAAAAAAAAACTAGCCGTTTATAGCCGTTTTTTAAAATTTTTTGGACCATTTTGCCCCTAAACGTTAGTATAAATAGATGGGGATTGTTTTGGTTTGATCACACAACATCTTACAACATCTCTTGTTCTTAAACGCTCGAAAACGATCAAAAACGCTCAAAAAACGATCTCCTACTTCTTCTCGATTCAATCTCTTCTTCTATTACGTTCTTAATTCAATCTTTATTTCATCCATGGCAAGCTCACGAAGTGCTCATAGTTCCGTTGGTGCTGGTGCATCCACTTCAACCGAACCAACCGTTGTTAGAATAAAAACTACAACGAGAAACAAAGAGCTATTTCAACATTTCGACTTATGCGAAATGTCGAACGGTGTCGATAAGGCACGGTGCAAAGGTTGCGGTACTTTTCTTAAACCGGAATCTAATTCCACTCTAAGAAGCCATTTGACGAAGCATTGTGTTGTTGTCAAAAATAATCCCGCAAGCGATCAAGCACAAATGTCTCAAGAGTGCGGGGTTTGGAATTTCGATCCCGACATGGTTCGTGAAATGATGGGGAACTTGGTGATTCAAGAAAGCTTGCCATTCAATCATTTTGACAACCCACGCTTGACGAAAATGATTCAAAAGGCGCTACAACCACGTTATCATCAAGTAAGTCGAACTACTATTAGACGTGATTGTTTGAAACGTTGGCGTCAAGCCAAACAAGAATTAATTTTAGGTTTTCAAAACTTAAATACCGATGTTAACCTAACAACGGACGTTTGGTCGGCGCCTCACGGTTTGCCCGAATCGTACCTTTGCGTTACCGCGCATTGGATTGATCCCGATTCTTGGCAAATGATGAAACGTACGATTGCGTTCGAAATGTTTCCGTATCCTCACACGGGGGATAATTTGTTTTACATGTTAGATGGAATAATACAAACATTCCATTTACAAGATAAAATACTTTCTATAAGTTTTGATAACGCTTCAAATAATACGGATGCTGTTCAAAAATTAAAACTTAAATATAAACCGATATGTAACGGTGCTTTTTTCATACAAGATGCGTTGCTCACATTATTAACTTGGTTGTGAGTGATGCTCTTGCGGTTGAGGGAATGAATACGTTAAAAGAAAAATTTAAACAAATGTTAAAGGATGTTTTTATGAAAAGCCGTAGAAGATATTTGGAATATCAAAAATTATGTGAGGATACGAACTCCATCTTTTTAGGTCCGTCTTGGGACGTACCAACAAGATGGAATTCGACTTGGCGTATGTTTAACAGCGCCTTACGACAAAGGGAAACCTTGGAAGTATTTCATAACAATTTAGTGGAAGAACGTAAGGCAAAAAGATTTAATCGCCGATGTTGGGACGCCATAGGAGAATTTACTAGTTTATTTGGAGTTTTTAAAAATTCAACAACAATTTTATCGAGAGTTTATTATCCCACGTCTTGTTTGGTTTTTTCAACAATTATTTATAATGACAAGAAAAATTAACGAATTTCCATCGACGGGTGAAAATAATGAAATATATACGGGAATGTTACTTCCAATGAAATTAAAACTAAAGAAATACTTTCAAGAAATGCCGCCCGTATTTACTTGTGCGACAGCATTAAACCCATGTTTCAATGGTGCCGGCGTTGAAACATTAGTTGATGAAATAGTCAGTACTTTGGGTTTGGATTTGGAAGACCCAAACTTTGCAACAAACACTAAAAATAACTTTAACATATATTTTCAAAATATGTTTGATCATTATTTACAAAAATATGGTGAAACATCTAACATACAACAAACAATGTATGCGGCTTCTAGTTCGAGTAGAAGCCAAGATGTTAACTTTGATTTATTTAACACATTAAGACAAAATGTAACTAAACGAGCCCGAGGTACTAGCGCAAGTAGCGAACTAGGAAGGTACCTAGGGACAGATTGGATTTCCGGTCTTACGCCGGAAGAATTTGAAAACTTTGATATTTTGGCCTGGTGGAAACAAAAGGAAACCTACTTTCCGATTCTATCTGCCATGGCCCGTGATTTACTAAGCGTCCAAGCTTCTACGGTAGCTTCGGAGTTTGCTTTTTCTCTTAGTGGCAGGGTTTTATCGATACGAAGGACGAGGCTTACTCCTGCATCATTGGAGATGTGCATTTGCTTGAAAGACCATTTGGACGCAATGGAACGTGTACAAGACCACACACAACTTGAAGGCGAGCTTGAGATAGAAGTGACAATACACGATGTTGAAGTTGAGGAAGGAATGACGTTCCCACGTTCCGACGAAGAACAGGCAATGGATGAATGGATGCGAAACAATAGTCCGGAACTACAATCCGAAGCACCAAGCGAAGACTAATTTGTATTTTCGATTTTGTATTTAATTTTGTAACTTTAAATCTTGTGTAATTAATTTATTTTAATGAAATATGCTATTTGAAATCCTTACTAAGTTACTAATATTTGAAATCCTTACTAAGACTAATAAAGTCCATTTTAATATTATTTAATCAAACCTTAAACATTAATTACTAAACCCTAATAAAACCTTAAACAAATCAAACTAATATTAATCTAATATTCAATAAACCTTAAAATAATCAACTCATAATTACTAAACTCTAATAAAACCTTAAACTAATCAAACTAATATTAATCTAATAACTAATAAAACCTTAAAATAATCAACTCATAATTACTAAAACCTAATAAAACCTTAAACTAATCAAACTAATATTAATCTAATAACTAATAAAACCTTAAAATAATCAACTAATGATTACTAAACCCTAATAAAACCTTAAACAAATCAAACTAATATTAATCTAATAACTAATAAACCTTAAAATAATCAACTCATAATTACTAAACCCTAATAAAACCTTAAAATAATCAACTCATAGTTTGATTAGTTTAAGGTTTATTAGGGTTTAGTAATTATTAGTTTAAGGTTTTAAGGTTTATTAGTTATTAGTTTAATATTAGTTTGATTAGTTTAAGGTTTTATTAGGGTTTAGTAATTATTAGTTTAAGGTTTTAAGGTTTATTAGTTATTAGTTTAATATTAGTTTGATTAGTTTAAGGTTTTATTAGGGTTTAGTAATTATTAGTTTAAGGTTTTAAGGTTTATTAATTATTAGTTATTAGTTTAATATTAGTTTGATTAGTTTAAGATTCATTAGGGTTTAGTAATTATTATTTATTACTTTATTAGTTTTAGATTTGATTTTGTTAAGTTTTTTATTATGATTTTTTTTTATTATGATTTTATTAATTTAACTTTAAGGTTGAAAACGTATAAAAAAAGAAAACGGTTCAATACGGCTATGGTTCAACACTCTAAGTCTAACGGACGGATCAAACGGATTAACGAAAAAAAAAACATTAAAAACCGGTTTTTGAACCGGTTTGGCCGGTTAACCAGTCCGGTTTCTAACCGGTTCGGTTCCATAGGTTAGAGATTTTAGGTTAAAATAACCGGTTATTAACCGAACCGGTTTTTAGGAAAAACCGGTAAACCCTTTGTACCGGTTAACCGGTTCGGGTAATACAAAAACCGGTTTGGACCGGTTAACCGATTTGTGCACCTCTACTTATATGTTCAATACAATTGTTGACCATAATTAGTCAAATTACACCAATTTGACACCCTTTCATCTATTATATATAGATTACATCCAAATGAGACATTAATCATAAAATTACACCTTTTATGATTATAACAACTCATTCACTTCACCCACACCCTTAAATGTGTTTTTAAGAAAATTCAAATTGTTGACATTTCATCAAGCAACTTGGGTGCAAGAAATTCTCCTACACATTTCAACTACTCCCCAAAAATCAATCCTCCATTTATGTTTCTAATCATTCAATTTCAACAATCATTTTAATTCACCAATGTTATACAATTTCAAATGTTAGAAAACATAAACTATCATCTAACACTCATTTTAAAACCCCTATTTCACCTTCCTCATGAACATGCAAGAACTCCATTTTCATCATCCACACCAAACTCAATGAGATGATCAAAATGTTGTTCCTAGATGATTATCACTAAGAATATAAACATTTAGTACCCTTCAAACACCCAATTTCGTATTTCACCATGTCACACCCCAACCAACGGCGGAATACATTGGGGCGCGAGTGTGATTGTTCAAAACCTCATGATGCTATGATTAAGTTTAATTAATTACACAATCCATTTTAAATAAAAGATAACATCCATTCATTTAACCAATAAAGATTCAAATACAATTGTTCAAAATTCAAATGCAAGAAACAAATAATGATTAAATTAAACTAGGTCCATCACTAATTCTTCTTTCTTGATCTTCATCTTATCCCGTCACATATGTAAAATAAAAGTTAACTATTTGCATAGTTGGTGAGAAATTCTATAGTTTAATACAATACTTAAAAAAGGATGCAAAACTATTAAACTAAATAAACCAGAACTAAAGCATATGTAAATTTGCAAGTAACACAAAGCAAGAATCCAAACAAATGATCTTACAAAGTTTAAATCAAGACTAGTTAGGTCCTAACTTAAACAATGTAAATCATAATGTTTATGCATGTGTATTGTTCACCTTTTTAACACAAGACATAAGTCATTGCGAATAACGTAGCTACATTCTTAGGCTACTAAATACTGTTTATGTCTTTGTATGAAATGTCTTCTAATCTAAATCCCACATAGCATTTAGCACATAAGTTCACATGGCATCTAAATCATGTCTACTAAGCTTAAAAGTTTGCATCATGTATATGTTTTTACTTAAAAAATATGTTTGTGTATAAAGCATATGTAACATCCCAAAAATTTTACAAAATGTTAAAGGGAGTAAGAATTAACTCACTTGTTTTGTCTAAGCTTGTCCAAATGTTTGTAGTATAAATGAGGAAAATCTAGCAATCCTTTCCTAATGTTTAAAGCATATGTCTTAGTCTAACGTTCAAATGATTACTTAAAGTTCAAATGTTTGGTCTTAGATCTATGGCTTCTATGGAATCCCTGATATTCTAATATTAATGATGTGCACGAGACTTAGAATAATAGTGATAGGAATATTTAATTATCTATTAGATATTCTCAATTGTATAATAATAATTAAATTGAAACACTTTTGATAATCCATCTATTTATTAACGTCTAAGAATAATTGTTTGGCAATATTTAATTATTAATTATAATTAAATATTATTATAATAAATATATTGGAATATTTTAATATTCCATTTATTTATCATGTAAGCCTATATTTGTGCTCCATTAGTAAAAATTATAATATTTATTGTTTACAAGTTTTGAGTTTTAAAATTAAAAATAAATAAATTATTGAATATGAATTTCTAAAGTAATATACATGGTTACTATTTCATAATAAATTTTGCTTTTAAATTAGTTATAAAATCATATAAAATTGGTATAAATTTAAAGATGTAAAATTTGTTTATTTTTGATAAAAATACTTATTCATCAAGTTTATAAAAGGTTTTGTTGGATCGGGTTGCTTAATCTAAACAACACTTCACAAGTATTTCTTATACAATCTAACAGATGCGGAATGTTCTGTTAGACTAATCTCACAAGCACTCAAAATGACAAAGTAATAATCCTTGAACACTAATAGGAACACAAGAGTAATTTCAAGCTCAAGGATATATTTCTCTCAAAGTCAGAAGTGTTTTACAACATATACAATGGGAGGTTATATAGCCGAGGCTACAACCGTATACACTTAGGAATACAAGTTGGGTATACTAGACAAGTACATAAAGTAAAGCTTATTCTAGTATGTTGAGTGTCTTAACAGGCTAAGACACTCAGTCATAATCATTACATTAATAGACATTGACTTTACAAAGGACTATTAAATACAAAAGACATTTAATGTTGTTGATCTTCAAGGCTTCAGATGATCTTTTTCATTTAATGCAGCATGGGAGAGGTAAGGCGCTTTATTTGACTCATTACATGTTGTCTTTGTCTTTACTCAGACCAGCATGTCTTGTGTCAGTACCTTTTGTACTATGAGAGTAATCTGCTACAGTCCTTGTTAGAGGATAAACCTCGGAAGTCTTTGTCTTCAGTGCATAAGAGTATTCTTCGGAAGCAGTTGTCTTGTATAACCTTCGGCAGGAACCAGTTACCCTTCGGAAGCAATGCTGCTTCCGAAGAATCACTTCTTCCTTTGTTGGTTTTTATTCAAAGAGGTTCCTATACTTAGACAAAATAAGAAGTTTGGTGAGCATTAGCCTTTATTAGTCTTTACAGTCTCCCCCTAGGCTGATGCTACCAAAACTTCTAAGGAAGGAACCTTGGCTTCCATGTACCCCTCAGTACCTGTGCCCTTTTTCTTATCAATCTGATGGCTGACCTCCCATCTGCTCCATTGTCAGGATTATTGAGAGGGAGCTTATCTAGATCAAAGATATAGGGTTTTGCCAACACTATCAGATGCACAAGATCCACCAGTTTTATTTCTCCATTGTAGTCGGTGAGGATGAATATCCTTTCTTGTGCATTAAAGCTCCAATTTACTAAGGGGATGTATGAGTGCTCATGCATTAGTCTCCGGATATCCCTCATATCTTCTCGAGATTGTGTAGTTTTAGGAGCTGCTTCTGGTGTGACTTCAAGTACTGAGAGGGATGCATCAGGCTCAGAGTCGAAGGAGACAGTTTTTGTTTTCTTTTTCCTTCTAGCCATGCTCTTTCTTCTTATGAATCTTGGTTTGTCTTGAGCAGTGGCCTGACTCCTCAGAACTCTGGTCTGTTGGGCTTCCACAGTTGATTCTACTGCTGCACCTGTTGTTGCAGTAGGCTGTGACCCAATATCCTCAGCACTTGAGGGTTTTGTTCTCCTCTCATCAGCCTGTGAATGTCTCTCAGGATCAGGGTTTGGTGTTGATTGTTTCCTTTTAGTTTGCTTACCCTTTTTGATCTTGATCACTGAAGAGATTGGCATGTTATCCATTGATGGACTTGATGGAGGAGATATTTGTTCTTCCTTAGGGTTTAGGGGGAACATATTGGGAAACATGGCTTTGGTAGATTCCCCACACATAACTTCTTCTCCCTCTCTGATTCCTGTACCAGAGAGGGGAAATTCTATTCTTGTTCCTCCCCCTAAACCTAAGCCTCTCATTAGGCTTTCCTTTCTTGCCCTTATCTGTTCAATTGAAGGTAACTCACCTCTGGAAACTTTGGCTTTTATATCTCTGATATGCATATCCATGGTTGAGTTCTTCATTGGGCCTAGCTGCCGAGCATGGAATCCATACTCCAGAAGAAAGGCTTTGCACGTGTCTCTGTAAGCCTTGTTTTTCTGAGTCTTTGTTGTAGCAATCTGGACTTTGGATGCAGCAGCTTCCTGTTCCTGCTGCTGCATTTTGTCCAGCTCGGCAGCCATTCTAGGTACCGACCAGTTAAAGACTTCATCAAAGTCATACCCTCTCTATTCGAGCAAAGCGGAGAGTCTAGCTCGCTTTTCATCTAGAGAGGTATTTGGCTGGCCCTTAATTTTCTTTGGTCTTCTCTCCTCCAGTTGTGCTTCCTCCTCTGGGGTAAGCTTTCTTTTTCCTTTGTCATCAACTGTTACATTTACCCCAGAGGAGATTTCTCTTGTAGCCTCACCAATTGGTTCATCGGCAGATAGCTCCTCTGTGGAGGAGTCATCAATAATGACTGGGCCTTTGGAAACAGCTGCAGCTTCGGAGTTAACCTCAGCATTCACTGTCTCCTCCAGTTGACCAATCACCTTGGATGATTCCTTATTAGTTTCCACAAAGGGCTCAGGAGAGGAGGAGAGGTCTTCAGCAGCTTCTGTCCCAGAAGGGGACACAGGTTCCATTGATATTTGTTCTTTTTGTGTAGCTTCTTCTATGGTAACCTGGGCTGCAGTCTCAGAAGGAGACTTAGTCCCAGAAGGGGACTGAGGTTCCAAAGAGACATTTGATGTTTGCTGTTCAGTCTCTGTGGCAACCTCCCTTGTATCCTCAGAAGAAGAAGAAGAGGAAGTAGAAGAAGAATCTTGAAAATAAGTACCCAAGAAGTCATCCCATTCAGCAGTCAAAGTGACTATGGATGGAGTAACTTCCTGTGCACCCTCCTCTTCTCTTGCTTCTGATCCTGACCCTGCAGTTGGTACATTCTCCCCCTTTTTGGTAGCATCAGGGGAGGTGAAAGTGGAAGTAGCAGGATCAGGATGAAAAGGATGTAGAATAACAGGTGGATCTCAAGCCGCAGGGTAGCCACCTCAGCTTCTAACTGAGCTACCCTGGCTTGGAGGGAAGTTATTGTAGCCGTCAATTCCTGTGTGGGTGTGCCCTCTTCTACCGGAGTAGAGTCATGGGGCGATGGAGTACTGAGCCGAGCTCCTGCACCTCCACCACCAGATGTGGTTTCTTGGCACCCTGGATTCCCTTCATTGAGAAGAACCTCAAAGAAGTCCTCCCCAACATAGGTTGCCGCAGGTGAGGTCCTAGTGCCTGTACCACTGTCCTGTGGATCTTGATTAAGATCAACAGTAGTGGCAGCCTCACCTGCATTGACTCCTTCAAAACTACTGGGGCCAACCTCTGATATAATAGGCTCTGGGTCAGGAAACCTTGCCTCTAACTGTGTCACCACTCTCATTAAAGTTTGGGTAGTGGGAGAGAGTGGTTCCTCCACAGGTACGGCAGAAGTTCCAAGAGCCGGGGTAATAGTATGGGAGGGGGCATATCTGGGTGATAAGAACCTGGAGACCTGGGAGACAGTCTCTGATCTAAGGGAGTTGCTTCATGAGAAGCAGACTCAACTATGGGTGTATCCCTTTGAATATTCTCAGCTATGTATTGTGACATATGCTGAGGGCTTGCAGGCTGGTTAAGGGCAGCCACAGGCTCCAGAGGAAGAACCTGTGGATAAACAAGGGGTGTGGCTTTCACCGTAGGTAGAACTGTGCCCTGAGCAGTCCTTTTAACCTTTTTCTTTTTGGGTTCAGTAGAAGGAGCCTGAACAACTGTAGAGAGTTGCACAGGGTTTCGTTTGCGTATGTAAGTGATTTTTATGGGGTGAGGAACAAAAGTGGAAGGTGTGGGTTCAGCATCTGTGGGGTTAACAGAGCTGTCACCTTCTGAAGGATGGGCCACCATAGTGGGAAGAAGGGGAGTGAAGTTCCCAGAGAACTGGGCACCCTTCTTCTTAAGTTGTACAAAAACCTTGGACGAGACCAAGGGCATTTTATATGTATTCCCAGTTAGAGAGAGGAAAGTGCCCAATTCCTCATTGAAAATCTGTTGCAAAAACCTGGGATACATACAAAATTTCTTTGGTGACGAAATATTGTCAACCAAATTATTGAAAATAAAAGCAGAAAAATTAAACAGTTTGTTAGAGATCAAACCATGAATAGCCGAAGCTAAGTCAGATGGTATTTGATCCCAACCACCAGTTTTATTGGAAAGACAGTGTAGAAACAAATGTATGAGGTACTTGTAATTATAGGACACTCTACCCTTGAAATAGGTGGTTGAAGGGAGAGGACCTTCGTACCCCATCGACTGAAATGTCGATGCTACCTCATCCTTTGTGAATGAGATCTTTCCACCGGCATCATGTAGTTTGAGATGCCGACAGATGGTCTCCACAGAAATAGCAATAGGATGAGCATCAATGGTGGCAACAAGAGACCGACCATTGGGAGACGAAGAAACAGAACAAGATGCCCAAAACTGTTGGTGATGAGATTCATACACCAAGGGCTGAACGGTTAGTGCAAAGAAATACCTGCTCCTTTGAAGAAAGGAGATTATTGGGGCGAAGTCAGCATCATGTTCCGCTGATAACTCCGCTGGTACGTTGTGAGCAGGTTTGAAAGCAAGAAGAGCCATGGCAGTTTGTGATTTTAGGGCACGATTTGGGAGATCAAAGAAAAGAAGAGTTCAAAGTGAAACAGTTTGTGAGAATTTGAATGAGCGGGAGACCTTTATATACCTTCGGATTTCAGCATTAAATATAGAGACACATTTAATTTTGAAATCCGAATGTCAGAAAAAGGTCTTCCGATGACAGCTGGTTTCATGATAAATGTAGGAATTTTCATTAAGTTCAGAATTGTTTCCGAAGATGTGGCTTTCGGAAGGAGTGAATTAGACCAAAAAGTTTTTCTGAGGAGTTTTACTTCCGAAGAATAAGATTTATACTATCGGAAGCACTGCTTCTGAAGATCAGAAGCAATAATTTAGAAGTATAAATTTAATACATCGGAAGCAAGTGCTTCTGAAATGTTAGATAATTCATTAGGTAGAATGTTCTTCGGAAGACACCTTCTTCTGAAGAGTACCTTGAGAAGCCTATACTTCCGAAGATAATGTATCGGAAGAGTATTACCTCAGAAGGTAATTTAGCTTCTGAAGTGTGAGATCTTCCGACTAAGGAAGAAATAATGCTTCCGAAGACTTAACCTATCTTCTGCTGAGTAGTTACTCATCGAAAGATAATTTAAGTTTATCTTCCGAAGAATTATATATTCCTTTTCAGTTAATTTATTCAAGGTTAAGCATCCCAATGGATGTTATTAAGTACCTGAATCTTCCTTCATCAAATGCCTTGGTGAAGAGATCTGCCAAATTGTGTTCTGAATCAACTTTGACTAAATGAATCAACTTCTTTTCTGCACAATCTCTGATGAAATGGTATCTGATTTCAATGCGCTTGGTCTTGGAATGCTTGACAGGATTAATGGTGATGGAGATTGCACTGGAATTGTCTATCTGAATAGGAGTATTGAACAGATCTACTCCATAATCCTTCATCTGATTCTGAATCCAGATGACTTGTGCACAGCAGCTAGAAGCAGCTATGTATTCAGCCTCTGCAGTAGAAGTAGAAACACATGACTGTTTCTTGCATTGCCAAGACACAATTCTGGATCCAAGAAATTGGCATCCTCCTGATGTGGATTTCTTGCTGATGTTGCACCCTCCATAATCACTATCAGTGTAGGCCATGAACTGAAAGTCTTCATTTCTAGGATACCATAATCCTAGACTTGATGCTCCTTTGAGGTATCTAAAGATTCTTTTCACAGCTAGCATGTGTGAGACTTTGGGATTGGCCTGAAATCTTGCACATACACAAGTTGCAAACATGATATCTGGCCTGCTTGCTGTGAGATACATCAAAGAGCCTATCATTGCTCTATACTGGTGCTGATCAACATCCTCCCCCTCAAGATCAGGGCTAAGAGATGTTGTTTTGGACATAGGAGTTCCCAGAGCTTTGCAATCAGAAAGCTTGAATCTTTCAAGAATGTCCTTAACATATTTCGATTGACTAATGAAAATTCCTGTAGGAGTTTGTTTCACCTGTAATCCAAGAAAGAAGGTGAGTTCTCCCATTGAACTCATCTCAAATTTGGATTTCATTAGAGATTCAAATTCCTTGCAGAGAGATTCATTAGTAGAACCAAAGATAATGTCATCAACATAGATTTGAACTAGCATGATGTGTTGATTAGACTTCTTGAAAAAGAGAGTTTTATCAATTGTTCCTCTCTTGAATTTGTTTGCCGACAGAAAAGAAGATAAAGTTTCATACCATTTTCTGGGAGCTTGGTGCAACCCATAAAGAGCCTTATCAAGCTTACAGACATGATCAGGAAACTTTGGATCTTCAAATCCTGGAGGTTGACACACATATACTTCTTCATCAATTTTTCCATAAAGGAAGGCACTCTTAACATCCATTTGAAACACTTTGAAATCTTTTGCAGCTGCAAATGCCAAAAATATTCTGATAGCTTCAATTCTGGCAACCGGTGCAAAGACCTCATCATAGTCAATGCCTTCCTCTTGAGTGTATCCCTGAACAACCAATCTTGCTTTGTTCTTGATGACAACACCTTTGTCATCCTTCTTGTTTCTGAACACCCATTTGGTTCCAATGGCATACTTTCCCTTAGGCAAAGGGCAAGTCTTCCAAACTCCTTGTCTTTGAAACTGAAGAAGCTCCTCTTGCATAGCTTCTACCCAACTGTTATCTTTTAATGCCTCTGCAACCTTCTTAGGTTCTATTTGGGATAGAAAACAGGAGAACAAGCAAACATTTGCTTCATGCATAGATCTTCTAGTTCTTACACCTTCTTCTACATTGCCAATGATGTTCTCAACTGGATGAGTGTTGTGAATTCGAGTTCTTGGAATCACATCCAGTTGAGAAGCTTCATCCATGTTGAGTGACTCAAGGTTAGGCAATACTACCTCAAGCTGGATCTCTGGCAGATCTTTTAAATTCTGAATTTGGACTGTGGACGGTTGGTTTTCTCTGGGAATGATGGTCTGCTGAGTATTTGCCTCTGCTGAAGGGCTTCCTACTTCTTCTAGATGTTGTAACTCAGAAGTAGATTCAATTGACGGACCTGCCTGAGATGTGATTACTGTTTCATATTGTGACATACTATTTTGTGCTGAAGTGGATTCTGCCAAGATTTGTCTTGAAGCTATTGGCAGTTCAACACGAAAGTCATCTTCTCTTGAGCCTTTGGAGGTGTCTGTGGTAGCTGACTGTGAAACTGGAACATACTCTTTCACCAGATTAAATGCAGATGTAAAACTATCAAGATCAAACAACCAATCAGGGCCTGTTCCAGGTTTATTGAGAGTATGTTCATTGAACTGAACATTTGCAGACTCTTCAATAACTCTGGAAGCTTTGATGTATACTCTATAAGCCTTAGCATTTGAAGAGTACCCAACAAAGTAGCCCTCTGCTGATTTCTCAGCAAACTTAGCTAAGTAATCTTTAGTATTCAAGATGGTGCATTGACATCCAAATGGTTTGAGAAATCCAATGAATGGCTTTCTCTTATGCCAAATTTCATAAGGAGTCATACCATGTGACTTAACTACCAATATCCTGTTTTGGACATAACATGCAGTGTTGACTGCTTCTGCCCAAAAAGTTATTGGGAGTTTGGCATCTGACAGCATGGTCCTTGCAGCCTCAATTAGTGTCCTATTCCTTCTCTCAGCAACACCGTTTTGTTGTGGAGTCCTAGGAGCACTAAATTGTCTTGTGATTACCAAACAATATGACTTTCTACCAAGACTTTTAACACTTGTGGGACCAAACAAGTCCATGTGCAGTAAATGCAGGACTGTTGTAATTGAATTTATCTCTTTGGCATGATGAGATGACTTATGTTGCTTACCCTTTAAGCATGCAACACATTTATCAATACAAATAAATTCCTTTGTTGGTAAACCAGTTACTAAGTTATTTCTGACAAGTTTATTCATATTTTTGAGGTTTACATGACAAAGTCTTCTGTGCCAAAGAGATGATTCATCAAGTGAAGCTTTTGAGACAAAGCAGCTTATATTACTAAGAGGTGCAGCTGTGCTCATATCTAGCATATACATGTTATTTCTTCTAGGAGCTCTGAGTAGAATTTGATCATTTGGTATCACAAATCCTGGTTTCAGGACAATGCATTCATGCTCAGTAAACAACATGTTGTGCTTTTGATCACACACCTGTGATACACTTAGTAAATTGTAGTTAAGTTCTTTTACAAAATGCACATTCTCAAAGCTTACCTTACCATTTGTGATTGTGCCCCTACCTGTTATGTAACCTCCTACTGGATCACTTCCAAAAGCAACAGATCCTCCAAAGAATGGTTCATATTTGTGCAAGAGGGTCTTGTTGCCTGTCATGTGCCTGGAGCAGCCATTGTCAACTATCCACAAGTTGCCTTTTGATTCCTGCTGTCCCTGCACATGACCAGAAATGAGTTAGTTTCTGATGGGAACCCAAGCCCATGTGGTCTTGGGTTTTCCATTTGCATCATTGTAAGTAAATTTCTTTGATATCATCCTAGATGGGACAGATGATGTGCTTGCTTCTGATGGGAGTGATGGCTTATCAGTTGATTCCTTCTTCTTCCATACTTGTTTTGCCTTTTGAGTTGTGATGTGTTGTGAAACACATCTGTTTTTCTAATTGTTTTTATTTAATTTCGTTACAGTTTATTCAGTTTTAGAGTCGATTAATGCTGGTTCTTCACAATTCTGTAATTTCATGCTTACAGGTAATAAACATGTCATTTTGGTGCAAAAGATCAAGAAAACGAGCTTCCGGTTGAACGAGAACGAACCCGAAGGCAAAAGAAGATAAAAGCTGGAAAATAGCTTTGTCGCGTATCGCGACAACCACATGAAACCCTGTCGCGTTGCGCGACAGGTGGAAAATGTCGTTTTTACCCTTTTAATGATTGCGGGTTTGACCCGACTATTTTGTCGGGTAGTGGGTACCCTCGCGTAGCGCGAAGGGTTACTGGATTCCTGTCGCGTTACGCGACAGGGTTAAAAACGCAGAAAATCGATGTTACTGGAGTCTTTGCATAATAACATGTTAGAGTTTTTGAAAATCTGATTTTTGTCTGGCACATAAGTACTCTTTTTATGAGAATAAATTCGAGTCTTATGGCGCCCCCATTTCACCAAATAAGCTGAGCTAAAAGAAAAAAAAAGAAAAAGAAAAAATTTGGATGAAAACTTATGTGTCACACGCCGGGTTGCAGCCTGGTTGAAACACCACTGAGTTAAGTTCAATGTATAAAAGAAAAATGCTCACGCTTTCATATGCTTCCACTATAAAAATCTGATTTGAGAAATTTCTTGTTTGTTTATATGTGAGGATGACTTGAAAACTAGAATCCAGGATTGATTTGGTTTTAAATTTCCTAAGTGTGGGTCAAATGAAATGAAATGCAGAACATGAACTTAATGAACCATGATTGAGGGACAAGAATAATCAATATGGGTTTAAGAGGATAACAATACTTGCAATCTCTTCCATAGCATTGAATTTTGAATTGATGAGTTAATTGTGTATAAACCATTTTACTTAACTATGATCCCAGATTTTTGCATAAGCCTTTTTCAGGGACGAAAAAGAGATAAGTGTGGGGATGTGATGTGTTGTTTAACACATCTGTTTTTCTAATTGTTTTTATTTAATTTCGTTACAGTTTATTCAGTTTTAGAGTCGATTAATGCTGGTTCTTCACAATTCTGTAATTTCATACTTACAGGTAATAAACATGTCATTTTGGTGCAAAAGATCAAGAAAACGAGCTTCCGGTTGAACGAGAACGAACCCGAAGACAAAAGAAGATAAAAGCTGGAAAATAGCTTTGTCACGTATCGCGACAACCACATGAAACCCTGTCGCATAGCGCGACAGGTGGAAAATGTCGTTTTTACCCTTTTAATGATTGCGGGTTTGACCCGACTATTTTGTCGGGTAGTGGGTACCCTCGCGTAGCTCGAAGGGTTACTGGATTCCTGTCGCGTTACGCGACAGGGTTAAAAACGCAGAAAATCGATGTTTAAGTTTCTGAAACGGCTGGAGGCAAAGAGGACGTTTTTGGGACGATTAGAGAAGACCTTGGAGGCGATTAGAGGCTGGAGGACGAGATTGGAGTCGATCTTGATCATTGGGAAGCCCAAGACGAGTGATCCGAAGGGTGTAACGTGATCGGTTTACTTTGTTTCTTTTTGTTCCCATGTTTTCTTGCTTTAGACAGAGAGTGGTTTGTTTTCATATGATGTTTAGTGGCTAAACTCTTAGAACTATCTAGGTTAGATGATTATACGTGTTTGATGTTGGTTTATTTCGGTGTTAGAACATTATGATGTGATGGATTTATGATTTAAAGATTTGGTTTTGAATATTGGATGTGTATGTATGTCTTTGGTTGTTAAATGATTAACATTATGTTCCTCATGTGTCTTGGCGATTGTCTGTCGCGAAATAGGTGCATGCTAGAATCAATTACTGTGTGTTTTTGATTAGTGGATGATTTGCTTCGGCCGAGTGATTCATAGGAATGTTTTATCAAGATTTAAACAGATAAGATGTGCAACTTGCTTCAATATCCGTGAGGTGAGAAGTTGTCGATGAGTCTTGGATGTTGGATTTCTAGTTAGATCCTTTGTGAGAAGATCTTTCTAGTATGTCTATCATTTCTTGTTTATCGAGTCCAATATGAAAACCCAAGTTATCCCTAGCATTTAAGTGAACTGTGACTTTCGCGCCGTGAGGTAGATTGTTTAACAGTTATTTCTTAGGTGTTTCTGAGATTATTGTGCTGTGAGGTAGATAGTCTAGCGGATAATTCATAAATAGATGGATGACCTGTGAGGGAAATCCATTTATCCGGTGGTTTAACGGCTTATAGGACCCTTAGTTGACTATCCTTGAGAAGGGTCGAGGGTGCTCTAGGTTTCCTTTGAGTTTAGTATCATAAGATCCCGGTATCACATCAGTTCCATTCCCGATAAAACCTTGTAAAGCATGTATATGATTCAAGCCTAGATAGTGTCTCTTTCCCTCTTTGATTTAGTCTTTGTTTGCTCGTCTGTTTTATTTCTAAATGTCTTTTAAGTATTTTAGTTTTGTTAGGAAAAACCCCCTTCCTTATTATTATTTGATTTAAGTACAAATTGTGTTTAGATAAGTCATAGAGTCTAGTTAGTACAATCTGTAGAAGTCTGTGGGTTCGATATCCGGACTTGCTTTGCTCTGCTACATACGATAGGTACACTTGCCTGTCGGTAGCTTAGGTTTTAGAAAGTCTAGATTTATTACTTTGTGTCTATTTTAGAGTCGGTTTTTAGTTAATTTATTAGCTAAGCTCCGTCGACATCAAGTTTTTGGCGCCGTTGCCGGGGACTTCTTAGTCGATTTTGCATTTTAGTCTTGTGTCTTATCTGTGCATATTTGTTCTTAGTTTTAGTTTCATTTTATTTTGTTTTATTTATTTTTGTTGATTTCTTCTTGTTTTATTTGCAGGTTTGGTAGTGTATGCCACACCTACGTTCACACGGACCGCCGCCTGAGCTTTCTTTGCCTTTAAGGAGCGATTCGCGGGACTTTTCTGAAGGTTCTACGAGCGAGGTAAGTGCTTCCACTCCTATTTCTGCAGATTTTTCTGAGCACACACCATCCTCTTCTTCTTCTACTCACTCTAGCCCATGTTTTCATTTTGTTCCACCCATGGCGGCACGTCGTACTGTGCATCAGCAGGCCACTGCGGGTTTCACGGGGCTTAACAACCCCATTACACCGCCACTGATCCCGAATGAAAATTCGTGGCAGATTCCTTCATATATCATGACCGCTATTAATAATGCTCAATTCAGCGGTCGTGATGATGAAGATGCACCCGCACACCTTGCTCGGCTCACACGCATCTGTGGTACCTTTAATCTTCAAGGTGCCACCGAAGATGCGATTTTCATGCATTTGTTTCCTTTTTCGTTATCAGGGCGAGCAGCCACTTGGCTCGACTCTCATCCTCCAGGCACTTTCACCACTTGGGCTACCTTCGGGATGCTTTTCTTAAAAAGTATTTCCCACCTGCTAAGGCCGCCCGCCTGAGAGATGAGATCCATTCATTCCGAATGGCACCTGATGAGCCCTATTATCTTGCTTGGGAGAGGTTCCAAAACCTTCTAAGCAGATGCTCCCAGCACGGTCTCTCTGATTGGGCTCTTGTAGAGAAGTTCTATAATGGTCTAACTTATGAGACTCGGGCTCGTTTCGACACTTCTGCGGGTGGTCATCTCATGGGAAAAAGGGATGTTGCTGAGTGCACCGATCATATGTTTGAAAGTTTTGCTCAGGCTGAGTATGAGCAGCGGTCTTCAAATAGGAATTCCACTCCTATTGCTAGTTCCTCATCTTCCACAAGAGGAGTTCACCACGTTAATGTGGACACTAGTGTTGCTGCTGCTCTTGAGTCTTTAGCTAGGGATGTTAAGGATTTGAAGATGAGAGTAGATAGGTGTGAGATTTGCAGAGGTGGTCATGCCACTTCTGAGTGTTTGGTGAGCCAGGAGCAGGCTAATTATGTAGGAGGGCAGGGCCGGTTTGGGCAGTCTTATAACCCTGGTTGGGGAAATTATCAGAACCAAACCTATAGATCTTCAGGCAATCCCCCTGGTTTCCATCATAGTTACCCTCAAAACCAGGGGCAGGGGCAGCCTAGTGGTAGTTCTGGTAGCACTTCAAGTGCTAGTGGTGGTTTGGGTAGGATAGAGGAATTGTTGACTCAGTTAGTGGCTAAGGATGCCACTACACAGAAGATCCTACATGAGCATGATGTTCTCCTCAAGAACCAGCAATCTGCGTTCTTGGATTTACAGCGAACGATCGGTGACATAGCCAAACGGTTGGATGAACGGCCCCAAGGCCAGTTTCCGGGTCAGCCCCAAACCAACCCAAATGCCCATGTTAAGGCGGTCACTACCCGTTCTAGAGGAGGTAGAGGAGAAGTGTTCATACCACCGGTGTTGGTGGAAGTTGAGGAGAATGAGAGATTGGTTCCACCGGTTGATTTAGATGAGGAGGAACCGGTGGATGAGGAGATCGAGATGGAGACTCCTGGGAGGGTGCAAATGAGGCTAGTCCCAGCAAGTACCGCACCTAACAGTGAGTCTCCCGTTGAGAAGTCGGCAGTTGGTAAGCCAGTCATGTTTAAGCCCACTTCGGAGATTGATCTTACCCGTGTTCCTTATCCGGCGCGCTTAACCAATCAAAAGCACGCTAAGGAATACGGGCACTTTCTTGACATGTTTAGACAACTCAAGATCAATCTCCTTTTTATTGAAGCCCTTCAGCACATACCCAAGTATGTCAAGTTTCTGAAAGAGTTGCTGAAAGGTAAGGACCGTTTAGGAGAAGTCGCCAATGTACCATTGAGTGCGGGTTGTTCTGCGGTGATTTTAAACAAGCTTCCCGAAAAGCTTGCAGATCCGGGAATGTTCACTATCCCGTGCTTATTTGGAGATGATGTGAGGAGATATGCTCTGGCGGACTCAGGGGCTAGCATCAATCTGATGCCATATTCTTTATACGAGAAGCTAGCCCTTGGTGAATTATCCCCCACACGCATGACCTTGTCGTTGGCGGATCGGTCGGTTAAGTGTCCACGGGGGATTTTGAAGAATGTGTTAGTCAAAGTGGATAGGTTTATGTTCCCCGTGGATTTTGTTGTGATGGATAAGGATGCGGACACGAAGGTTCCCATCATTCTTGGGCGTCCATTTTTGCGCACCGCTAAGGCTATCATAGATGTTTATGAGGGAAAACTCACTTTTAGAGTGGGTAATGAGAGTGTTTGTTTGAAGATAGCAAATTCCATGAGGGCCGGTGGTGAGTTAGTCCATCAAGTTGATGATATGAATTTGGTTAGTGATGATGTAGGTATGAATGAGGTCATGGGAGAGAGACCATGGGATGGTGGTGATCATGGTTTTGGTTTGATGGCAAGGGAGAGGATTCCCATTGATTCTCCCGGTTGAGATGAGTTTAAGAGAGCTCTTGGGTTAAACTCCCAAGTGTAGAGTTTGTAGAATTAGTAGCTTCTTAGTGTCGTTGGTGTTTTTCATTTTTCGTGATTATTTTTCGTTTTTTTTTCGTTTTCGTTTTTGTGTGTTTTAATTTGTTTTGCAGGTTTTTAATCAATTTGATGCCATAATGATGAAGTGGAGCCACCAGGTATGCATTCCTTGCTTTAGAACATTTGTGGATGGTTTAGTGAGTTTTGGGGTTGAAAATTTGGCTAAGGCATGGAAAGCTGGAAACTCTCTGGAAAAAGAGCATCGTCGCATCACGCGACACCCACAGGGCACCATGTCGCGCTACGCGAGAACATGGTCAACTTCGCAGGTCAACGTTCTGTCGCGCTACGCGACGACCATTTAACATGTTGTCGCGTTACGTGATGATCTCCCAGATTTGTTAAAAGCCTTTCAAGCCTTAAATATCAGATTTTTAGCCCCATTTCTTCTCTTCTACTCCATTGGTCCTCCATTCTCATACACTGTAGCCACCCGAGATGAGAGGAGATGGTGATGATGAAGGCTAAGTGTGGGGAGACGTGTGGTTTTTGTGGTTTATTCATTTATGGTTATGTTGATTAGAAATTTTGTAAATTTTGATTTGTTGGTTTCGGGAATCCGAGTTGGTTTGTGGTTGGACTTAATCATGGATATCATTGTTATCATGTTTTGTATGGGTTGATGCTTGTTTGATCTTTGTTTTGTGCAGATCTTATGTTATTGTTTATAGCCTGTGGAGAAAGAATTGTAGATTGTGGAGTTACGTGGAAAGATTGGCACCTGACAGTCTTATCTTCAACCAGCTAAGTCATTTTCAGTTTTTAGTTTTTAATTTTTAGTTTTTCTTTTGATTTTCCTTTTTCTCTACATTGGGGACAATGTACAGTTTAAGTGTGGGGATGAGAAACTTAGTTTAAATTTGTTTCAGTAATTAGTTTTTGAATTTTAGTTTTAGTTTACTTAAGTTTTTTGAGTCAAAAATTTTTTTTTTAAAATTTATTTTCATTTTTAGTTTTTAGCTTAGATCTTCCTTGTCCTTGTTTAAGTTGGTTGCAAAAGCATGATGGAAAATGATAGAAAAGTTGGGTTTTGTGGTTTCATTCATGGTTAACTTGTTGGTTTGGGTTTATGCTTTGGTTATGGGATGTGTAAGTAGGCTCAACTGATTGTATTTATCTTGTAGGATTGGTAAAATCTAAATTAAATACATCACTTTCATGAGAAACATCTTGGGGATTTGGAATTGATGAAACTGTTTTCTAGTCAGAAAGGAGTCTTTGCATAATAACATGTTAGAGTTTTTGAAAATCTGATTTTTGTCTGGCACATAAGTACTCTTTTTATGAGAATAAATTCGAGTCTTATGGCGCCCCCATTTCACCAAATAAGCTGAGCTAAAAGAAAAAAAAAGAAAAAGAAAAAATTTGGATGAAAACTTATGTGTCACACGCCGGGTTGCAGCCTGGTTGAAACACCACTGAGTTAAGTTCAATGTATAAAAGAAAAATGCTCACGCTTTCATATGCTTCCACTATAAAAATCTGATTTGAGAAATTTCTTGTTTGTTTATATGTGAGGATGACTTGAAAACTAGAATCCAGGATTGATTTGGTTTTAAATTTCCTAAGTGTGGGTCAAATGAAATGAAATGCAGAACATGAACTTAATGAACCATGATTGAGGGACAAGAATAATCAATATGGGTTTAAGAGGATAACAATACTTGCAATCTCTTCCATAGCATTGAATTTTGAATTGATGAGTTAATTGTGTATAAACCATTTTACTTAACTATGATCCCAGATTTTTGCATAAGCCTTTTTCAGGGACGAAAAAGAGATAAGTGTGGGGATGTGATGTGTTGTTTAACACATCTGTTTTTCTAATTGTTTTTATTTAATTTCGTTACAGTTTATTCAGTTTTAGAGTCGATTAATGCTGGTTCTTCACAATTCTGTAATTTCATACTTACAGGTAATAAACATGTCATTTTGGTGCAAAAGATCAAGAAAACGAGCTTCCGGTTGAACGAGAACGAACCCGAAGACAAAAGAAGATAAAAGCTGGAAAATAGCTTTGTCACGTATCGCGACAACCACATGAAACCCTGTCGCGTAGCGCGACAGGTGGAAAATGTCGTTTTTACCCTTTTAATGATTGCGGGTTTGACCCGACTATTTTGTCGGGTAGTGGGTACCCTCGCGTAGCTCGAAGGGTTACTGGATTCCTGTCGCGTTACGCGACAGGGTTAAAAACGCAGAAAATCGATGTTTAAGTTTCTGAAACGGCTGGAGGCAAAGAGGACGTTTTTGGGACGATTAGAGAAGACCTTGGAGGCGATTAGAGGCTGGAGGACGAGATTGGAGTCGATCTTGATCATTGGGAAGCCCAAGACGAGTGATCCGAAGGGTGTAACGTGATCGGTTTACTTTGTTTCTTTTTGTTCCCATGTTTTCTTGCTTTAGACAGAGAGTGGTTTGTTTTCATATGATGTTTAGTGGCTAAACTCTTAGAACTATCTAGGTTAGATGATTATACGTGTTTGATGTTGGTTTATTTCGGTGTTAGAACATTATGATGTGATGGATTTATGATTTAAAGATTTGGTTTTGAATATTGGATGTGTATGTATGTCTTTGGTTGTTAAATGATTAACATTATGTTCCTCATGTGTCTTGGCGATTGTCTGTCGCGAAATAGGTGCATGCTAGAATCAATTACTGTGTGTTTTTGATTAGTGGATGATTTGCTTCGGCCGAGTGATTCATAGGAATGTTTTATCAAGATTTAAACAGATAAGATGTGCAACTTGCTTCAATATCCGTGAGGTGAGAAGTTGTCGATGAGTCTTGGATGTTGGATTTCTAGTTAGATCCTTTGTGAGAAGATCTTTCTAGTATGTCTATCATTTCTTGTTTATCGAGTCCAATATGAAAACCCAAGTTATCCCTAGCATTTAAGTGAACTGTGACTTTCGCGCCGTGAGGTAGATTGTTTAACAGTTATTTCTTAGGTGTTTCTGAGATTATTGTGCTGTGAGGTAGATAGTCTAGCGGATAATTCATAAATAGATGGATGACCTGTGAGGGAAATCCATTTATTCGGTGGTTTAACGGCTTATAGGACCCTTAGTTGACTATCCTTGAGAAGGGTCGAGGGTGCTCTAGGTTTCCTTTGAGTTTAGTATCATAAGATCCCGGTATCACATCAGTTCCATTCCCGATAAAACCTTGTAAAGCATGTATATGATTCAAGCCTAGATAGTGTCTCTTTCCCTCTTTGATTTAGTCTTTGTTTGCTCGTCTGTTTTATTTCTAAATGTCTTTTAAGTATTTTAGTTTTGTTAGGAAAAACCCCCCTTCCTTATTATTATTTGATTTAAGTACAAATTGTGTTTAGATAAGTCATAGAGTCTAGTTAGTACAATCTGTAGAAGTCTGTGGGTTCGATATCCGGACTTGCTTTGCTCTGCTACATACGATAGGTACACTTGCCTGTCGGTAGCTTAGGTTTAGAAAGTCTAGATTTATTACTTTGTGTCTATTTTAGAGTCGGTTTTTAGTTAATTTATTAGCTAAGCTCCGTCGACATCAAGTTGTCGGAAGACTTGGTTTCCTTTGATAGTGATCGGAAGCTACTTTTCGTTTTTCTTCCGATGGTCTTCTTCCGAAGAAAAATGATTTCTTTTGCTTGTTGAAAGCATTCCTTTGATGAGCTTCCGAGGTTCCTTTTCTATCGGAAGCTTCCTTTTTCTTTGCTTCCGATGCTTTCTTTTCAAAAGCCCTTTTATTTTGCTTCTTCCTATTATTGGAGGTACTTGCTTCCGACACCCTCTTGACTGAATTTCTTCTCTGTTCTTCCGAAGAAGTAGATGACTGACTCGAACTATTCTTTCTTCCTCTTCCCTGTAATTTTGAGAAAATTCTGCTTCTTGGATTATAGAAGCAATCAGCAGCAAAATGATTCTTTTCACCGCACATCAGACATAAAGATTGACTGTTGGGAGAGTGTTGCTGCTGATTCCTTTTAACGAAGTCTGAGCTTTGATCCTCAGAGAGTGATGATTTGGATGTTCCAACATACTTGTTAGTCTTAGACTTTGCCTGTTTCCCTGGAGAATTGATCTTTCTCTCCATTGATCTACCTCTTTTTGACTTGTCAGATGGGCAAGTCACATACTCATCTGAGGAGATATTTTCTGTGGTTTTAGCTTTGATAAAAACTGTTGAATGTTTCTTAGTTTTCTTATTTTGTTTCTTAATTTTCAAAGCATGTTTTTCTTTTACTGATTTAATAGGAACATCATCCTCATCTGAGCATGTTGAGGTACTTGGATTAGAGAGAGTATCCGTTTGAACCACCTTGTGTATATCTAATTCTTCATTGTACATAAGGTCAACTGGTGGTTTACACCTAACATCTGCTATGGAAGTATAAGCAGATGGAGGTTCTACTCTGTTATATCCCAAACCAGCCCCATGTTTATTCACTAGTTCAGTTGTGCTGCTCATCCCTAAAAGTTTTTCATATTTTTCACCTTGGCTTAGAAATTTGTCTCTGTAAGACTCAGCCAATACAAGTTCAGTCTTGGCAGTGGTTAGTCTTTCTAAAAGATTTTTAATTTGACACTGTTTGTTAGTATCTTCATGTTTTAAACTTGAAATAGTCTTTTCCATTTCTTCAATCTTTTCTTTGTAATTTCTTTCAACCTCAAAGAAATTTGCCTTGACAACTTGTAGAGACTCAAGCTCGTTACAGAGTTGGGAATTTATTTTCTTATAAATAGTTAATGTTTCTAAGCATTCAGGTGAGCACATGTTATCAGTTACCTTGCTTGAGGAAGATGAGTCATTTGCCATCAAAGCACTGTTGGAGATGGAAGGATCCTCAGCTTGAAAGCTCCAATCTGAAAAGTCTTGTTCTGCAATGTTTGCATTGTTTGTTGAGCTTGACGGTCTTTGTTGTGATTGCCCAGACGGTGTTGGCTGAGTTCCTGTGGTCTTGCATTCTCTGGCGAAGTGGCCCAATTGTTGACAGTTGAAGCATTTAAGCTTGGACTTGTCAAGACCAAATCCAGTTTTCATATTGTGTTTTTTAAACTGCCTTCCAGTTCTCTGATAGAACTTCTTTGCTCGATAGGAAATCATGGCCATCTGGTAATTTATGTCCATTTCTTCTAGGTCATCTGCAGGAATACCATCTAAATCTTCTTGACACAGTTGGAAGTAGTTGGTTTCTTCAGCCATAAAAGCTCCTTGCCCAGATGTTGGTAGTGAAGTTGGGTTTGAGAGATGATTTGGGTGTGAGTTTGATGGAGTTAAAGTTTCAGGAAGTGTGACATTGGGTATGGATGTAGGATGGTAGATGGGTTGGAAGCTTTGATATGGAGGATTGTTGATGGGAGCATAAAGAGCGGCTGAACCAGATGGTAAATGGGAGACTTTAGATTCTTGAGCATCTAGTTCCATCTGATAGGCACTGAGAATACCAAACAACTCGCCCAGAGTTAGAGTCTTCAGGTTTTCTGTTCTTCTTATAGTAACAGAATATATGTTCCATGCCTTTGGAAGGGATCTCAGAAATTTTTTGAGTACATCTTGATTATCCAGAATCACACCTGCAGTTGTCAATTCATCTACAAGTTGGACATACCTTAGATACTGAGATGACATATTCTCATTGTTTTGTTGACAAAAATTTGATATCTTTCTTGTTTTCTTTGACATCATCTGAACCTTCATACATCTGCTTTAAGGAGTTCCACAGTTCTTGAGCAGACTTGCATTTCTTGAATGCATGTATGATGGAGTTCGGTATTGACATCTGAATGAGCCAAAGAGATTTAGAATCAACTTCCATCTTCTTGTAATCTTCGTCTGAGTACATAGATGGATCTTTTGGTACTGCAGCAACTCCAGCACCAGCAGCAGCAACTGTAGGAATGTAGGGACCTTCAAGAACAGACTTCCAAAGTTTGAAGTCTTGGTTCCTGATGAACCCTTCCATTCTGACTTTCCAGGTATCGAAGTCTTCAGGTGTGAACATTGGTGGCTTGTTGAGAGTGCCATTTTCTGTATCATGTTTGTTTAGAGCAGCCATCTTAGATAGACACAGAAAATATGAGTGCTAAAACGATGAGATTTTATAAGGAATAGAATTGATAACTTGATGATGATTAGTCAGTCAAGTTCAAGAGCCAAAGCTCTGATACCACTTGTTGGATCGGGTTGCTTAATCTAAACAACACTTCACAAGTATTTCTTATACAATCTAACAGATGCGGAATGTTCTGTTAGACTAATCTCACAAGCACTCAAAATGACAAAGTAATAATCCTTGAACACTAATAGGAACACAAGAGTAATTTCAAGCTCAAGGATATATTTCTCTCAAAGTCAGAAGTGTTTTACAACATATACAATGGGAGGTTATATAGCCGAGGCTACAACCGTATACACTTAGGAATACAAGTTGGGTATACTAGACAAGTACATAAAGTAAAGCTTATTCTAGTATGTTGAGTGTCTTAACAGGCTAAGACACTTAGTCATAATCATTACATTAATAGACATTGACTTTACAAAGGACTATTAAATACAAAAGACATTTAATGTTGTTGATCTTCAAGGCTTCAGATGATCTTTTTCATTTAATGCAGCATGGGAGAGGTAAGGCGCTTTATCTGACTCATTACATGTTGTCTTTGTCTTTACTCAGACCAGCATGTCTTGTGTCAGTACCTTTTGTACTATGAGAGTAATCTGCTACAGTCCTTGTTAGAGGATAAACCTCGGAAGTCTTTGTCTTCAGTGCATAAGAGTATTCCTCGGAAGCAGTTGTCTTGTATAACCTTCGGCAGGAACCAGTTACCCTTCGGAAGCAATGCTGCTTCCGAAGAATCACTTCTTCCTTTGTTGGTTTTTATTCAAAGAGGTTCCTATACTTAGACAAAATAAGAAGTTTGGTGAGCATCAGCCTTTATTAGTCTTTACAGGTTTCATTATAGTTTCATAACAATATTGGAAATGTAAATTTTTAAAATGGTAAAAGTAATTGTATTGTTTTTATAAGAAAACTTAATTTATATATTTTATTTATTTTTCTATTATCAAAAACAATTTTTAAATAATCAATAAACTGCTATTAAATTTAGATTTGGAGTTAATAAAATTTTCCGGAATTTTTTTAAAATAAAAATAGCATTAAAAACGGGTTAAGACGAAAAAAATCGATTTTGGGAGCACACTGCAAGGATCGAACCGAGACCCTCCCCTCAGTCGGCGGCTATGCAACTGCTGGGCTGAGGGGGAATGTTGTTACCTAAAATAGATCTGTATAATGTTATACAAATCTAAAAATGGAGCTTCGAAACCTATGAACCCTAATTCAGAAAAGCCCCTAATTCGTTCGATTAGTTGTTTGTGGGAGATCAAAAGCATAGGGCTTTTGATCCCCATGATTCTATGGTTCTAATTAGGTATAACTTACTTGGATTGATGCTTGTTTGATATGGTTTCGAATCACGCAGAGCCTCAGCCGTTCCTTGGTCTTGAATCGTATTCCAGAGCATTTGTTTTCGAGATTTGTGTTTGCAGAAAGTTTATACGTGAGGAATGAGTTCGAATGGTGTGGTTTGATTGAGTTTTTATAGTCATTTCGTTCGGATTTGAATTGCGGTCGATCGTGGTATTTTTAGAATGGATTTACACGTTTAAATGGTATTGATTCCGAATCATTGGTGATTGTAGCTGTTCACACGTTCGAATACCTTCCTAAACAACCGAGGATGAGCTGTAATTCGGTTGTAATCACGTGGATTGCGATCCGGGCGGAGACGATTTGGATTTGATACCCGTATGGAAGACGGGTAAAGGGGATGGGATGGTTTGGGTTAATTGTTTTTTCAGCCCCCCATGTTTAAGAAAATTTCATTTTCTGCTTTTAAATTCCTTAACAATGAAAATTTATTTTTATGTATTTTCAAAATAAACCCTTTTATTAGGTTTTATGTTTTATAAACTAAATAAATTGTCTTTTATATTATTTCTTGTTGCAACTAAAATAAAAGTTTATAAAACTTTTCATTCATATGCAAAGCTTTATATATTTTATTATTATTATTATTACTATTATTATTATTATTATTATTATTTATTGTTTATTCCTTTATTTATTTATGTTAAAGCTTAACATCTTATTATTTTTGACATAAAAATTATTATTTTATATCATAATCATTTACTAATGAAAGAAATGTTTTATACATGTATTAATTTATTTCATGTTTAAATACATGTACCTTTTTATGATTTTATGAAATCATCATTTTTATGTCTAATATTTTATTTATCAAACAAGTTATATATTTATGTGTTCGTTTTTATAATTGTCCTATATTTTTGTGCAATGTAAGAAACACATAAATAAATAACCTCAAACTTTGCTTTATTATAATTTAATCACGATTACATTTATTAAATTTTCGAAACAAACCATAGGGATTACACACCATACCCCATATAAGACCCACGAAAATTTGCAACAAAACACACAAAATCACTTACCTAGATGTTGTATGCTGCAAGAAGAGCTCCAATCTATTATTGCATGAGAGATTAGATCGAAATTCAAGCACCAATTTGATCAAACTCTGAAGTTTTTGAGCTTCCTCCTCCTCCCCTTGCTTGGTTCACGTTTTCAGCAAAGAGGATGGTCTTGTGACCAGATTTTGACCAAGTCAACATCTTAACCCACCATTTACAAGTTTCAGCTTTTGGCAGCTTTGGTCCCTCTATTGCTATTAACTTTAACTAGTTATAACTAACTAAGATAAGTTAGTAAACACCCACCATATAATTGTAGGTAACAATTATTATTAGAACACCATCCAAATAATATTTAAAACATAATTATACACCAATTATATTCGTTTTATAATATTTCCCAAAATAGGTCGTTATAATTATACGAGTCATGATATTTGAGAAAGCCAACATGGAGCGACATTCAACAAATTTATGCAGTGCATGAAAAATATCCACGGCTCTCCCGTTATGCTCGGAAGCATCGATGGCACACACTGAGAGTGGCAAAACTGCCCATCACTTGACAAGGCTCTCATCAACGAGAGGATCACCAACATTCTACAATAATGCTTCAAGCAATGACCTATAATGATCTCTGGATATGGCATGTGTACTTTGGTGTTTTTGGATCAAATTATGATATAAATGTTTTAGATCAATCGTCGATGTTTGACGACACCGGGGTCTTCATTTTATGCTAATGACACATACTACAAGTATATGTATTATCTTGCCGATGGTATCTACCCCGAATATGCTACGTTTGTCAAATCATTTACATGTCCTCGTGAAGACGATGACAAACGGAAATACTTTAAGTAGGCTCAAGAGGTGGGGAGAAAGGACGTCATACAGGCGTTCGGTGTACTTAAAAAATGTCATATTGTGCATAATCCATGTAGCATTTGGGAGAAAAGTAAAATTCGAGACACTATGTACGCTTGTATTATTTTGCATAATATGATATTGGAGGACAGAGAAAAACATATTTGCCAAAATTATGAAGAGATCGACATTCCAGTTGAAGATGCTGCATCATATAAAAGAATTGAAATACGCGCCGAGATCCGAAGTATGGAAATACATAACATGGTTAAAGGCGATTTGGTTGAACATATTTGTAAAAAATCAAAGAGAAAATATGGATTTTTTTTTAAAAGTACGCAATTTTCTTTTATTAGGTCTTTTAATTTTTATTTTAATTTTGTTATGTTAAATTTATTATATTGTTTAATATAAATATAAGTCTATAATTAAAAAAATTAAAAATCAAATAATAAAATATTAAATAAAGATGGTGATGACGTAGGGTGATGAGGGAATGATGATAACACATGTGGTGATAATGTGAAGTGATGAGGGGTTGATAGTGTTGGTTGTTTATGTGACGTATATGTGATGCATATGTGAGTGATATCGACTTAACTGCTATACATGCCCTAATAAATTTGTTACACAACTTTACCTGAAAGCACTAAATTGTTCTTGTAATAGCTTATCATTTTGTTTGAATAAAACAAATTGAATACTTATCATTAATAACGATAAATAAAAACATAATTAACAACAATTACCATCATTTAAATTAATTTATCTATTTTTTATTTTTTATCTCTCTCTTCTATTTAATATTTTGGTTAAGGATAATAATTAATATATTATTAACTAACCTAGAAACCTTATAATTGAATAAAGAAAAAAATATTATAATTCGTAGTCATTAGTTTTAAGTTTTTAAAAATATTTTTTTTAATTTAATTATTTATTAATAAAAAAGAAAAGCAAGAAAAATAAAAAGAGACCAGAAAATGAGATATATATTGTCATTTAATGCAAAAAAGAGACGGGAAAATAAACTTAAACTAACACCACATAGTGACAAACCGTATTTAACTATTTTTTCATTATAATAGATGATTAATTTAATAAGAAATTAATTATGAAGTTTCTAGGTTATACACCCATTTATTACACATATGTGTGAATAAAAATTATGTGATAGTATATTGTCTTTGTAAATTTACATAATTAAAATAATTTTATTACATATTTTGAGATTTAATGCATTAAGTTTATCCTATTAATTTTATAAATTAAGAAAGTGGTTATAAATTGAATAATTTTATAATAGTTGTTGGTTACAGTTAATATTTCGTGTTGCATGCATAATGCATGAAAATAATATTATATGTTAATGTAAACATAATTTATCACATATGAACAAATTCATACTAAAAATGGCTAATATTATGTGTAAATAAATTAACTTTATAATTACATATTAATTTTTTATATTTTTTCTTTTAAACTTTAACACAAAACATGCTAAGAGAAACTCATTAACTAACTTATATATAAATATAAATATAAACTGTGTGTTATAATAGGTATTTAAATATAATAAATATAATTTTAAATAGATGTAACAATATCATTACAAAAAATAGCCAAGGTTATACACCACTATTACCCGCCTAACAGCTTTTACATAATTTAATTTTATTATATATACATTTTTATATTTATATTGTTATTAAATTTTAAACTTTCCTTACTTGACCTCTTAACGAAATTTAACATCTATTATCTATTATCTATTATACTTAATACAAAATAATTGAGAGACACTTGTCAAAAATATCTACCTACTCTAATAAAGGAGTATATTTAGAAGACACATGTCACATCCTGGTGATATCTGAATTTTGTTTTCCCTCCTTTCTCTCCTAATTATTTTAACAATTTTTAATAATTATATATTGAAAAATATATATCTTCTTATTATAATAATTTATCACTTTACTAAAACTTGGTAAGCTATAATAAGATTTAAATTTTTAATTATCTTAAAATATAATATAATAATTATCGAATATATTTATTATTTGTTTTATAACTTTTAGATATTCACATTTTTTATTTCAACAATAGTTGATAAATCTAGCATATAAATTTTTATAAAAATTATTATTTATAATATGTTATAATTATTCAACCCATGTAATACATGGGTTTATAATGCTAGTATAGTATATATACATAATTTTTCTCGCTTCTCTCTCCTAATAAATACACAACTTTATTAAACACTAGGTTATAGACTTGTGTAATACACGGGTTTATGAATAAAGAATAATGTGATTTTATAATTATACCTTCATGAATTTACATAATTATAATTATTTTATTACATCTTTTTAAATTTACATGATTATATTAACACTGATAATATTAGTTATACCTTTTTTACATACACGTATTAAACATTTACACATGTTAAATATTTGAATTTTAAAATTATTTGTTTAAAATAACATAATAGATATTTTTCAAAGACGTTTTATAAAAAATAAAAATAAGTGATTCATAATTTAATCATATTATTTACTAAGTTAAATAAAATCATTAATATTTAATAGAAGAGAGAAGATAAAAAAAATCAAAATTTAATAAAAACATGGCATAAAAATATTTATTATGAGAGCGAGGAGGGAAAAAGATCATAAAAATATTTATATATTGTAACATCTGTGCCGGAATCGCTACCGGAACGGTAATTTGCACAGTAAAGTGCACAGTAACTCAAGTATAAACCACGTGAACTATGCAGATACTATTGACACTTGATGCTAAACACAATCTATTATACTATTGTTCTGACATTCTGATTTAAACTTCATGGTTTAAACAGTCAGAAACACATCAGGTACACGTGATTGATTTGATACTATTAGGTATGAACGTGTGGATAAACAGAACAAAATCATGACAGTTGTTGTTACATAATGCTAAACCGACGAATTATTCGTATAGGTGACGATCTGAAATGATGACTGAAAAGTAGAAAACAAAATCAGAAAGTGAAACGTACGATCGTGTTCGTACAGTTAGCGCTCTGTACGAATACGCGCGATGGTGACGCGTTCTGACGAAACGAAAACGATACGAACGATAATAAACTTAAGAAAATATAATATTTCCTGTTTTTACAATTTTGAAACTCATCAGAAATAAATTAAAAGGAAACTATTTAAATTAAAAACGCGTAAAATACGCGAACATCAAACAAACGCGTATTATAATAAATTACGATAAATAATTCAAGGAAAACTTAATTAAAATATTTACTAGAAATAACCACCTTCCAAACATCTAAAATAAAGTCTTTTTAATAAATTTACAAAAACACGCGCATAACGTGCCGGAAACACGACGAAAACGAAAACCGAGCAACCGAAACGAACCTGAATACCTTCGAGGTATTTAAAGCCCCAAATGAGGCTTTCATCTCATTTTTATCATCTCTTTCTCTCTCTAAACACTCTCACCCGCAACTCTCTCTCACTAGAATAATCACCCTTCAAACGATCATAATTTGCTCGTTTCTTGACGAAATTGGGCGTTCTTGGTGTCCAAATGAAGCTCTCGACTCCCTCTACACGGAAGTACAGCTGATAGAGAAGTTTTACCCGGCCAAATTCTAGGTATGAAGCTTTGAACTTGTCGAAAACTAGGGTTTTCTTACCCTTGGTCGAACACACACACATATAGCCGGTCCTAGACCTTTCTTTTGAACTTCACCCTTCGAAAACCCTTCCTGGTGCACCCACGTTAGGGAATCATCCCTGAAATAGCCTATAGTCGAACGAGGATGATGCTGATGAACAGGGTTCGCGGCCCAGGTGGCCGAACCTTGTTGCTGTTCGAAAGTAAGAAGCATGGCCAAACCCTTGATGCAGTGGCGAACCTTCCATTTGGCGAACCATGCACTAGGAACGAACCTTTGGGTCGTCGATCATCTTTAGCCGAACCTGTTACACTCACGAACCTCACCCCATCCCCAACGAACCCGCACCTGCCGAACCCCTGCATGGGTTGCATGGGCGAGCCATAGCTGAACCATGGATTCCCGAACCTTAGGGGCTAATTTCCACGAACCTATGGCCTACGAACCTTCAGTCCTTGTGAATCTTGGAACCAGCCGAACCTGCGAGGGGTGCCACGAATCTTTGGCCACCGAACCTATTAGCCGACTAAGCCTTCTTCACGAACTATCTAAGCTAGCCGAACCTTCCCCAATAAGTCGATAGGTTCGCTGGAAAGGAAACAAGTCTTCCCCTTAATGGGCCATACGGCCGTTAAATGGCCCAACCCTAGGCCCACACAGTGTTTTAGCCCAGCCTCATCACCCAGCCCACCGCTTTAGACCATGGGCCACTGTTTCGGCCCAAATGGTGTTACCCGAACCATGGTGGATATGCCGGCCCAAGTTGCTTTGATTGATCCATGTGGTCGATTGAGTCCCATTTGATCTTTCGGCCCAAGTGGAAAGTTGGCCCAACTCATCTTGGGTTAAACACTAGCCCAAACTGCTTGGCCCACACATTATGTTACACTTAATTGGCCCACGCACTTACACGACCCATTTACACATAGGTTGGCCCAAAGGATTATCCGGCCCAATGAATTAAGGAGGTTAACGAAAAACATGAATAAACGCTTAAAACTAATGGTAAACTCATGCATAAATTATCACTTTGGTTATAAAAAAGTGATGAGAAGTTGATTACACGAAGCATGCAAGGGCTTAAAGTTTGATTTAGAGATCATAACTTTTAGGCTAAACTTGAAATTGAGAATTTGCAAACAATGAAAGAAGTTCAATAATACCCTATGTAATACATTGGATTCCGGGTCGGATAATGAACAAGACTAGTGAGTGTTAGCCAAGTTAAGGATAACACAAGCACGCACACAAACACATGCTCAAATACTTATACTTATGAACTACATACAACGTGAAATCAATACAGGATCTTGAACACAACAACGAATACTAACACGAGCGTGTGCATTCTAGTTAAGATAAGTCAACCACTTCAAACACAAGGTGAGTTCATTTGTCCCTTTTCAAACATATTTGTTTTTACTTCGGGACTGAGAAGCATGTTATACATTTTAAGAAAATATTGAAATGTTTACTTAATGCTTTTAAACATACTCATGATGCTTATACTAATGCTTATGCTTGAAACTCTTATTTGGGAAGCTAAAGACTAAGACTTAAACTATATGCTTGATGTTTATGCTACAAACTCTATGCTTAAACTATACGCTAAATGCTTATACTATAAACTCTATGCTTAAACTTCATGCTCGATGCTAAGGCTTTGAAACACTTACGCTAAATGCTAACACTTGATACACTCGTTCTGAAAGCTAATACTATAGATGCATAGTCTAAATACTAATACTTTATACAATTATTTTAAAAGTTAATATCTTACACTCTTAATCTAAAGGTTAATTCAGTTGACACTTATACTTAATTGCTTAAACTTAAACTTGAAAACTTAAACTCAGAGAGACTCACTTGCTTAAAAGGCTATAAAGACTTATATGCGTGAAATGTTATAAACACTTGAATGCTCGAAATGCTCGGAATGCTTAAAACACTTAAATGCTCGATATGCTTAGAATGCTTAAAACACTTGAATGCTCGATATGCTTGGAATGCTTAAAACACTTGAATGCTCGATATGCTTGGAATGCATGAAACACTTGAATGCTTGATATCTTTGAAATGCTCAGACAACAGACTGATTGACCGACGCGTGTTGACCTATGTGTCAACCCCTACTAGTCATCAGTAAAAACTATGTGAATGCTTTAAACTTGTATGCTTAAGCTATCGAAAATCGTAAGACAGACTGATTGGCTGACGCGTCTTGACATTGGTCAAGCCCTACTAGTCATCAGTGCTCTTCTTTGTCGGGATCATGTAAGGCAGACTGATTGGCCGATGCGTCTTGACAGTGGTCAAGTCTTACTAGTCATTCAGTGTCCTTCTTGATTCATCCATGGTTATGATAAGTGACTAGAATGATTTTGGGTTCTTCTAGCTGACTCTGTGTCAGCTTGATGATTTCTCTATCATAACACGTCGCGAGTCATATTTAGTACCGTTATGGATGGATGCTGAATTCCCTAGGGTGTTCAGCTGTCCATAATGGTGACTCTCAAAACTTGATACTCAAATGCTAATTGGTGCGTGCTGAAACTTATAATCAGAACACTTAAAACTATGATGGGAATGAATGGTAAGTAAGACGCTTAATTATCATTAACAACAATGTCCTATGCGGCTTAGTATGTGGTGGGACGGCGTCTGGGCGGGTTGTAGGCTCGACTCAGGGGTATGCCCTATATATAAGCATACCGAGTTGGATGATACAGGTGGTGTTAATGAGATTAAGGTCGTTACCGAGGGGATTGTTAATGCTATTGGGTAGATATCATACACTTTTAAACAGGATGTTTGAAACTATGATGGAATTGAATGGTAGGTAAAATGCTTAATTATCATTAACAACAATGTGCTATGCGGCTTAGTATGTGGTGGGACGGCGTCTGGGTGGGTTGTAGGCTCGACTAAGGGGTATGCCCTATATATAAGCATACCGAGTTGGATGATACATGTCTTGTTAATGAGGTTAAGGTTTTATCGAGAAGGTTTGCAAAACTATTTTTCAAATACTAAAACTATATGAACTCACCAACCATTGTGTTGACTTTGTTTTCTTACATGCTTTCTCAGGTGATGCACCGGAATAGGCTCAGACATCAGGAATGCATACTAGAATGTTCAGATAGATGACCTAGTAGACTTTTGGAAAGCACAACTTTTGTTATTAATACGAGTCACTTTTGATATCTTGTACAGATACAAGATAGTAACATTTGATTCTATTGATAGGTTTACTTAGTTAAATTACTAAACATTGATATTGTAATTTAACTTTGTAATCCTAGTTTAATTTTTTTATTGTGCTTAGTTATTCTTGACATTGATGCTATGTAAACAATCTGATCATCACGATTATCACTCACGATATCGCGCCCCGGGAATCTTCCGCCTGACGGGAAAGCCGATCCGTTCCCGCCGGCTCGAGGTGTGACATATATGATAGACTAACTAGGTTAGTACCCCGTATATTACAAGGATTAAATAAAGGAATATAACGAATAATTATCAATTAAAATTTAGAAAATATAATTTGATTTTTAATTAAAATACGATTACAATTTCGTATGATTTAATATTTTAAATATTAAAATAATAATATTATTTTTATAAACAATAACTTTTCAAAAACTTTGTTTTTCTTTAAACATTTTGTTTCAAATAATTGTTTTTGAAAATTTTATGACTTATAATTATTTTTTTTTAAAAGTGTGTTTCTAATATTAATATATTTTAATGTATTAAAAATATTTTTTATTTTAAAAACTTATAAAAATTATATTTAATATTTAATATGATTATTTAATATTAGATGTATTTAATATGAGAGAGATGAGGGAAATGAAGGTTTGATTTCTCTAAAAACATGACATGTGGCACCACAAAACCTTTATTTATTAGTATAGGTAGATTATATAATTATATAGGGTATGGTTATAGTAAAAATGCTTAAATTGGTGAGAAATGCGAGAAAGATTGTGAGCCATTAGATATATAATTGACGGTTGAGATCAAAGTTATATTAAAAAGTTAGTGGAAGGGTATTTTAGTTATCGACACTTTTGTTGACTTTTTTATCATATCCCCCCCATTTTTTTAAACGATCATAACTTTTACATACGATATTATATTTTTAAAAAATTACACCAAAAAAACGAGCATTTTTTTATATTTAAAACGAGTATAATATTGTTATATAAAAAATTAAAAAAATATATGTTTTCGTCCACCTTTTATATTTGTAATGCGTCATTGTGTCTTTTTGTTTGTGATTGTTTTTTTGTTCATCGTTGTGTCATATCTGAATGTAAAACACAACTACGAGTATATTACACAATGACCTGAACATAAGATACAATGATTGTATATTACACAATGTTTTGAAGATAAAATACAATGATGAATATATTACACAATGATTGTTGTCTAAACATAGTGTCGTTGTGTCATATCTGTTGTTATCTGTGATGCACTGTCACACCCCCACCCCTCTCGTCACCTCATCTATGATGTCACTGAAACTGTCGCGGAAGCATAGTGGTGATGTCTCTGAGGTGAGGGGTGACTTGCTTGATCCGATATCACAAGCACACAGATTAACTTAAAATAAATATATTACAGGGTTTCGTTATTACAATTTTACATTACAATATTAACCTATTTAATTACAAGTTTGTGAGGTGCATTCTCCCCGGAGTCACGGTCTACCTGCAAAATGGTTTGATTTGAAAACGTCAGCACAAAGCTGGTGAGTTTATACAGTTCAAGTTTCACAATATGATATGATATGATATGTACTATAAGTTCTCAAAATGTTCAGTTCAAGATAACCATGGGACCCGTATCTAGTTCCTTTCTGACGATATTGTTCTACAAGATACTACCCGTCGGTAACATCTTAATGCCTCATTATCTTAATGTCTATCACAACATTAAGAAGTTTTGGAAACAGGAAACAAACATTCACACAAGGGGAGATGCAATCCTCCCAGCAAATGGGTGGTCAACCGATAGTACTATCATTGTTTCCCCGTTCGGCCACACATGGGTTCACTAGATACAGTTCAGAAATGAGGACTTTTGATACTGTGATAGTGTTCTGTTCTTCGGGCAAAATCCCATGAAATCCACAAGTTCTCAACACTCACATGAAATCACACAGATAACAGTGATACATATCATATGTTCAATAAAGGTTCAACAGTGTTCCCCGATGTTTATAAAAGATTAAAAATAAAAGGGGTTGTACGAAACTCACCTGATGATATAGATGTAGCAGAATATCTCCAAAATAATAATAGAGAAGTGATTCTGCATTTAGTTTTATTTAATGAGTTATTTATGTTCTATTTTACTTGATTAGATCTTTCTGAACGTTCAATGTCAAAGACATTGCGTAGTCAGTCAACAAACCGTTATTAAATGTTTAATTGGTTAATTTAGTATTGTATCATACAATGTATGATAATGTAGGAACCTACATTGCATTAGATTCCTAATACAAGGTTGATAACATTCTTGATTAATTAAAATAATCCCAGATTAACCAAATAGTTAATGTTGTTGATTATGATACTGTAACAGTTTCTAGATAATTTAATGGCTTAGGAATGATCAATCCTTGTTATTGACTACCCAATTATCATGAAATATCACAATGTAGCTTCAGAATAGGTGTAATAACCATGTTTAACATACTAATCTGACTGTTATCATAAACATCAGATAATCGTTCCAATGAGTATGTTAATGGTTGTGATTAGTTTGAAACACTTGGATTTAACCTTGCATTTCAAGGATTAACCCAACTAATCACCTACATTGTTATAATCAAATGGATTAAACCATTATAATCATGGGTATGGTTTCATGCAAACCGGGCATTACAACGGATCAAAACAAGGATTTAACCGTTAAAACTTCGTGTTTTTTGTTTATAATCAATCCTTGCCATCATCTAGGCAATAATCAACAATCCTAACTATTCCATTACGTTCAAAATCAAGATCTAATCAATCAAAACCAAACCAGAAAGTTTAAACGGATCATTATCTAATCAGACGGATATTTGCGGTTAAAATGACGATCAGGACTCGTAGAGATGATCCCTGGTGCGTTCTATAGCTTCAGAAAGCTTGAAAATTGAGTTTGGATGGTAAAAAGGTCGTCTGCTATGCTTCTGGTTCGAAAGAGTTCGAGAAGTAATAAAAATTGATGATCTGCATGAAATCTGATAAAAAGATCAGATTATTTCACCGCCACACCCGTCGCGTACCGCGACGGGGAGCCAAATTGGGCTTCGCGTACCGCGGAGAAATCCGGAGTAATCTTAGATATTTTGCAATCATCGCGTACCGCGGAGGATTCTCAATCCCTCCATCGCGTACCGCGATGGGTCCAGTCGACCAACACTTGGTGATTTTTTCTTCCTTTTTCGATTCCGGGCAATCCAGGACTCCGTTTTGCACACGGTTTTTGCCCACGTTCATCATTTCTCACCTACTATCAACCTGTAATAATTACGATTGTTAAATCAACATGGATTTCTAGAACGATCAAATGTGCTCACATCATTGATGACGTAGTTCTCGTATGCAACTGTCACAGTCTCCTCCTGTTAGTGAAATTTCGTCCCGAAATTTAGTGAAGACTTACATTAGGACAGTCGTTTATGAGAATAGATGTGGGTACTTTGATTTCATTTGATCTTCACGTTCCCAAGTATATTCGGGCCCACGTTGCGAGTTCCATCGCACTTTAACTATTGATATGCGACTACGTTTCAGTAATTTCATTTCTCGATCCATTACCTCTACTGGTGCTTCACTGAACTGAAGTTTTTCATCAATATGAATCTCTTCGAGAGGTACGATCAATGATTCGTCAATTAAGCACTTTTTCAGATTGGATACATGAAAAACATCGTGAATATTACTAAGTTCAGGAGGTAACTCAAGTCTGTAGGCCACGGATCCAATCCTTTCAAGGATCTTGAAGGGCCCTACAAATCTTGGTGAAAGTTTACCTCTTTTCCCAAATCTGAAAATGCCTTTCCAAGGTGACACTTTCAACATTACCCGATCACTTACTTGGAATTCAAGTGGTCTACGGCGATTATCAACATAACTCTTTTGACGATCACGAGCAGCTTTAATTCGTTCCTGAATGAGTGCGATTTTATCAGTTGTTTCCTGAATGAATTCCGGGCCTATGATTTGATTCTCACCTACCTCTGACCAACATATAGGTGATCTACACTTGCGTCCATAGAGTGCTTCGAATGGAGCGCATTGAATACTGGTATGGTAGCTGTTATTGTATGAGAATTCAACAAGTGGAAGATGAATATCCCAGCTACCTCCAAAATCAATCACACAGCTTCTAAGCATGTCTTCAAGAGTTTGATTCGTTCGTTCAGTCTGCCCGTCGGTTTGTGGATGATAGGCTGTGCTCATATTGATTTGTGTGCCCAGGGAGTTCTGAAGAGTTTGCCAAAATCGTGACATAAATCGACTATCTCTGTCAGAAATGATAGAGATCGGTACTCTATGTCGAGATACAACCTCATTAACATAGAGTTTAGCGAGTCGATCCATATAATAATCCTCTCGGATGGGTAAGAAATGTGCAGATTTTGTAAGGCGATCAACGATAACCCATATAGAGTCATGATTACGTGAGGTTCTAGGTAATTTAGTGATGAAATCCATAGAAATCTGATCCCATTTCCACATGGGAATCTCAGGTTGTTGTAATAACCCAGAAGGTCGTTGATGTTCAGCCTTGACCCTGAGACATGTTAAACATCGATCCACGTATTCAGCTAGTTGTTTCTTCATTCCAGGCCACCAGTAAAAGTTCTTGAGATCTTTATACATTTTATCAGCACCTGGATGAATAGAATACCTGGATTTGTGCGCCTCATCCAAGATAATTGTTCGAGAGTTACCGAATAAAGGAATCCATATTCGGTTTTTGAAATACAAAACTCCATCAGTTTTCGTTTCGAGTTTCTTGTCTAATCCTCTCAGTCCCTCAGCAGGATAGTTCGTTGCTTCTAAAGCTTGTTGCTGAGCTTCTTTGATCCGAGAAATCAGACTGGTTTGAATAGTTATACCTAATGCTTTCACACGTAAAGGTTTGACTCGTTCCTTGCGACTCAAAGCATCGGCTACGACATTCGCTTTACCTGGGTGATAACGAATTTCACAGTCGTAGTCGTTTAGAAGTTCAACCCATCGTCTCTGTCGCATGTTCAACATTTTCTGATCTAGAACGTGCTGGAGACTTTTGTGATCAGTGTATATAATACACTTGGTTCCGTATAGATAATGTCTCCAAATCTTGAGTGCAAACACTACTGCACCGAGTTCTAGGTCATGTGTGGTATAGTTCTTCTCGTGTATTTTCAGTTGTCGAGAAGCGTACGTAATTACTTTGTCATTCTGCATTAGAACACACCCAAGACCTTGACAAGAAGCATCACAGTACACTGTGAAATTATCAGTACCTTCCGGTAATGCCAAGATAGGTGCGTTGCAGAGTTTGTGTTTCAACAGTTGGAATGCCTCCTCCTGTTGGGAATCCCATATGAAAGGTTGATTCTTTTGAGTCAATGTGGTGAGTGGCAAGGCTATCTTTGAAAAGTTCTTGATAAACCGGCGATAATAACCTGCCAACCCCAAGAATTGACGTATTTCAGTCGGGGTTCATGGTGTCTCCCACTGTTTCACCGCTTGAATCTTACTGGGATCCACTTGAATACCGTTTTGATTCACTACATGACCAAGAAATTGAACTTCTCGTAACCAGAACTCACACTTGGAGAACTTTGCATATAATTTTTCATGTGCCAAAAGTTCTAGGATTAATTTCAAGTGTTGAGCATGTTCTTGTTGGTTTCGAGAATAAATAAGAATATCATCAATAAACACAATCACAAATTTATCCAGATAAGGTCTACATACTCGATTCATCAGATCCATGAAAACTGCTGGTGCATTTGTTAATCCAAACGGCATTACTAGAAATTCGTAATGTCCGTATCGAGTTCGGAATGCAGTTTTTGGAACGTCATCATCATGAACACGCAACTGATGATATCCAGATCTTAAATCGATTTTTGAAAATAAGTAGCACCTTGTAGTTGATCAAACAGATCATCGATACGAGGTAGTGGATAACGGTTCTTGATTGTCAGTTTATTGAGTTCCCTGTAGTCAATACACATCCTGAATGACCCATCTTTCTTTTTCACAAAAAGAATTGGTGCTCCCCATGGTGAGAAACTAGGTCTAATAAAACCTTTGTCTAAAAGTTCTGGCAATTGACCTGAAAGTTCTTGCATTTCTGATGGTGCAAGTCGATACGGGGCTTTGGCAACTGGTGCAGCGCCTGGGATCAAGTCAATATGAAATTCAACCTGCCTCACTGGGGGTAATCCTGATATGTCCTCAGGAAATACTTCAGGAAAATCCTTGACTACTGGAATGTCTGTGATATGTTTGGGTGGATAATTGTGTTCAGTCACGTGTGCCAGAAAAGCATAACAGCCTTTCCTTAAGAATTTCTGAGCTCGCATACAAGATATAATACCAAGTTTTCTACCAGCTCGTTCTCCTTGAACTATCAGTGTATTACCGTTTGGTAATGGAATACGGATCATCTTGTTTTGACACACAACTTCTGCTTGGTTATGAGAAAGCCAGTCCATACCGACAACGACATCAAAGCTCCCAAGCTCAATAGGAAGTAAATTGATATTGAAAAGATGATCATTCAGATTCAAGGAACATCCTTGAATGACACTGTTAGTTTTGATTAACTTGCCATTAGCAAGTTCAATGACATAAGGAGTTTCTAGATCTACCGTAGGCAATGAAATTAATGATGCAAATTCAGGAGAGATAAAGCTCTTATCTGCCCCTGTGTCAAACAGAACTGATGCGTATAGATTATTAAGAAGAAACGTACCAGTGACAATGTTCGCATCATGTCTTGCTTCAGTAGCACCAATCTGAAAAGCTCTCCCCCTAGCTTCATTCCCTTGATTGGTGTTGTTGTTGTTTGGACAATTTTTCATGAAATGATTAGGGTTCCCACATTTGTAGCATGATCGATTGTTTTGAGTGGTTTGTTGTGGTGCTTGGTTTGGTGTTTGAGCAGGAAAGTTGCAATATTTAGCATAATGTCCAACTCGGTTATAGTTAGCACAAATAGGACACGGTCCTGTGTGATGGAATGGACATTTGTTGCATTTGGGCGCCTGCCCAGTATAAGCTTTCCTTTCAGGAATAGCAGCACCATAGTTTCTCACAGTTGGCTTGCTCTGGGTGATTTCAGCCGGAGCTCACGCCTTTGTTTTGCCAAACCACTTTCGTTTGGTACCTTTGGAAACATTAAAGTTACCGACATTACTACGGCCCACGGCCGTCTGAGTTTTTGTTACCAACGTACCACTCCTTACCGCCTCATCGGTAAGCTTAGTGGTTAACAGAATTGCACGTTTAAGGGTTGTGGGTTCAGCTGCAGTCACCATTCCCCGAATCTGGGGAATCAAACCCTTAATGTACTTCTCAATCAATGCTGCCTCTGTAGGAAACATATCGGGAAGTAAGCAAGTAAGTTCATGGAAACGATGAGTATACGCTAAACAATCGGCCCCAATCATCGAGTGATTCCAGAATTCCTCCTGGAGCTTTTGAATCTCAGTGAGTGGGCAGTACTCTGATTTAATCAGAGTTTTAAATTCGTTCCAGCCCATTGAGTCGATTGTAGCTGAGCCCAATGTTTTTGTCTGGGTATTCCACCAGGTCAAAGTTGATTCTTTAAAAGAACAGGCAGCATAAGACACCTTATGCTCCTCTAAACACTGGCTGATTTTAAGTTTCGTTTCCATTTCCTCGATCCACCTTAGCAATCCAGCCGCTCCTTCAGTACCAGCGAAAGTAGGAGGATTACAGGAAGCAAAATACTTATAAGTACATCCCTGTCGTGGTGGATCAGGAGTAGTTGTAGTTGTGCCAGTGGTTCTATGAGTTTCCGCGTTGCCCTCAGTAGCATTACGTTCGGCGTGATTATGGTCCCCACCTGAACCCGAAGTAATATGAGGTTGATGTGGTATCAAAACACCACAAGCAGATAGCTGTTCTCGCACAATCCGTGCTATCATTGCTTCGTTTGATTCGGATCCACCTGTACCGGTAGGTGGAACAGAGTTTACTCCCGAGTTCACAGGTGGAATAGTGTTTGTTTCCACATTCACCTGTGGATTTGGATTTGATTCAGTATCTACTGGTGGAACTTGATTCGATTCAGGGTTTGTAATGTTCTGGGTAGCTCTCTTAGCTGGTCGACCTCGTTTGGGAGCCATTATTCTGCTAACAAGCAGACAAACTCCGGTCAGTTTAAGAACATTAAAGATATAACCCGTTTTATCACATAAATTCAATCATATTCAGTTACACTGAAAATTTATATTGAAATGTGAAGATAAAGAATACAGTATAACTACATGAATTTAGTTCAGACATGTTTTCAGTACACACAGATCACACAGATGTTCGTAGTTATACTCAGTCCTGTTAATTCAAAAACATGTTAAAATATTTCAAAGCTCACAGTACTGTGATATAAATATGTTATTACCCATGTTTTTGATAAATTCAGATTCAGGAAACTGATAAGTTCTCACATTGATATGTTCCCATACAGATATACGTCCTCACCATGTTCTATGATATGTTCTCAGTTCATGCACTAGATTTGTTCTCACACAAACAATAGATATATTCTCGTTTAGATATGCTCTCGTACAGTATGGCTCTCGTACTGTACTTTAGTAGTATATATATTCGCATACAGTATTGCTCCCGTACTGTATTTCAGCGAAAGATATGTTTTCAATTTGATATATTCGCATACAGTATTGCTCCCGTACTGTATTTCAGCGAAAGATATGTTTTCATATTGATATGTTCTGATATTGATATGTTCTCATATTGATATGTTCTAATATTGATATGTTCTCATATTGATACGTTCTCATATTGATAAGTTCTTATATTGATACGTTCTGATATTGATATGTTCTTATATTGATACGTTCTGATATTGATATGTTCTCACACAAACTTAATTATACTTCACACAACACTCAAATAGTACATGGCACAGATCGATACACAAAAACACTCATTTTATTACATTGCTACCATTATTTGTTTTATACAAACTACCAACATAACACAAGACACTACAACCAAAGAAAGAAAAGAACAGAAAAAGAACTCCCCCATCTACACACTGATGATCTGAAGATCCCAGAATGATCTTCTGTACATACTCATCGCATAAAGTATGATAAGAAAGAAAGTATCATGGCCACCATTGCCATGACTACTGCCAGGATCATCATCCTGGTCTCAATACTCACCACTCCAAACCATGCCAGAAACTCTGTCACTCTCTCTCTCACCCACATCCATCGCTCGGTCACCAATGCCACTTGCCGCCAAAATGCAGCAAGCATAATCTGTACCCAGGTCATCCTCAATCTATCATCAATCGCGGTCCTCCACGCTCGAGTGTCGGTGTCCAAAGCCTTCACTTGATCCATCAGGGTCAAGTGAGAAGTGAGGATCTCCAATATGGTCATACGCGTATCCTCAACGGTAGCCTGGCATTGCTGTAAGCTCTGCCGTGTCCCCTGCAAGTTCTGAGTAACTTGCTGCAACTGTGCTCTCAGCTCTGCCTGATGGGAGGATTCTCCCACCTCATTTATAGCATGATACTCGTCCCTGGGAGCCAGCTGCTTCCGGGGAGGTAATCCCGTGGCTTTGCGGGCTTGACCCCGCATTCTCCTGAGTCCATCCCAACAAGGGACTCGCCGTGGTGAAGGACTATGCTGTCTCTCAGCTGCTATATTCTCAGCATGAGGCTGAGAAGGACCGGGTGATGCTACCGGTGCTGGTGGTGGTGGTGTAACTGGTCTTGGGTCTGCCAGTGGGTGTGGTGATGCTGGTGGTGCCTGTGGCACTATAGATGGCGCCCATGAGGCTGCAGTCGATGTCTCCGATGGATCCGGATCCGAATCCGAACCTGAGCTAGAGCTCGGAGTACCATCCACAACCACGTGAGGAAATCTCTGGTAGATATACTGTTCGCCTCGATCGGCCATCACTGTACAATAAAAATCTCTAATCAGTATCATGACATAAATATTAAATAACAATATTTAATATGTACATGATATGATGCTTCTTCCTATCTTAGAATGACTATTCATCCATATAGTTATTAATGTTCCGCTTGAATTAAATTAAACTAGAATGCACACGTGTTGCAAATTTCAGTTATGCTGGCCACTCATAACGGGAATTCGTACCACCTGATTATCCTGGCTTAATTCAAAACAAGCTTTGTTCAATTGTTATGTTCGGTGCTCTCTGTGTTACTATTCGAGCCTATGGTTATAGTCTAGGTCTCTAAATCCACCTAAATTCTATAACCTGTGGCTCTGATACCACCCTGTCACACCCCCACCCCTCGTCACCTCATCTATGATGTCACTGAAACTGTCGCGGAAGCATAGTGGTGATGTCTCTGAGGTGAGGGGTGACTTGCTTGATCCGATATCACAAGCACATAGATTAACTTAAAATAAATACATTGCAGGGTTTCGTTATTACAATTTACATTACAATATTAACCTATTTAATTACAAGTTTGTGAGGTGCATTCTCCCCGGAGTCACGGTCTACCTGCAAAATGGTTTGATTTGAAAACGTCAGCACAAAGCTGGTGAGTTTATACAGTTCAAGTTTCACAATATGATATGATATGATATGTACTATAAGTTCTCAAAATGTTCAGTTCAAGATAACCATGGGACCCGTATCTAGTTCCTTTCTGACGATATTGTTTTACAAGATACTACCCGTCGGTAACATCTTAATGCCTCATTATCTTAATGTCTATCACAACATTAAGAAGTTTTGGAAACAGGAAACAAACATTCACACAAGGGGAGATGCAATCCTCCCAGCAAATGGGTGGTCAACCGATAGTACTATCATTGTTTCCCCGTTCGGCCACACATGGGTTCACTAGATACAGTTCAGAAATGAGGACTTTTGATACTGTGATAGTGTTCTGTTCTCCGGGCAAAATCCCATGAAATCCACAAGTTCTCAACACTCATATGAAATCACACAGATAACAGTGATACATATCATATGTTCAATAAAAGTTCAACAGTGTTCCCCGATGTTTATAAAAGATTAAAATAAAAGGGGTTGTACGAAACTCACCTGATGATATAGATGTAGCAGAATATCTCCAAAATAATAATAGAGAAGTGATTCTGCATTTAGTTTTATTTAATGAGTTAGTTATGTTCTATTTTACTTGATTAGATCTTTCTGAACGTTCAATGTCAAAGACATTGCGTAGTAAGTCATCAAACCGTTATTAAATGTTTAATTGGTTAATTTAGTATTGTATCATACAATGTATGATAATGTAGGAACCTACATTGCATTAGATTCCTAATACAAGGTTGATAACATTCTTGATTAATTAAAATAATCCCAGATTAACCAAATAGTTAATGTTGTTGATTATGATACTGTAACAGTTTCTAGATAATTTAATGGCTTAGGAATGATCAATCCTTGTTATTGACTACCCAATTATCATGAAATATCACAATGTAGCTTCAGAATAGGTGTAATAACCATGTTTAACATACTAATCTGATTGTTATCATAAACATCAGATAATCGTTCCAATGAGTATGTTAATGGTTGTGATTAGTTTGAAACACTTGGATTTAACCTTGCATTTCAAGGATTAACCCAACTAATCACCTACATTGTTATAATCAAATGGATTAAACCATTATAATCATGGGTATGGTTTCATGCAAACCGGGCATTACAACGGATCAAAACAAGGATTTAACCGTTAAAACTTCGTGTTTTTTGTTTATAATCAATCCTTGCCATCATCTAGGCAATAATCAATAATCCTAACTATTCCATTACGTTCAAAATCAAGATCTAATCAATCAAAACCAAACCAGAAAGTTTAAACGGATCATTACCTAATCAGACGGATATTTGCGGTTAAAATGACGATCAGGACTCGTAGAGATGATCCCTGGTGCGTTCTATAGCTTCAGAAAGCTTGAAAATTGAGTTTGGATGGAAAAAAGGTCGTCTGCTATGCTTCTGGTTCGAAAGAGTTCGAGAAGTAATAAAAATTGATGATCTGCATGAAATCTGATAAAAAGATTGGATTATTGACGGGGAGCCAAATTGGGCTTCGCGTACCGCGGAGAAATCCGGAGGAATCTTAGATATTTTGCAATCATCGCGTACCGCGGAGGATTCTCAATCCCTCCATCGCGTACCGCGATGGGTCCAGTCGACCAACACTTGGTGATTTTTTCTTCCTTTTTCGATTCCGGGCAATCCAGGACTCCGTTTTGCACACGGTTTTTGCCCACGTTCATCATTTCTCACCTACTATCAACCTGTAATAATTACGATTGTTAAATCAACGTGGATTTCTAGAACGATCAAATGTGCTCACATCATTGATGACGTAATTCTCGTATGCAACTGTCACATGCACGTATTACACAATGGTTAGGTTAGTTTAGGTCAAAATTTTTAGAAACAATAGTTATAAACATAACTGTGTTTTGGGTCATTGTGTCTAAACATAGTGTCATTGTGTCATATATGTTGTCATCTATGATGTACATATAACATAATGGTTAGGTTACATCAAAATTTTTAGAAACAATGGTTATAGACATCATTGTGTTTTGGGTCATTGTGTTTAAACATAGTGTCATATCTGCTGTCATCTGTGATGTACGCATAACACAATGGTTAGATTATGTCAAAGTTTTTAAAAACAATGGTTATAGACATCATTGTGTTTTGGGTCATTGTGTCTAAACATAGTGTCTATTGAGTCATATCTGTTGTCATCTGTGATGCACGTATTAAAATGGTTATCAGTAAAACTCATAAAAATACAATATGCAATAATACACAATATTGAACATAACACAATAGACACAATAATGATACGTAATACACAACAATCATGTTTTTTGTGAATAATTTCATTAGTCGTTATAATCATTAGACACAAAAATCATGCATTATACATAAATTGGAAACAAATAACATATATATAACGCAACCAACAATACAATGCATAAAAACACAATGAAATAAAGTAATTAAATATGTTTCTAACTGTAAAAAATATGTTAACAATCATTAACTAAACAAAGTTTTATATATAAAAATGTTGTCAGATGGTTGTAATCAAATACTTTATTATTCTTCCATTTATGTTGTTCTTACTTTAAATTTCATTTGAATAATCAAGTTTCATAAAACTAATAAAATATATAAAGTTAGAAAGCATGGAATCATTGATTAGTTGAGTGCTAAAAGTACAAGAGTTACAAATGGTTGTTTAAGAGTTCACCAAAACCATATCTTTGATTGACCAGGATGAAACGATCAAGTCATAGCTGAGGTCGGCACATCCAATGTCATCGACGTTGAAAACACAATCATATACGTAAATAATATATACAATATCTTAAATACTTTCTTCCTAAAATACACTCTCTTGAAAATTAATCACATGTTTAATCCAATGGCTAATATTGCTTATCACCCTTCTCACTAATCTCACCCTTTTTACTTGATCCTAAACCTTAATTATATATTCTTTATACCTTTTTTCAATTAAAAAAAATTCTTGATATTAAAAACATACATTACAAGTATTAAATACTAACTATATTATATATACCTTTTATATTTAAAAAGGATTTATTAATATAATAAAAAACACACTTTTGAAAAATCAAATTATTATAAAATACGAAAATTATCCAATAATTTATAACTTATAACATCTTTTTATAATTTATAAGTCATTATTATTAAGTTTTTATTTTTTTTTCTTTATCACCTTGTGTAAATAGATAACATCCTATAATTTTGTATAAAATGAATTTTTTTTAAATCGACTTTTTAAAAATGAAATGTTTAAAAACCAAACTTTTAAAAAGGATTTTTTTAAATACAATGTTATTATTTTATTTTCTATGTAATGTTGATCATATATTAAATCAAAAAATCATTTCAATTACTAAATTTATATTATTGAATACTTATTAATTTTATTCAACACGTGTAATACACGGAATACTAAACTAGTGTAAACATAAAACAAAACCTCCATCAATTAAGGACATGTCACTTATTTTGGAAGTCTAAGCCAAAATATAACTAGATATTTTTCATATATTTATCACCATAATATATTTATCCTCACTAAAATTTCGCACTCAATTTTAAGGCTTGCAAAACGGGTCTTAACGAGTTTTAACATGTTTCAGATGACGAGATTAATGCAAATATAAATATAAAACGACTTGTTTAATACTTGGTTTTGTGATTTAAGCATGCCATTTATATATTTTATGTAACAAAAATGAAAAATGATGAAGTCTAGCCTTTTAATTCTTATTATTTTTAAAAAGGTAAAAAATCAAATAGTAATTTTTTTGCTAAATATGTCTAATCGTGTCTTATTAGGTACTCATTTTGCCAACCTGCTTAAATTTCACTTTTGTCACGTGTGATATTCTACCTCACATCTAATTATTTCTTATATGAAGTAATTATATTAAAACTAATTTAAGTTATACCTTTTTTATATTTACCATAAAAATAAAAGTTTCTAAAAATGTTCTTTATATATATATATATATATAAATAATATTAAACATATATTATATTATCAATTATTTGTATTAGTTTAGTGTATTTATGTAAAAAATGTATATTATTAATAACATTAATGAATTTTTACATTTGAAAATAAACTTATTTTTTTGTAACAATATTAAAATGTCATGTGTAATTTTCTGAAATCAATTATTAATATATAGGAAGATTTTAAATACTTTTAAATATTTAACGTTGTTGAAGACATTTTACGAATAATTTATATGCATTTTGTTAAAGAAAGAAAATTGTTTTGCAATTATTAGACCTTATTTCACACATGTTTTTCTATTATGTGGTGCCAAACTTCCGAATAAGTTGAGATGGCGAATCTGTTTCTTTCGTACATTTTATGTATTTATACTATGCAAATTACTGGAATATATACGAAATGGAAAGTTATAGGTATATTCCAGCTACTATCACATAGTACAATATTTATAGTGCAAATAACCAAAAAGTCACGTATACACCAAGTAGACAGGAAATGACTAATCTTAAATAGTTATTAGGTCGTTTTTAGAACATTTAATTACTATTAAGTTTGTAAAATTCTTTTAACATATGTTAATTGACTTATAGTTTATAAACAATGAAAACTAGAAATTTTGGCTCCCTTTAGACCGTGCATAATGGTAAGGCCTCTCTCCCAAACGGTGTTGTACCTTTTGTCGGGGCTACGCGGGCACACCGCCCTCCACCCCCGGTGGTTTTCATCTTTTGCCCAAAGCGGCCCCTGCTCCCCGCTTTCTCCTCTTGTTTTCGATTGGTGGGGAAGATTTTTTAGTATGGATGTGGTAATGATATGACATAATGAGGAATGTTTTTTTAATGGGTAACCACTGTGGTTTTAAAGTTTTCGGTGGATGATAATGTGACATAAAATTCAGGTGGGAAAGATTTAAGTGAAGTGACCACTGTAAATAGTGTTAGAACATAACCCATGTATGCTCACTCATCATGCACATCCTAAAAGACACCCGTGCTAAAATTTTCATTAGCCTTTTCTTAAACCACGAACCTTGAGTTTCATCCTATGACATGAAAATTTGCTTATATGTAATTATCTTTTATGTATATACAATTATAAGTGTGTACATATATTTATATATATAGCAAAATATTTTTTACTTCATTTTTGTTATAATTATATATATAATTATATATATATATGTGTGTGTGTGTGTAATATTAGTATGTAATAATATTAAGATAATTAACAAGCTTCTTGCATGCACATGAATGTAATCCACCTTTATTTTCTTGGTACAACAATAAGCCAAGAATGCTTCAAGATTCCACTAGCTAGCAATTTTTAGGCAACGTATCTAGTCTCTTAGAGACACTTTAGTCTCGTTTCCCTTAAGAGGAAACCCACCTTTTAGACATTGTGTCTTTGTAGAAACCTCCTACTCATTTAGAAGCAAATATTGTCAAGAGATACTTGAAATCAATATTTCTTATAAGAGAAGTTAACGGGATACCGTTAGGATATAAACCCTTTATTAGTGATCCATCTTGATATATGAAGCATGGGTGGATGTTCAATTAATGTTTAAATTAACAAACTGTTAGATTTTGTTTTGGCTTTGTTAGATTAGAACTTAAAACAAATCAATCTAAAAGTATTTTTACTTCATTAACTAATTTACACCTTATTGCCACTAAGAAAGTGACCATACGAAACAAGAACGTGATCCATTTTTGTAACGGATAAAGATGTAGGATGATAGCAAACTTGTTAAAAAAATAATCATGAGATTACTTAAATATGATATAGTTTATATCTAACAATAACCAGTCACCAGTGTGTAATTTTCAAATATATTTAATTAAGTATATAGTTCTATTATTTTATTTTGGTTGGTAATAAACGAACATAACACGTTTCTAGAACATTTAGGAATTACATTGTTATGGTTTCTTAATTCCCAAACATAAATTGGAATCTTCATATGAAATCAAAGTGTTAGCATACTGACAATAAATTAGGCCATATTTCCAATCAAGCGTAAAATGATTTAACTTCATCTTAGTTATTAAGTATTACCTATTAATTGCAATAATGCTGCATCAATCTTAACTATATTCTTCCATGTACCCGTAATTAAGCTTCTGCAAGGAATGAGCGCCGGCACCCTGATGGAAGAGTGAATTGCATCGACCACCCTCCTCCACAACTTTTTTGGCTCTGTTTTGTACCGCCACCACCACTTCGCAAGTAAACATGTGTTCATATCTTGCAGATTTCCAACCCCCAACCCCCCTTTATTATTTAAAAAAATAAAAATGAAAGTGGAGAAGAAAAGTTCCACTACTTAAAAAAAAAACCTAAATACTTTGAGTTGTCGTTTAAAAAAATAACGATTTAAAATAATTTACTTATTTGAAAACCGATACCATAATATAACATAATGATAAAATAAAGTTTTCGTAAAAATAATAAAAGTTAAATAGTCAGAAGTGTCGTTTAGATAAAAAAAAAAAGATAAGCAGTTAGAACCAATAAAACTATCAAGAGTCAACTAAAAATTTACATATTTATTAATAGGGTAAGAATCAAATAAAAAGTCTATTTTGCCTAATAATGCTAAAAAGGATTTTCAAAATCTCTAAAACCGCCCGAACGAACTCCGATTGAATTCATTTTGATGACATTGGAACTGTCTCATCGAACCCTACAATATTTGCTTTTTGGTTTTAGCTTTAACAACTAGTTTTTAAGTTTCAATTTTTTGGTATGTTTTCTTAGCTTTTAGGTTTTATCTTTAGGTTTAGTGTTTATTTTTTTAGTTTTGGTTTTATTATTAGGGTTTATTGTTTATGATTTAAGGTTTAGTTTTAGGGAATTACAAACCGGTTCCAATGATGTAAAAATGAATTCAATCGGAGATTGTTTGAGTCGGTTTTCAAGTTTTTAAAAATTCTCCTTAGCCTTCTTAGACAAAAAAGACTTTTTAGGTGAACTATCCCCTTTATTAATAATTACAATACTACTATTATTTTAATTGGTCAGAATTAAGGTTGAGATGTCTGTATCTTTCTTTCTTCTTCTCTTAATTTTTTTAAATATATTAATACCCGTATAATAGAAAATTTAATTAAATACTTGCTAAATTTTAAAGTTGACCATCTTTTTTTGAGAAAAAAAGTGGTACAAGTTAATAAATGAAAACTACATAGAAATATAGGGGGTCAAAACTTGCATCCCAAAAGATCGGTGGAAGACCGTCTATATGTCGGTGGCCTTGAAAGCCCTCTTCTAATATGGATTTGACAACTTGCACCCTCAATTATGATTTAATTTAATCTCTGGACCATTTGTTATTACATAAATAAAATACGAGAAATTTATAATAATTATTTTTGAAGTATATTTTCTATATTAGTGTATTTTGAATTTTTATCATATAACTTTAATCTATATAGATGAAATATGTAAAATCATTCATGTATTTATATATTTGTCCATTCGCGAAAATGTCTTGAAATATATTAACTTGATTCACTTTTAAATTTTAAATTTATTTTTAAGATTTTATGGAATATTTTTTCACACGTATACATTTTAGTTTCTTACAAGTGTGAGTTAGTTTGTATTGTACATACAATAACATAAAAATAATACATATCTCTATGTGAGATCAACAACAAACAGAAAGAAAAGGATCATGATCCTAGGTTTGTTTTTGCCCTGCTCCAGAGAAAAAAAAAACAATTTAAATAGAAGTTATGAGCCCTTCTTTGGTAGAAGTAATTCTTACCTATTTCAGTACTAAGGGTAGGCTGATAACCAATTGAGCCCCTATTTTACCAATTCATTGATATGAATACATATTCATCAAGTATTTTTCAAATTTAAAAGACAAAAACTAACCTTATTTCATTGTATTTACACGAGATTCTTTTTTCCTTGTTTTTTAAAAAAAAGTCTGAGAGAGCCTATTTATTTACTTTTAGTTCCTATCAGACCTGACAAGCGGTCATCAAAGTTGATTGGAAATTATGAGGTATCCTACTATATCTTAATAATTCATAATTTTTTTAATGTTTTAAAGATTAGTATGAATATTTAAAAGATAACATTAACATGTAAGTTTTTAACCATTCATAATTTAGGTTATATTTTAATCATTAATGTTACGTTACCATTAACAACCTCTTAAAACTAGGTTTAATATTGTTAAAAACAATATTATCATGGTACATGTCTTTGGACTAAAAATTGCAATTTATTTAAAAAAAAAAGAAAAAAAAAAAAAGGAAAGCGAAAGTTAAAGGAATAAATTGTAGACGACACCAAAACGCGTTGATTGCATCTCCTTTGGTTTTCAATTTTCATTTTCAGCTGGTGACTTTACTATTTTTATTTCTTTAAATTTTATTCTTTTCCTCATATATAAATATTTTAAAATTTATTTCCAATAAAATCTTCGCAAATTCGTAGCGATCATTACTCCATGTTTAATGCAAAATCAATCCTTTTTGCAATATACAATTTCGTTTTCTTCATAATTCAAGAATCGAATTGAAACTTTCATCTCGATTCCAAACAAATCCACCAAACCCTAGAATTCGGTACTGTAATTCTGTTTTCAACTGTTCTTGAAGCCATTTCATCATGTTTCTCTGTTAATTGAACCATTATTCGTTATATGATCGCTCTCTGACCATCGTTACCTTCATTTTTGGGGATTTTGTTGATTGAACGTGTAAAAGGTGTAATCGGAGGGTTTTGTATGCGTAGATTGATGGAACCAACAGGTGAACGCGTTGAACCGACGACTTCTGATGATCATGTGGGTAATAATTCAAATTTATCGGATCCTTCATCTCCGACGGTGAGGAGGAGTTCGTCGTCGCCGGGAACGCCGGCGTCTTCTCCGTTTCCGATAGTCCGGTTTCTACAAGCACCGGTAACTACTTTAATTGAATACTCCGGTGTTCTTCGACCTAGGTTAAACAACGATTATCATGAATCAGAGAGTTTGATTTCAAATAATCGTCATCATGATCGTAGCTCTACTGGTTCCGGTACGGCTAGTAATAGCAGTAGTAATGGTGATGGTACTAACAGTGAGGTTTCGATTCGGATAGTGAGTGGTGGAGATCAACAAGAGGGACATGGTGAATCGACTCCGGTGAACGGTGGAGATGGCGGAGGAGAAAGGGAGGTAGCTGGTTCTGGTGGTGTAAGTGATAACACTGGTTTGAATAATAATAACGCGGATTCAGCATCTCAACAACGGTATGATTTGCAGCAAGTTTCAAGGTGGATTGAACAAATTCTTCCATTTTCCTTGCTATTGTTGATTGTTTTCATCCGTCAGCATTTACAAGGTACTTTTTTGTACATTGATGATTACTGCCTAATTTACTTATACTTTGTGCTTAGCTCAAATGGGCATACACAACAAATTTGCCTTAAATGTAGTTGATTATGAAAAAAGTGCTTGTTTTAGAAGCATATGTTTAGCATATGTCTAAATTTTGGTAAATTGACTGATCATATCACAGAAAGCCGATGTTATCTTTATGTCGTGTCGCAGTAAGATGTACAAATTTGGTAATACTAAGGAGTTTATCTGATTCAGTTTTCTTTATTGTTCTAAATAAATATATTTTGTCTTCTGCATGTTTGATGTGCCTGTTATTTAGCTTATTGTAGAATACATTGGAATATAGCATATGTTGCGGTTTTAAATCTTTAGAACAACATGAGCTCTTGCATTAACTAACTTTTTTTTGCATGATCATTTGTAGGTCTCTTCGTTACAATTTATATTACTGCTTTTATGTACAAATCAAATGATATTCTTCGGAAGCAAACAGCTTTAAAGGTATGAACTTCGTGTTAAAGATATCTACATATTTTAACTCTTGTCATCTTTTTAACTTAATGGTTGAAGAATTTTGTAGGGGGAGAGAAAGTTATATGTTCTTGTTGGATATTGCATAATTTTCATGCTTCATGTGATTGGAATTTACTGGTGGTACCAGAAAGATGATCTGTGCAACCCCTTGTTCATGGTTCCTCCAAAAGCAATCCCACCATTCTGGAATGCTATATTCACCATCATTGTAAATGGTACATATGTTTTTTTTTAATAACCTCTTATGTAATGATGTATTTCATTTTAAATTGCATTTTGTTGTTTTAATGGGAAATTCAAATCTGTTGCATGTAGATACGATGGTACGGCAGGCAGCAATGGCATTTAAACTGGTACTGCTTATGTACTACAAAAATGGCAAGGGCCACAGTTTTCGTAGGCAGGTAATGTGATGCAACATGAGAATGTTTACTATATGTTATCGTAACTGAGTTATAACAACATCAACTTTTGGCATTTCAGGGTCAGATGTTGACTCTGGTTGAGTACACACTTCTATTATATCGTGCATTTTTACCCGCCCCTGTTTGGTACCGATTTTTTTTAAACAAAGAATATGGGAGCCTATTTTCATCTTTGACAACAGGGTTGTATTTAACCTTAAAGCTCACTTCAGTTGTTGAGAAGGTATGAGTTGCCCATCTTTCTTTACATTATTATCTATATACAAAAGACAAATTTGGTGAAGAGGAAAGTTTGTGTGTTTTTAACTTCGGCTACACAAAATTTTCTTTCCAACATTGTGCATCTAATTTATATATATTTCTTCTTGATTAATATTTCAGATCGGGTCCTTCTATGCTGCATTAAAGGCACTATCACGAAAAGAGGTCAATTATGGATCACATGCGACTGCAGAACAGGTATTACATAAATTTAGCTTTTTTGTAATTATACTTGAGAAGGCAGGAAAACACAGAACTTTTAGTGAAACCATTTAACCTCAGGGCATGCATTTAACTCAATTTGCTGATATGAAATGAGAAATCAGCTGATATTTCCTTACTCATAATAAAATGGCTCTTAAAATTGCTTGCATACTTTTTTTTTTTTGCGCATGTGTGTGTGACCTACTGATTTAACTTGGATGGACTCGTAATTATGTAACCTCTACTTCTCTATCTCACTATATCTGTGAAAGTGGCAATCTTTTGCAAGTGTTAATATGGTTCTCTACTTAAATCTGATTCGATACTGGACACTCTACTACACACACCCACATATAAAGTCTAAATTTTGCAAGCATGACGTGTTGGTTTTTGAGAGTTAAGAACAATGTATGATATACACAAAAATCCATCACTCTGTAAAAACAATGAAAACGGTATAAAGTATGATATCTACGGTCTGATCTTGGATTTTTACTTTGTTATTCTATCTTTGGTAATTTAGTATTTTTTTACACTACCAGGTGAGTGAGGCAGGAGACCTGTGTGCTATTTGCCAGGAAAAGATGCAGGCTCCAATTTTGTTGCGCTGTAAACATATTTTCTGTGAAGACTGTGTTTCAGAATGGTCAGCAACTCCTACTTTTTACTAATATTTTTTTCTTCTTACATGCATGCTAGGTAATATAAATCATTAATTTTAATTTTAGTCTACAGTTTGTTTTTCTTTCTTTAATATTACAATAACATAGCCTGAGTTTCCATAAATTTAACTATTTATCAAAGAATTACGAAAATGCTAATATAATTATTGGTTAAGCATGCCTGAGGCGCCAAGCATGTGAGTCAGTATGGAAAATGCCTAGTGGCGTTGAGGTTGCGCCTCAATCTTGGTCAAAATTGGGATATGGATAAGGCTGATGTGTAAAAACAACCAAACGAGTGAAGAAAATGCAAATTTTTCACTTGATAAAAAAACTGGAATGCAATAGAGATGGGATACATGCAACTTCTAGTTGTATATAAAGCTTATTTGGTTATACATAGAACAACACCTTGTGTACATGAAGGCTGTGCATCGCGCCTGTGACCAACACACGTAGCGGCTTATACCATTATATAATTTCATCTTATAAGTTAGGGTGTTAAATAAAGTTCCTATAATTTACAGGTTTGAAAGAGAAAGAACTTGCCCGTTATGCAGAGCGTTGGTGAGACCAGCTGACCTAAGATCATATGGGGATGGCTCGACGAGTTTGTTCTTCCAGTTGTTTTAGAAACTTCCATCTGGGTATGCAGGCCGTGGCTTTCTTCCGTGAGTTTGATCTCTTCGCTCTCTTTTCTCTCATATTGTACAGTTGAGCTTTACTTCTGGATCGAATATAGGCCGAAATATGTTCATCATACACAATATACATACAACAATATAACACATGAGGGTTTCATTATTATCATCCTCATTTTCACACTCTGTTCATCTGATAGTGCGCTTAACTATGTACCATAAGTGAGCCTTGAATCCTGCATTATAGTTGCAACTGGACCGCTTGAATAGACAGGGTCGGTTCAAGTCATTTAGGCTTTTAAACGAACTTAAAAACCGGATCTCCTTGATTAATAAAGTTCATATATTAATTTTTTTTTAAATTTTCTATTCAAAATTTATTTACTTTTTGTTATATTTTAATGTAAAATATTTAGTTTTATTTGAACTTAATCACATTGGTTGTTGTAGCTGTCTTGTTTGTGGGTTTATTGATTTGGGTTGGTTTGTTAGACTCTTTACAATGTACACATGATCTCTAATCCATTGAACTTTTAACCCTTGTAATGTAAATATCAGTTGACTCTACAATTTCATTCTCAATCTTATAATTTTTCCATTTTTTCCCGAATACGAAATAAATCGAATATAAAAATAGTAAACCTCCAACTACAGTATATATTTTTTCATCTCTCCCTCTAGAGTCTCAACACGTACTTCACCAAGAATGATGGCCTGATGGGTAGAGGTGCACATTTCGGGTTTTTTTCAAAAACCGGTTCCGGGTTTTCTGAAATCGGGTACAACTGGGTCCGGTTCCAAGGCATACTTGGTTCTGGTTCCTGATTAGGTACACAAACCAAAAGGCATACCCTATGGTACCCGGTTAGGCTCGGCTCGGCTCCCGATCGGGTATGAAAACCGGGTATAACCGTGTATTGGTTAATTTTTTTTTTTACTTTTTTAAAATTAAACATTAAACAACATAAATTTCAGTTTTATTTATTTTAAACAATTTACAAACTAATACATAAACATTTAAATAACATAAATTGCATTTTCATATTTTTTAAAACTTAAAAACTAACACATAATTCTAAAAAAAAAATAATTATTCAAATTTATCTAAATTCACTCATATATTACGTTTAGTCTTCACCGGAGTTATTGTTCAACCGAATCGATGCGTCATAGGCGAGTTTTTCGTCCGACAAATCGGAGGATAATCCTTCTGCAACCTCCTCTTCGTGTACATGAGATTCAACTATTGTTTCGTCTTCTAGAGTAGTAGTCTTGAATGTGATCCACTGCGTCCAAGTGTTCTTCAAGGCAAATGCAAATTTCCAGGACGCCTAGGTGAGTCTTGTTCTTCTTAATGATAAAACCCTATCACTAACTAGAAAAAGCAGATTACGAAGCTGTCGTAGAAGCTTGGACAGTTAGTAAATCACAGGCTATATCAGATAGAATAGGAAATTGTGATTCCTTTTCTTTACTCCAAGCCAAAATATCAAATTGCATATATATTCTTTGGCGCTCATTTCTCTTAAATCCCAATCGCACCAAACTTTCAGGTTTCTATTGTTAGGTAAAACTCGAACAACGAGAAGGTCGGTAGAAGCGTTTGGGTAAAGAAGAGAGTGAACAAAGTTAACCAACGGATGAATGTGAATGAGTCATAGTAACTTAGTAAGAGAATAAGACATATTAAGCAGAGAACGAACAAAGTTAAAACGAGATTTTTTTTTAGCATTTGGGTTTGCTTTTGAGAGTTGTGAATCAACCAATTCATCAAAACTTTTATATACTTGCTTAGGGGGTAAAATGGTCAAAAAATTTCGAAAAAAATGGTCTCAAACGGTCATAGACAGCCAGAAATTCGAAAAAAACGGCTAGTTTTCGAAAAACAGGAAAAACCAGGTTCGGGTCGGGTTGGAACCGGTCTCAAATTCGAAAGGTATACCCGGGTAGGGCCTGACGGATTTTTTCGGGTTGGAACCGGGTATGACCGGGTTTGGGTATAAATCGGGTCAGGGTATGGAACCGGTTTTTATGTGCACCTCTATTGATGGGTTGGCCGAATTTGGGTTGACAAGTTAAATAGGTAAATTCGATTATGTCCCATGCATTTTTTGTATGTCAAAAACATCAAATACATATATATATATATATATATATATATATATATATATATATATATATATATATATATATAAGTTCCATTGTTAACCCTCCCTTATAGCGTTAACCGCTTAACCCTGACGTTTTTTGCCCGAATCTTTGTTTTTTTTTTCATAGTTTTTATTATACATAAATAGGGGGGGTTTCTTTTTTGTGTTTTTGCTAATTCATCACCGTTTAGAAGTTATAGTAAGTGTAAGTTACTTACACTTACTTATAATCATTGTATTCAGTATATCTCACTATTAGTAAAGTTAAGATATGCTATGAAGATGCAGACAACGTTACCTCTATTCTGTATAAATAGAGAGACTTCTTCTAATGAGATCCACGGCTCATGATGATTGATTAATCTACTAACCCAACACTTTTAACTTTATTTTTACAAAAATTAAGTAAAATAACGTTAAAATTAGTGCAAAAACATCAACTCTAATATGGTATAAACTTAAATTCATGTTTTAGATCGATCAATTTAATGTTTATTATGAATAAGATTAATAAGTTCAAGTTTTTAATTAATCAACACAAACAACAATTTTGTTTGATTAGTTTTCATGAACACTTTCAATGTCAAACAAGCAAACAAGAACACGCTTGATTTCGATCGATTTGTTTAGAATCTTATATGCATATTGTTAAAGTTAACTAGTTTAATAAACAATTCTTGCTTGAATCTACCATGCCAATAAATAAGTAATATTAGCCAACTCAAATCCAGCTAATGACCTTATGGTGTAATAACATGGAGAGTAAGGATTAGGGTTTGGGTTTCTTGAGGTCTCAGGTTTTAATAATGACTCTGGCAGGGTTTATCACAGTGGTGAGTTTCCTTCAAGGTTGATGATATATAGGTGGTGTGGCTAATTTACTATTCTTCAAGGACATGCCACCAATCGACTGTCGTGATAAAAAAACCATCAAATTCTAATTACTTTTGTATCGTTTAATCGTTTATGACTGTCGTGTTTATAAGAACCAACTCAAATTCTAATTACTTTTGTATCGTTTATGAGTCATAATTGTGTCAATAATTCGAAATCACTCGGGGAGTGCTTGGGTAAAAAGTAAAAAGCATACTAGATTGGGATCGAAATTCGAAACCAAACATAGGAAACTAGAACCGAGGAACAGACCGTTAATGCTTGGATCAGTCTCGGATTGTTGGGTCGGGCTGCATTAGGTATGGGGTTAGGAACTAAAATGATATTGGGCTTGCATAAATGGTTTTAAACTTTCATCATATGATGGTTTCAACTTGGGTTTGGTTTGGATTCAACTTGGTCCAGAGTTGGTGTTAAAACTTAAAAGAACCGAATGAAGTCTGATTCATGATGAAGCCAGGTAGCGTATATTACCAGGAAAATGGAACCAGGAACACGTATATTGCCCCTGTTAAGAACCGAAATGAAATGAAAGTAAAAAATATGTTACAAAAGATGCCAAATTTCAACGAATGAAACCAGGAAAATAGAACCCTTTGAATATCAAATGATGAAGTCGTCATATACATACTGATTGAAGAACTAATGAAGATGAAACTGAAGCCAATTTGCATAATTGCATGTTTATTTGAGATCTTTCTCTATGAATAATATCTCAATTCCAGCGACGGTTTCATTAGATATCTTACAACTAGAATCACTCCTTTTTTTCCGATCCAGTCCCTCCACCACCGCGAACCCCAGTTAGATTCAGGCATGCTACACTTTTTAGTTATTGAGAGAACCCAAGTACTCTCTTTCGTATTGTTTAGAAGGGTTTATGTCGGATCTGGGCTGGTAGAACCAAGAAAGTTCAAAATCTACCTATATTAATAAATAAAGGTTTCTAAGGACACATGTAATGTTCCTATAGCACCTTATCTTTAATTTCTCGCTTATTTCTCATATTAAATGCATCTAATATTAAATAATAATATGAAATATGAAATATATACTTTTTATATATTTTTAAATTAAAATGATATTTTAATACATTATAAAATATATTAATATTAAAAAAAACTTTTTACAAAAACCAATTAATTATAAAATATAAAATTTGTAAAACAATTTTTTAAAATAAAATGTTTAAACCAACAAAACTTTGAAGAAATTAGCATTTGAATAAATAATAATATTATTTTATTAATTAAGTTATTAAATTATATAAAATTTTAATTATATTAAAAAATCTTTTTATATTATCTAAATTTTATTAGTGACTATTTATTATATTTTTTTATTCAACCCGTGTAATACACGGGGTACTAACCCAGTTTCAAATAAATACGAGAATTGAGGGTCTTGGGCAGTTTCGTGTTTTTTGTACCGGCTCAATACTTGCTTACTAGTTACTACTATAACCCATCACCTTTTTCGGAAACGGTAAACAACCCGCAAATTACATAAAAATCTAACTCCTATGTGGTGTTGGTGGTTAAATGTTACAAGCCAAACAGGAGAACTCAACCCAAAAGAGTAGTCTGATGGGTGAGAGAGCCCATTTGACTTATAAATCCCACATCAATTGCCCATACAACCGATGTAGGACAAGTCCCATACCTTGCAATGGTTTCGATCTGTAACAATCGACCCCCCTTAAGGGCCAACGTCCTCGTTGGTCACGGCTGGCTCCTTCCAGACCACCACTCCGTGGGCCACCACTCCAAGTTGACTCTGATATCATTGTTACAAGCCAAACATGAGAACTCAACCCAAAAGACTAGTTTGATGGGTGAGAGAGCCCATTTGACTTATAAACCCCACATCAATTGCCCATACAACCGATGTGGGACAAGTCCCATACCTTGCAATGGTTTCGATCCGTAACATTAAACAACCGCAAACCATGTAAAAATCAAAACCCTAACGCATCGTTGATGGTTTGTGACTACTGGAATAATTATATTAAGTTATTCAATATGACTGTGTAGTGGTCACTTGAAATGGATTTAATTACACTATCACGTATGTGTTTTAAACGAGTTGGTTATGGCCTATGAGCGAAAAATGTGTGAAGTGAATCAAATGATATTATGAATTATTGTTATTGATTGAAAACGAAAATAAAAAAATAAAAAATGCCTTCAACAAATGATCATAGTCACTTCAAGTTAAGCTTCATTACACAAAGTCTAAGTCTTAATGGCTATGTCATGTTAAATGAGAAATTTTAGGTTATACCTAATCATATAAAGGCATAATAAGTAAGTTAGGCATTAATGACTTATGATACAGTTTTTAAACAACTAATTTTTGGATCACTGACGGATCATATAGTGTATCATCATGCCATCAGCAATAGCATTAGATCATATCCACCACCAAGTCACTAGTTTCAAAAGAAAGTCAACACATTAAAAAAACCACTTATGAGATTCGAACCCAGGATCATTTGGTTCCTGAACCTTATCCTATCACCAAAATATCGCTATGCTGTAATGCCTCAGTTATGATATAGATGATAGTCCCAATAATGAGCCTTATTATGTGTTGATGAGTTATATTTTTGATGGAATAATAATGTTTGAAAAAAATTGAATTCAAAATAATTCCTGGATTTGTAAAATACAAAAATGAAACTGATTTTTTTTTCAAAAAGACAAAACTACCCTTTCCAATCCCAACACCATCTCTCCAGTCTCCTCTGATCTTCGTCTTCGCCCTCCCTCAACTAAGGTCAAATTTCAGATCTTTGACTGTACATCGCAAATCATCGAGTAAAGCACTATAAAATCGAGTATCAGATCTTCATTTTGCTATGATTTTGTATAGTAAAAATTGACTTTGAAGGCCAAATCGAAGGTTCTAATTTCCGGAACTCGTTTTGTTTAATCGTGGGGATTTTGGATATGATTTAAGTGGGTAAATTTCTTCTCCTTTCTTTTTGGTTTTATTGGTTTCCTAATTTCTGGTTTTAGCTGTCATAACTTGTGGTTTATTAAGCGTTCAAAATTCTACGTTAGCTTTAAAACCTGTTTTTTCTCTTAGTGACAAAGTTTATATACATGAAGAGTGAGACTAACTCTAACAATGGATAAAATGAAATATGTACAGGCTAATCTTAAAGGCGAACATGATGTTGTACATTGGATGAGGGTTGAAGGAATGACACATTTATTTTCTTCAAGTTTTACTAATATTACACATGTTAAATTAAGTTTTCGTGATATCACACGTGTAATATAAATAAATGCATCCGATTTATCAATTATATTTTACAATAAATTGTAATATTAAAATAATTAAAAATACACCAAACTAAAAACATAGAATTTTTCATTTCATTTTTTCCAAATTCTTACATGTGTGATAATAACACATGTGTAATAAAATCATCCCTTTAAATTCAAAATATAGTAGAAAAACAAATCTAAATTAAAAATAACTAAAGCTTTTAATACAACTACATTTGTATAAAAACAAAAAAATACACCTATTTTTAATACAACTACATATGCGAGAGCAATTATATTTCAAAAAGTTTTCATTTTGACTATAGTATATATAATTATATGAATGACTATTTAAGTTCAAAAAATCAATGTACACGAGAGCAATAATATTTCAAAAAGTTTTCATTTAAACTATTTAGCGATGAAATCTTGAATTAGGTGTAGTTAATTAGACGCAAAGTAAAACTTCATAAGTTTAATCTTTGTCATATTTGCAAACTTAATTAAAACTCAATTTTAAAAAGTTGTTTTTTTAGAACCGCGGTTGATGCAGCGGCAAGATCGTTGTCTCAGAGTGCAGTGACCGGGTATCGAAACCCCAGCCTTACACTCATGCTACAATTACAGCGGTGCATTTTTTAGTGGCATTAACAAGGCTCCCTCATGCTGCGATTGCAACGAAGGCTACACCCAACTCTCCTGAGTCCTGACGGACCAAGTTGGTTGGAGTCGAAGACTCGTCAACCAACCGTTTTAGGGAAAACTGGGCAAGAAACTTAAACCTTGCCACGTGATTCCTTTTTGGCTAGGAAATAAAGCTATTGATTGCTTGGGTCGTGCGTCATTGCCATGTTTCACAAATTTTGACAACAATGAGAATTGAACCCACAACCTCTAATAAAAAGTGTGGGCCTCTTACCACTGCACCAAATCTTGCGGTCTTAAAAAGTTATTTATTTGGATGTTTTTTGGTTGCGCAATACTCATTACTTTTTAATAGTTTTCTTTATTTCCTACTAATTTTTATAATAAAAACAAGATTTTTTAAAGTTGAATCTCTTTAAAAGCAGTTTTTTTATATTTTAAGATAAATAATATAAGGTTTCTTCTAACATATTTGCAAACTTAAATAAAACTCAAATTGCAAAAGTTGTTTATCTGGGTGTTAATTGGTTGTGCAATACTGATACTTTTTTATATTTTCTTTATTTCCTGTTACCTTTTATAATAAAAGCAAAATTTTTTAATGTTAGGTCTCTTTAAAAGTAACTTTTTTATTTTTATGAGAGAGGCAAAATTTTATATGCCCTAAAAAACTGACATGTGTCATATAAAACATATATTTATTATATACTATAGACTATAGATACAAATACAGATATATATGTATGTATGTATATGTATATGTATAGATATTAGAAGCCGTGTGTTAATTACCCCTCAAAAGATTAACAAAAATCAGATGAAATTTGAATGATGCAAATGCGTCAATATATATATAAATTATTTGTATCGCTTGAATAAATAAAATCAACAAAACAACAATTACAGGATAGAAAGTTAAAATCGATTGTAACATATCTAGAAACATGAGAGCTGTCCTCCATAACACTTAGCTCTCTTGTGTCTGCCATCAAACTCCATTTACAAAAGGAAATCCACCCAAACCAAAATGGTCGATTCTCCTAAGTTGACTTTTATTTTCAAAAATATAATACTAATTAAGTTGACTAAATTCAAAATTCAGCAATTGATGCACCAAACGATTAATGATCCCACATGAACATTATATTTAGGAAAAGAAAATAAAAAATGATGATAACTTAGACATGAAAAAAAATGAGAAATAATCATGGTGCTCAAAGTGGCATATCTTGATTTTATCAAGAATCACCAACCCATTACCCATTACATTGGTGTTGTCGAGATAAAAAGAAGAGGAAGTGGTAATAATTCATATTTTCTTATCTCTCTTTTTGTTGGACATCTAGACAGGGTGTAATGTCCAGGTAAAGTTAAAGTGGTGTCACATACATGTCACATAAAAAAATTAAGTGTAACGGTTAATAAGGATGATGAAAATGTTTGAAATTAAAGTAGAATTATGTAATTGGGTGAAAAATAAAATTTAAAAAAAAACCTTCCCCGCTCACATTAGTGACTCTACTTACGTAGCCCCCTCTTACACCTCAACTCACTCGAAGCAAGCTAGGTGTTTTATGTGTGACGAGGTGTCAAATTACCTCTCATGCTCCTCTACATACAATCTTATGAATTTGATGGATTATCATGTATGATATATTGATAATATATAATGTTTGCAATAATTTATAACAAGTAAAATTAAATAATATTATGTATTTATCAACTTATTTTGTTGAAAAACAACTCATGTGTTTTGTCAAATATGTGTGTAGTATGCATGGTACGGGAATAATGCTATTTGCCCTCCGTACTAATACAATATCAAACTATAATTATTAACCGACAACTATAATTATGATAAATGGACAAAAGTAAAATTGCACTAATTTTAACGTTATTTTACTTATTTTGTGAAAAGAAGTTAAAACTTTCGATGATTTACTTTTAACGATAACTTTGAGTCTAAGACTTCTTCGAAACAGTCTCTCTTTCCCAACCGGGATAGGGGAAATGTTTGTCTTTAGGCAAAATGGGCGGGTTGGGTCAAGTTGGGTAACGAGTTAGAACGGGTTCGGGTCAGGTTGGGTGCGGGTCAGAACGGGTTTTAAGCACATTTAGTTCGGGTCTAAATATATTGTTTTTAAAAAACATCAATTTTGTTTAACTTAAGATGTGTTATAAGTAAACAAATAGTCCATTTAGATAATTTTTAGTGATTTTTCTCATCAAATATGTTATTAATCATTATTAAATGTTTGAATCCATTGCATTTACAGATTTTTTGTTTACCCGTCTTGACCCGCATTATGTTTAAGTGTTACTCATTTCAACCCATTTAATATTATGATGTTACCCATTTTAACCCATTATACGATTGTTTACCCAAACCAATCCATTTCCATTGACATTGGTAAAAATTGCCACCTCTAGTCTTCATTCTTCTCCCCACACCCTTCTAAAAAGTGAAAATACCCTCTCCCAGCCAAACCTTTCTAAAAAGTGAAAAATATCCCATGTACGTTTGTTTGTATTATTATCATAAATAATTAAACCAATGGTATCAAAGCATTGGAGTAACATCTGTCCTTATATATTGCAAAAAGGTTCAAGTCATGTTGTAAATAACTAATTAATGTAATTTAAAGGTAGGTGTGAGTTTTAGTGTATATTTGAGCTACAAAAGGATTGGGGCAAAACTTGTGAATTGTAGGATTTTGGTCACTAGTTGAGATGGTTAGCTAATTGTTAAGGAACGACAAATTGAGAAGTAGTGACATTGGTCAGTAAAAGACCCCACTATAAACTCATATGGTCTTGGTCATGTGGCACATGTTACAGTGCTTCACGTCGTACACACCACCTTTTGTTGCTTTACTTTTATCTACTCAAATTACATACAAATTATCACACTATCTATAGTAATTATATTATTATAAAAGATAACAGTCTTATATTTCTGAAAATTTATCTAACAAAATAAGCAACATATATATATGGTCGGTCAACATATAAAAGATAGCTAAATGTTGAACTTTAAATATTTTCATTATTTTTTTTTTGTAATTAAATGGACAACTCCAATGAATTTTATCAAAAACAATAGATATTGGAATAAAAAAATAATGAGGTGTTACTTGTCCTATCTAACTTTTATGTGACCTGGCAATTCTAGCTCAATTGACACTGCATTATTCTTATAAAGCTTAGACTATGTAAGATTGTGGGCTCAAATTCTGGTCAAAACGGTCAATAGGAGGCTTTACCATATAACGGTTTCCTCCTCTTAGTGGCAGCTGGATTTCCTTGGTTCAACACTCGCCAACACCTGGGCGTAGGATACCAACAACTTAATAGCGGACTGTGAACGCGATGCGTGTGCTGTTAGGTCGAGGGATCCATCTCTCTATGAAAAGACATGTTGATGAGCCTGGTTTGCCGTTAAAAACTTGAACTCCTTATGTGAATTTTTTAAATGGTATAAAGGCTATGTAAGTTGGTGGACGAGGGTTCCACGTGTCTATTCAATATTCTAGTGTACATTCGTATATATACTTTGTTATTCGTATTTAGAGACTATTTTCATAACTTGAACCTAACTTTGATAGATGTAGTAACATAATACCACTAGTATAAGGTGTTTTTTAAAAGGTGTATTTATGTAGTGGTCAAAGGGTATACAAAGTTCATAGTTAGCAATGCTGACGCAATATTGCTGGTGGCTTCCTTTATCATTCATCTATATATATATATGTACATCTCCATCCTGCCACAAAGAATTATATATCAGACAGTGGGCATAAATTTTTCAGATAAACAACCATATATATATATATATATATATATATGTAACCAATCTATGGTATGTAATATCTTAATATGTATTTAATTTGTTCTTATGGTTTTCAAACAATTTTTTTTTTCAATTCAATCCCTAATTAGTATGTATATATATGTATGCTTAAATCTTTCTCATATATTGCAAATGATTTCTTTTTTGTTTTGGTAGTGAAAGATTTATGGGGAGATCTGTGAAAGATTTTCTTTGATTCAATTTATTACATATTTCTGCCTTTATTTACTTTTTTTTAAAAAAAAAACCTGACTCTGACTCTCATGATAAAAGCTATTTATCATCTGTTTGTTTCATTTCTCATAATTACAAACTCATCTGATTCCTTATGAAAATTTTGCCACCAGAAAACTGTAAGTGTTGGTGTTCATCCGTTTCAGATATCCAGCATTCCAATCAACTGCGCTAGTTACAGATGTAAATAAACAGTAACTCTCTCTCTCTCTCTATATATATATATATATATATATATATATATATATATATCTGTACATGTGTGTGTGTGTATTCACCAACTTCAGAGTGGCATGTTTGAAATTTCTGTTAATTAGACTGATCTACCTAATTGGGGTCATGACTTGATATGGCTGTTTTCAAGATTAGGGTTTCTGGGTGACTCTTTAGTCTTTACTTGCCTTTATATATGTTTATATTTTTAGGTTTCCTTCATGAAAATCAATACTTTTTGTTTGCCTCCTTTATTACTTTTTTTTTTTTTTTTAAATTTCTCTTGACAAAAATCTACCTTAGTTATACTTAATTTGCAACTGAATCTTTTCTTTATTGCCATTTCAAGATCTGTCCGAAGGAAACTGTGAACTTTTAAGATCCATTTATAGTCATGTAGCATATACCAACTATCAAGAACAAGGAAAAACTGAAAAGGAGGGTTTTTTTTAATGCTTTTTCACCTGTTTTCTGTTTCATGATCCATTATAAAATTGCTATATATATGTTTACACACTTACTCATGGTCACAGACCAATTAGCATGTTTCATTTAAAAGATTCTTACTTTTGATCATTTATGACAAAACTAAAAGCAAAATTAGAATAGCAAACATACGCTAGTAACAATTTAATTTCACAACGTTCTCAAATGATTGATCGATTGAGGTTGCATTGAACTATTGTTTAAGGATTCGTTGAACAACCTGCTTAAAGGTCAGGGCTTGTGCCATAGCCCCTGCCTTTTAAAGGGGCGTTTGAATTTGGGGGTGGTGTACTTGAGTTTGGAGGTGGGATAGGGTTACTAGGGCCCTTGGAATATTTAATAATGGTAACTGCCTAACTGGTAAGTTCATTTGGGCATAAAGAGTTTTAGGTGCTTCTCCTATTAATTTTCATTTGTTGCTATAGTTCTAGCTAAGATGGAAGATGTATGCTACCAGAAATGAGCAAAGTGTTTGTGTGGCAAAAATGACATCTTTTGGCCAAGTGGCATTACACATGGACCGTAGTATACGATGATGTATCTTGTCTGTGGGATTGGTTCACATTGTGGAAATAACTAAGCCAATGCGAATTGCCGAAGTAAGATGTTAAAATCAAAATGGTTAGAATTATGAAAAGTGACACCTAATTACAAAGAGATATATATATATATATATATATGTAATGTCAAACATTTACGATCTTCATTTTGATATTGTTAGTTATAATCTAATAGGATCTTTGGTCTTGTAGGTGTTCTTTTGTCTGAATTTGCTTTGATCATGCTTTGGATTAGAGTCTCTAGAGAATCAAAAACTTGATCTAGACAATTTGATGGCCCCGGGTCCTTAATTCTTTGAAAACCTTTCCTTGATGCTTATAAGTTCAATTTTAGAAAATTTAAATTTGATTAACTTCATTTCATTTGTTGAGCTAATGGTCGGAAGTGAGCTTACCATGAAGGGAACTCCCTCCAGCCCACTAATGGATGTGATTAAGGAAATGAATTAGCTGCCGACTCATTCATTTAACCACTTAGTAGAAAAAGATTAATTTTATGCTACTTTGATTGAGTGAATGATGCGGGAGATAGTTTTCATCCCTTGCTAATCCGTGCTTGGACTGAAGGGAGCTCCCTCATTCTTTTCTCCTAGCACCATTAGCTACCTATATGTCAGGATATTTTTATAGTATCCTTATATTCTTTTGTATCTAAATATATATATACGAATGATTAGTTACCTATTTATCAAATTTTTAATTAGTGTACTGTCATGTGTGATTCTATATATCAAAAGTCTGGTTATAGTCTTCCAAAAAGAAAAATTTATTCTAAAATTGTAGGTTTTAGACATTAAAAAACCAAGTGCATCTACATATGTAGCTAAATGTGTATCCTATATGTGTGTTTATGTTCACTTATGTATGCATTGGGGGGGAAATGTTTGAGTACTGCAAAAGTTGGTGTTTTTGGAGTGTTGTAGTTGTTTTTGTGTTCCATGGTACGCAAAAGATCATATGATGGGTCCCAACCCCACAAATCAAAAACAACATATCAAGTTTTCTGTTTTAGGATGTTTGAGACTTGAGTATCATACTATCATATTAAGTGTCTTGTCTTTTCTATTTCTATTTAATATATGTCTTGATCACGCCATCTCTAATGACTAATTAAATTTGATAAACCAAACAAAAATTTACAAAAATGAGGATTTGTATTGAAAATTGACAGAATAAAACAGTTAGTAAAATTTTTAACCAATATGTGACCGAAATTTTGTTAGAAGCAAACAAATATATATATCCTATAACATCTTATTACTTAATAGGTCTGGGAGAGGAAGAAGGTAAACCTTAATTATCTTTATATTAATGAAATAATATGTTGCTTCCGAGAAAATCTCAGGCTAGGACATGCTATATTAATTCTTATCACATAACACTTCCAAATTAAAATAGTTACAAATAAGTTGCGATTTTATTTTATTTATTTTTTTAACATTAAAGCAACACCTAGACAATCTAGGATAATTTTGTAGCCTCAAGACTCAAACTACAACTTTTGGTTGGGATGAGAAAACAATTTACCACTACATCTAATCATCCAACCCCTCACAATCATAGTTATGATTTTATTTAAGCCAATGCTATATCCCATCTATATTATACAAGTAGGACTCATCACCAAAGGACTTCTAACCTAACGGTCAATATTCTCTTGATTTTTATGAGATATATTAGGTTTGATTCTTAACACGATGAATAATAAGAGTAAGCTGTTTGTTTTTCAAGTAGTGCTTAGCGGTTTAATAAAGTAGGGCGTTATCTTCTCAAAAGCATGTTTTAAGTTCGTTTTTCGATCATGGTTTGCATATATGATATTTTCCAATGCACTAGATCTTGCTTTTCATACAGAAGCATATATGTTGTTTCTGGTTTTTTTGTCGAGGATAATAGCTTGATTATAAAATAGCTAGGGCTTGTGGATTAACTGTTGAAGCACATGATTATATCATCCGGGCTAGATACATTTGTGAGTTATTATATTTTATTCAATACCTTAGAACTGCCATTTGTGGATTATTCGCTATTTAACATGTCTAAAAAGCTGTGCTTTTAGTATGCACCTTGGAAAGATTCTTGGAGAAAGTACAATTCATGAAAAGAAGCCCCGCCCTTGGTTGGTTGGCGATTTTTAAAGGCTAATTCATGAGTATATGTGCCCACATGTGACTACGTGAGTACCAAATTACATATACATTAACGTGTGTCTCCTATTAAATCGATTTTGTACATCAAACCATCTCGAAATGAAATACAAGTCATTTAAAATAGACAGTTGAGGTGGTTATATAGTAATTTCTGACATTTGCGATGGTTTTTAAATTTCTGGTTAGAAATGGTTCCTTTAGTTCTCAAGTTGCGATAGTTTTCATTTGAACATTCCTATATCTATACTAATAATAATACATATTAGAATGACAAAATAGTAATTTGCTTAAATGTCATAAACTTAAGAGTTTTACAACTCTTATACCATATAGTACAACTTTTTTGTAGGATCGGGTTGTTATCTCTAAACAACACTTCACAAGTATTTCTTACTTAATTCTAACAGATGCGGAATGTTCTGTTAGAATGATCTCACAATTTCACTCAAAGTGACACAATAATAATCTTTGAACAATATTAAGAACACAAGAATAATTCAAGCTCAAGGATATATTTCTCTCAAAGTGGAAGTATACAAGCAAGCACACTTCAAACAACAATACATTGGGAGGTTATATAGCCGAGGCTACAACCGTATACACTTAGGAATACAAGTTGGGTATACTAGACAAGTACATAAAGTAAAGCTTATTCTAGTATGTTGAGTGTCTTAACAGGCTAAGACACTCAGTCATGATCATTACATTAATAGACATTGACTTTACAAAGGACTATTAAATACAAAAGACATTTAATGTTGTTGATCTTCAAGGCTTCAGATGATCTTTTGCATTTAATGCAGCATGGGAGAGGTAAGGCGCTTTATCTGACTCATTACATGTTGTCTTTGACTTTACTCAGACCAGCATGTCTTGTGTCAGTACCTTTTGTACTATGAGAGTAAGCTGCTACAGTCTTTGTCAGAGGATAAACCTCGGAAGTCTTTGTCTTTAGTGCATAAGAAGATTCCTCGGAAGCAGTTGTCTTGTACAACCTTCGGCAGGAACCAGTTATCCTTCGGAAGCAATGTTGCTTCCGAAGAATCACTTCTTCCTTCCGAAGGTGTTTATTCAAAGAGACTCCTATACTTAGACAAAACAAGAAGTTTGGTGAGCATCAGCCTTTATTAGTCTTTACAGTCTCCCCCTAGGCTGATGCTACCAAAACTTCTAAGGCATAAACCTTGGCTTCCATGTACCCCTCAGTACCTGTGCCCTTTTTCTAATTAATCTGATAGCTGACCTCCCATCTGCTCCATTGTCAGGATTATTGAGAGGGAGTATATCTAGATCAAATATATAGGGTTTTGCCAACATCATCAGATGCAAAAGATCCACCAGTTTTATTTCTCCATTGTAGTCGGTGAGGATGAATATCCTTTCTTGTGCATTGAAGCTCCAATTTACCAAAGGGATGTATGAATGCTCATGCATTAATCTGCTGATATCCCTCATGTCTTCTAGGGTTTGTGTAGTTTTGGGAGTTGCTTCAGATGTGGCTTCAAGTACTGAGAGTGTTGTATCAGGCTCAGAGTCTAAAGGGATAGTTTTTGTTTCCTTTTTCCTTTTAGCCATGCTCTTTCTTCTTGTGAATCTTGGTTTGTCTTGAGCAGTGGCTTGACTCCTCAGAACTCTGGCCTGTTGGGCTTCCACAGTTGATTCTACTGCTGCACCTGTTGTTGCAGTAGGCTGTGGCCCAATATCCTCATCCCTTGAGGGTTCTGTTCTCCTCTCTTCAGCCTGTGTATGTCTCTCAGGATCAGGGTTTGGTATTGATTGTTTCCTTGTAGTCTTCTTACCCTTTTTGTAGACTGAGGAGATTGGCATGTTATCCATACTTGGACTTGAAGGAGGAGATATTGGTTCTTCTTTTGGATTTAGGGGGAGCATGTTGGGGAACATTGCTTTTGTTGCTGCCCCACACATGACTTCTTCTCCCTCTCTGATCCCTGCACCAGAGAGGGGAAATTCTATTGTAGCTCCTCCCCCTAAACCTAAGCCTCTCATTAGGCTTTCCTTTCTTGCCCTGATTTGTTCAATTGAAGGTAACTCACCTCTTGCAACTTTGGCTTTTATATCTCTGATATGCATATCCATGGTTGAGTTCTTCATTGGGCCTAGCTGCCGAGCATGGAAGCCATATTCCAAGAGAAAGGCCTTGTTCTTGTCTCTGTAGGCCTTCTCTTTTTGCTCCTTTGTAAGTACACTCAGGGCCTTTGATGCAGCAACAGCTTGTTCTTGCTGCTGCACCTTGTCCAGCTCGGCAGCCATTCTAGGTACCGACCAGTTGATGACTTCATCAAAGTCATAACCTTTTTCTTCTAGCAAAGCAGAGAGTCTAGCTCGCTCTTCATCTAGAGAAGTGTTTGGTCGGCCCTTTGTTTTCTTTGGTCTCATCTCCTCCTGTTCTGCTTCCTCCTCTGGGGTTAGCTTACGTTTTCCTTTGTCATCAGCAGTTATTTTTGCCCCAGAGGAGATTTCTTCTGTTGCCTCACCAGCTGGTTCATTGGCATGTAGCTCCTCTGTGGAGGAAACATCCAGGATGACTGGGCCTTCGGAGGCAGCTGCAGCTTCGGAGTTAACCTCAGCATTCACTGTCTCCTCCAGTTGACCAATCCCCTTAGATGATTCCTTATTGGATTCCACAAAGGGCTCAGGAGAGGAAGAGAGAGCTTCAGCAGCTTCAGTCCCAGAAGGGGACACAGATTTCATGGAAATTGATTCTTCTTGTGCTGTGTCTTCCATGACAACCTGAGCTGCAGTCTCAGAAGGAGACTTAGTCCCAAGAGGGGACTGAGGTTCCAAAGAGACATTTGATGTTTGCTGTTCAGTCTCTTTGGCAACCTCCCTTGTATCCTCAGAAGCAGAAGAAGAGGAAGTAGAAGAAGAATCTTGAAAATAAGTACCCAAGAAGTCATCCCATTCAGCAGTCAAAGTGACTAAGGATGGAGTAACTTCCTGTGCACCCTCCTCTTCTCTTGCTTCTGATCCTGACCCTGCAGTTGGTATATTCTCCCCCTTTTTGGTAGCATCAGGGGAGGTGAAAGTGGTAGTAGCAGGATCAGGGTGAAATGGATGTAGAGTGACCGGGGGACGCCTCCTGAGGTCCAGAATAGTGGCATCTTTGGTTTGGACCTCAAGCCGCAGGGTAGCCACCTCAGCTTCTAACTGAGCTACCCTGGCTTGGAGGGAAGTTATTGTAGCCGTCAATTCCTGTGTGGATGTGCCCTCCTCTACCGGAGTAGAATCATGGGGCGATGGAGTCCTGAGCCTAGCTCCTGCACCTCCACCACCAGATGTGGTTTCTTGGCACCCTGGATTCCCTTCATTGAGAAGAACCTCAAAGAAGTCCTCCCCAATATAGGTTGCCGCAGGTGAGGTCCTATTGCCTGTACCACTGTCCTGTGGATCTTTATTAAGATCAACAGTAGTGGCAGCCTCACCTGCATTGACCCCTTCAGAACTACTGGGGCCAACCTCTGATTGAATAGGCTCTGGGTCAGGGAACCGAGCTTGTAACTGTGTCACCACTCTCATTAAAGTTTGGGAAGTGGGAGAGAGTGGTTCCTCCAAAGCTAGAGCAGGGGTTCCTTGAGCCTGGGTGATAGTATGGGTGGGGGGCATTTCTGGATGATATGAACCTGGAGACTTGGGAGACAGTCTCTTATCTAATGAAGTTGCTTCATGAGAAGCAAACTCAATGATGGGTGCATCCCTTTGAATATTCTCAGATATGTTTTGTGACATAAGCTGAGGGCTTTCAGGCTGGTTAAGGGCAACCACAGGTTTCAAAGGAAGAACCTGTGGAGAAACAAGGGGTGTGGCTTTCACCTTAGGTAGAACTGTGCCCTGAGCAGTTCTTTTAACCTTTTTCTGTTTTGGTTCAGTAGAAGGGGCCTGAACAACTGTAGAAAGTTGCACAGGGTTTCGTTTGCGTTTGTAAGTGATTTTTATGGGGTGAGGAACAGAAGTGGAAGGTGTGGGTTCAGCATCTGTGGGGTTAACAGAGCTGTCACCTTCTGGAGCAGGGGACTCCATAGAGGAAAGAAGAGGAGTGAATGTCCCAGAGAACTGAGCACTCTTCTTCTTGAGTTGCACAAAAATCTTGGAAGAGACCAAGGGCATTTTGTAAGTATTCCCAGTTAGAGAAAGGGAAGCTCCCAACTCTTCATTAAAAAGGTGTTGCAAAAACCTGGGATACATACAAAACTTCTTTGGTGACATGATGTTGTCACCAAATTATTGAAAATAAAAGCAGAAAAATTAAACAGTTGATTGGAAACCAAGCCATGAATAGCCGAAGCTAAATCAGATGGAACTTGGTCCCAACCACCAGATTTATTTGAAAGACAATGTAAAAACACATGTATGAGGTACTTGTAATTATAGGACACTCTACCCTTCAAATAGGTTGTTGAAGGGAGAGGACCTTCGTACCCCATCGACTTAAATGTCGATGCTACCTCATCCTTCGTGAAAGAGACCCTTCCACCGGCATCATTGAATTTAAGATGCCGACAGATGGTTTCCACAGTGATAGCAATAGGATGAGCATCAATGGTGGCTTCAAGAGACCGACCATTGGGAGACGAAGAGAAGAGAACAAGATGCCCAAAACTGTTGGTGATGAGATTCATACACCAAGGGCTGAACAGTTAATGCAAAGAAATACCTGCTCCTTTGAAGAAAGGAGATTATTGGGGCGAAGTCAGCATCATGTTCTGCTAATAACTCCGCTGGTACGTTGTGAGCAGGTTTGAAAGCAAGAAGAGCCATGAAAGTTGGTGATTTTAGGGCACAATTGGAGAGATCAAAGAGAAGAAGAGTTCAAAGTGAAACAGTTTGTGAGAATTTGAATGAGCGGGAGACCTTTATATACATTCGGATTTCAGCATTTAATATATAGACACATTAAATTTGAGATCCGGATGTCAGAAAAAGGTCTTCCGATGACAGCTGGTTTCACAATTAATTTTCTCTGACTGAGGTGCTTCCGAAGAAGTGACTTTCGGAAGCAGGGTATTTATTAGACCAAGAGAGTTCAGAAGGGATGTGCTTCCGAAGTATAAAATTTATACTGTCGGAAGCACTGCTTCTGAAGTGTTAGAAAATTCATTAGGCAAAATGTTCTTCGGAAGACACTTTCTTCTGAAGAGTACCTTGAGAAGCCTATGCTTCCGAAAATAATGTATCGGAAGAATATTACTTCAGAAGGTAAGTTAGCTTCTGAAGTGTGAGATCTTCCGACTAAGGAAGAAATAATGCTTCCGAAGACTTAACCTATCTTCTGCTGAGTAGATACTCATCGGAAGATAAGTTAAGTTTATCTTCCGAGGAATTATTTATTCCTTGTCAGTACATTTATTCAAAGTTGATCATCCCAATGGATGTTATTAAGTACCTGAATCTTCCTTCATCAAATGCCTTTGTGAAGAGATCTGCCAAATTGTTTTCTGAATCAACTTTGACCAAATGAATCAACTTCTTTTCTGCACAATCTCTGATGAAATGGTATCTGATGTCGATGTGCTTGGTCTTGGAATGCTTGACAGGATTATTGGTGATGGAGATTGCACTGGAATTGTCTATCTGAATAGGAGTATTGAACAGATCTACTCCATAATCCTTCATCTGATTTTGGATCCAGATGACTTGTGCACAGCAGCTAGAAGCAGCTATATATTCAGCCTCTGCAGTAGAAGTAGAAACACATGACTGTTTCTTGCATTGCCAAGACACAATCCTGGATCCAAGAAATTGACATCCCCCTGATGTGGATTTCTTGCTGATGTTGCAACCCCCATAATCACTGTCTGTATAAGCCATGAATTGGAAGTCTTCATTTCTAGGATACCATAATCCTAGACTTGGTGCTCCTTTGAGGTATCTAAAGATTCTTTTTACAGCCAGCATATGAGAGACTTGGGATTGGCCTGAAATCTTGCACATACACAAGTTGCAAACATGATATCTGGCCTGCTTGCTGTGAGATACATCAAAGAGCCTATCATTGCTCTGTACTGGTGCTGATCAACATCCTCCCCCTCAAGATCAGGGCTAAGTGATGTTGTTTTGGACATAGGAGTTCCCAGAGCTTTGCAATCAGAAAGCTTGAATCTTTCAAGAATGTCCTTGACATATTTTGATTGACTAATGAAAATCCCTGTAGGAGTTTGTTTCACTTGTAATCCAAGAAAGAAGGTGAGTTCTCCCATTGAACTCATCTCAAATTTGGATTTCATTAGTGATTCAAACTCCTTGCAGAGAGATTCATTAGTAGAACCAAAGATAATGTCATCAACATAGATTTGAACTAGCATGATATGTTGATTTGACTTCTTGAAAAAGAGAGTTTTATCAATTGTTCCTCTCTTGAATTTGTTTGCCAACAGAAAAGAAGATAAAGTTTCATACCATTTTCTGGGAGCTTGATGCAACCCATAAAGAGCCTTATCAAGCTTACAGACATGATCAGGAAACTTTGGATCTTCAAATCCTGGAGGTTGGCACACATAAACTTCTTCATCAATTTTTCCATAAAGAAAGGCACTTTTAACATCCATCTGAAACACTTTGAAATCTTTTGCAGCTGCAAATGCAAAAATATTCTAATAGCTTCAATTCTGGCAACAGGTGCAAAGACTTCATCATAGTCAATGCCTTCCTCTTGAGTGTATCCCTGAACAACCAATCTTGCTTTGTTTTTGATGACAACACCTTTGTCATCTTTCTTGTTTCTGAACACCCATTTGGTTCCAATGGCATACTTTCCTTTAGGCAAAGGACAAGTTTTCCAACTCCTTGTCTTTGAAACTGAAGAAGCTCTTCTTGCATAGCTTCTACCCAACTGTTATCTTTTAAAGCCTCTGCAACCTTCTTAGGTTCTATTTGGGATAGAAAGCAAGAAAACAAGCAAACATTTGCTTCATGCATAGAGCTTCTAGTTCTGACACCTTCTTCTACATTGCCAATGATGTTTTCAACTGGATGAGTGCTGTGAATTCGAGTCCTTGGAATCACATCCAGTTGAGAAGATTCATCCACGTTGAGTGACTCAAGGTTAGGAAGAACTACCTCAAGTTGGATTTCTGGCAGATCACGTGGATTCAACGTTTGAGTTTGAACTGTGTTGTGGGTGGTTTTCTCTGGGAGTAGTGATTTCCAGAGAATTTTCCTCTGCTGAAGGACTTCCTACTTCTTCTTGATGTTGTGAATTAGAAGCAGCTTCAATTGAGGGACCTGCCTGAGATGTGTTGATTGTCTCAGACTGTGATACATCATTTTGTGTTGAAGTGGATTCTGCCAAGTTTTGTCTTGAAGCTATTGGCAGTTCAACACGAAAGTCATCTTCTCTTGAGCCTTTGGAGGTGTCTGTGGTAGCTGACTGTGAAACTGGAACATACTCTTTCACCAGATTAAATGCAGATGTAAAACTATCAAGATCAAACAACCAATCAGGGCCGGTTCCAGGTTTATTGAGAGTATGTTCATTGAACTGAACATTTGCAGACTCTTCAATAACTCTGGATGCTTTGATGTATACTCTATACGCTTTAGCATTTGAAGAGTACCCAACAAAGTAGCCCTCTGCTGATTTCTCAGCAAACTTGGCTAAGTAATCTTTAGTATTCAAGATGGTGCAATGACATCCAAATGGTTTGAGAAATCCAATGAATGGCTTTCTCTTATGCCAAATTTCATAAGGAGTCATGCCATGTGACTTAACTACCAATATTCTATTTTGGACATAACAGGCAGTGTTGACTGCTTCTGCCCAAAAAGTTATTGGAAGTTTGGCATCAGACAACATGGTTCTTGCAGCTTCAATTAGTGTCCTATTCCTTCTTTCAGCTACACCATTTTGTTGTGGAGTTCTAGGAGCACTAAATTGTCTTGTGATACCTTTAGATTCACAAAAAGAATTTAAAACATGATTCTTGAATTCTGTTCCTTGATCTGATCTGATTATTTTTACATGATGGTCACTTTCATTCTCCACCCTGAGTATAAATGACTTTAGGATTTCGGCAGTTTCATCCTTGGTATTTAAGAAAAAACACCCAGGTATACCGAGAGAAATCATCAGTAACCACCAAACAGTATGATTTTCTACCAAGACTTTTAACACTTGTGGGGCCAAACAAGTCCATATGTAGTAAATGAAGGACTGTGGTAATAGAATTTATCTCTTTGGCATAATGAGATGACTTGTGTTGCTTACCCTTTAAGCATGCAACACATTTATCAACACATATGAATTCTTTTGTTGGTAAACCAGTTACTAATTATTTTTGACCAATTTATTCATATTTTTGAGGTTTACATGACAAAGTCTTCTATGCCAAAGTGATGATTCATCAAGTGAAGCTTTTGAGACAAAGCAGCTTATATTACTAAGAGGTGCAGCTGTGCTCATATCTAGCATATACATGTTACTTCTTCTTGGAGCTCTGAGTAGAATTTGATCATTTGGTATCACAAATCCTGGTTTCAGAACAATGCACTCATGCTCAGTAAACAACATGTTATGCTTTTGATCACACACCTGTGATACACTTAGTAAATTGTAGTTAAGTTCTTTTACAAAATGTACATTCTCAAAGCTTACCTTACCATTTGTGATTGTGCCTCTACCTGTTATGTATCCTCCTACTGGATCACTTCCAAAAGCAACAGACCCGCCAAAGAATGGTTCATATTTGTGCAAGAGGGTCTTGTTGCCTGTCATGTGCCTGGAGCAGCCACTGTCAACTATCCACAAGTTGCCTTTTGATTCCTGCTGTTCCTGCACATGACCAGAAGTGAGTTAGTTTCTGATGGGAACCCAAGCCCATGTGGTCTTGGGTTTACCATTTGCATCATTGTAAGTAAATTTCTTTGACATCATTCTAGGTGGGACAGATGATGTGGATGCTTCTGATGTGGGTGATGGCTTATCAGTTGATTCCTTCTTCTTCCATACTTGTGCCTTTTGAGTTGTCGGAAGACTTGGTTTCTTTTGATGGTCATCGGAAGCTTTTTTCTTTTTCCTTCCGATGATCTTCTTCCGAAGACAGATGACCTCTTTTGTTTGTTGAAAGCATTCCTTTGATGAGCTTCCGAGGTTCCTTTTCTTTCGGAAGCTTCCTTTTCTTTGCTTCCGATGCTTTCTTTTCAGAAGCATTTTTATTTTGTTTTTGTTTTTTATTTATTTCTTCGGTACTTGCTTCCGATGCCTCTTGACCAAATTTCTTCTGTTCTTCCGAAGAAGTAGATGACTGACTCCAACTATTCTTCTTCCTCTTCCCTTGATTGAGGAAATTCTGCTTCTTGGATTATAGAAGCAATCAGCAGCAAAATGATTCTTTTCACCGCACATCAGACATAGAGTTTGAATGTTGGGAGAGTGTTGCTGCTTATCCCTTTAACGAAGTCTGATCTTTGATCCTCAGAGAATGATGGTTTGGATGTTCCAGCATACTTGTTAGTCTTAGACTTTGCCTGTTTTCCTGGAGAATGACTTTTCTCTCCATTGATCTACCTCGTTTTGACTTGTCAGATGGGCAAGTCACATATATCATCTGAGGAGATATTTTCTGTGGTTTTAGCTTTGATAAAAACTGTTGAATGTTTCTTAGTTTTCTTATTTTGATTCTTAAATTTCAAAGCTTGTTTTCTTTTACTGATTTAATAGGAACATCATCCTCATCTGAGCATGTTGAGGTACTTGGATCAGAGAGATTATCCTTTTGAACTACCTTGTGTATATCCAACTCCTCATTATACACAAGGTCAACCAGTGATTTACACCTAACATCTGTTATGGAAGTATAAGCAGATGGAGGTTCCACTTTGTTATATCCCAAACCAGCTCCCCTTTTATTCACAAGTTCAGTTGTGTGCTGCTCATTCTAAAAAGTTTTTCATATTTTTCACCTTGGCTTAGAAATTTGTCTCTGTAAGACTCAGCCAATACAAGTTCAGTCTTGGCAGTGGTTAGTCTTTCTAAAAGATTTTTAATCTGACACTGTTTGTTAGTATCTTCATGTTTTAAACTTGAAATGGTCTTTTCCATTTCTTCAATCTTTTCTTTGTAATTTCTTTCAACCTCAAAGAAATTTGCCTTGACTACTTGTAGAGACTCAAGTTCATTACAGAGTTGAGAATTTATTTTCTTATAAATAGTTAATGTTTCTAAGCATTCAGGTGAGCACATGCTATCAGTTACCTTGCTTGAGGAAGATGAGTCATTTGCCATCAAAGCACTGTTGGAGAGGAGGGGTCCTCAGCTTGAAAGCTCCAGTCTGCAAAATCTTGTTCAGCAATGTTTGCATTGTTAGATGAGCTTGATGGTCTTTGTTGTGGTTGCCCAGAAGTTGTCTGCTGAGTTCCTGTGGACTTGCATTCTCTGGCAAAGTGGCCTAACTGTTGACAGTTAAAGCATTTGAGTTTAGATTTGTCAAGTCCAAACCCAGTCTTCATATTGTGCTTTTGAACTGTCTGCCGGTTCTTTGGTAAAACTTCTTTGCCCTGTATGAAATCATAGCCATTTGATAGTTTATATCCATCTCCTCAAGATCATCTGCAGGAATACCATCCAAGTCTTCTTGACACAGATGAAAGTAATTTGTCTCCTCAGCCATAAAAGCTCCTTGCCCAGAGGTTAGTAGTGGGGTTGGGTTAGATACAAGGTTTGATGAATTGGAGTTTCAGGAAATGTGACAGTGGGTGTGGAGGTAGAATGGTAGAGGGGTTGATAGCTTTGGTATGGAGGATTATTGATGGGTGCATAAAGAGCAGCTGAACCAGATGGTGAGTGAGAAACTTTAGATTCTTGGGCATCTAATTCCATCTGATAGGCACTGAGAATACCAAACAATTCTCCTAAAGTTAGAGTTTTCAGGTTTTCTGTTCTTCTGATTGTTACAGAATAGATATTCCATGCCTTTGGAAGAGACCTCAGAAATTTTCTGAGCACATCTTGATTATCAAGAGTTACACCTGCAGTAGTTAATTCATCCACAAGTTGGACATACCTTAGGTACTGAGAAGACATATTCTCATTGTTTTGTTGACAAAAGTTTTCAAACTTCTGTTTCAGCATATCCTTCTTGTTTTCTTTGACATCTTCTGACCCTTCATACATCTGCTTCAAGGAATTCCACAGTTCTTGAGCAGACTTGCATTTCTTGAATGCATGTATAATGGAGTTCGGTATTGACATCTGAATTAGCCAAAGAGCTTTAGAAAACTTCCATCTTCTTGTAATCTTCGTCTGAGTACATAGATGGATCTTTTGGTACTGCAGCAACTCCAGCACCGGCAGCAGCAACTGTAGGAATGTAGGGACCTTCAAGAACAGACTTCCAAAGTTTGAAGTCTTGGTTCCTGATGAACCCTTCCATTCTGACTTTCCAGGTATCGAAGTCTTCAGGTGTGAACATTGGTGGCTTGTTGAGAGTGCCATTTTCTGTATCATGTTTGTTTAGAGCAGCCATCTTGGACAGACACAGAAAATATGAGTGTTAATACTATGAGGGTTTATAAGAAATAGAACTGGTAACTTGATGATGATTAGTCAGTCAAGTTCAAGAGCCAAATGCTCTGATACCACTTGTAGGATCGGGTTGTTATCTCTAAACAACACTTCACAAGTATTTCTTACTTAATTCTAACAGATGCGGAATGTTCTGTTAGAATGATCTCACAATTTCACTCAAAGTGACACAATAATAATCTTTGAACAATATTAAGAACACAAGAATAATTCAAGCTCAAGGATATATTTCTCTCAAAGTGGAAGTATACAAGCAAGCACACTTCAAACAACAATACATTGGGAGGTTATATAGCCGAGGCTACAACCGTATACACTTAGGAATACAAGTTGGGTATACTAGACAAGTACATAAAGTAAAGCTTATTCTAGTATGTTGAGTGTCTTAACAGGCTAAGACACTCAGTCATGATCATTACATTAATAGACATTGACTTTACAAAGGACTATTAAATACAAAAGACATTAATGTTGTTGATCTTCAAGGCTTCAGATGATCTTTTGCATTTAATGCAGCATGGGAGAGGTAAGGCGCTTTATCTGACTCATTACATGTTGTCTTTGTCTTTACTCAGACCAGCATGTCTTGTGTCAGTACCTTTTGTACTATGAGAGTAAGCTGCTACAGTCTTTGTCAGAGGATAAACCTCGGAAGTCTTTGTCTTTAGTGCATAAGAAGATTCCTCGGAAGCAGTTGTCTTGTACAACCTTCGGCAGGAACCAGTTATCCTTCGGAAGCAATGTTGCTTCCGAAGAATCACTTCTTCCTTCCGAAGGTGTTTATTCAAAGAGACTCCTATACTTAGACAAAACAAGAAGTTTGGTGAGCATCAGCCTTATTAGT